>JNEY01000012.1:618201-700634 GCA_020875895.1 Aphelenchus avenae
CCGTAGACGTTCCGATCTTGTAGAGGCCTCCTTCCTCGACGGACACAACGACACCAGGGGTGTACTCAGATTCTGATTCTGAAAATTTTGAATTCTGACGTTTTTGGCCATTCTGAATTTAGTTTTGGGATTCTGAATTCTGCAATGAAAATCCGATCAGAATGCATCCCTGAACGACACCCATGACGTTCCGGTGATCGATTTTCGATCTGTCGACATCTGACACATGCACCCTGACTGAAGTTCTGACGTTGACCGGAGCGTACCTAAAGGACTATTTGTCTGGAATTCGTAGCAAGCTCTAGCGTTACCTCTTAGCAGAGCTTTGACGCATGGATTCTGCCTGTCTTTTCTGACCGACTCGAGCGCTTGCGCTTTGCGGGCTGCTCCAAGCTAGCAACAATAACGCTAAACGCCGTTGGCTGAAATTTTCAGCCAACCGTGTTTGAAACGTGGTTGGCTAGCCAACGATGTTTGAAACGTTGTTGGCTGAAAAACATAATCGGCTACAACATATATATATTAAAGCATTTATGCATAGAACGAGTACAACTTAGACGTATGTCATAAGTTTTTCGCCGTTTCCTGGGAAGAAGTTAAGATATCCCCGTCCCCAAGATCACTAGTCCTGATGCGTCACCGGACAGCGTCAAGCATGCTAGAGCTGGGCTCTTCTTGCAAGGGAAAGTTAAGTGCCTTCCTTCGACCGCTCGTGACCTGCAAGAACGGAGAATTCTGAGCTTTGATGCGCGTTTGCACACAAGGGCAGTTTAATGACGGCTTGTCAGCAACGTAGGCGTTTCGCCACTTTAATTGCAGCGTCCGTCTTCCGCCGTTAGAGCCTTCGGCCACGCGAGTCATCGGCAATTTGTAACTAGCCGCAACCTTCCTTGTTGGTTGAGCACTATTTTTGGCCACCGAGATCGGTACCGATCCGCGGTGCTTCGATCCCGGCATGCACTTATTCCCGTTAAAATATGTGTACCTGTACGTTCTGTCTTTTAACTTTCCCCGTGCTCTCAAATTATTGAAGTGTACGATACTCCGATACGTTCATGGTCTTTTGAGGACCTGTGCCTGACGTAGTGCTAAAAGCATAAACTGAAACTAGCAGTTTCAGGGGACAAGTGTTCGATGACGCCTGCGCCGGATGTCTTAGAATAGGCAGTTTTCAGTAATGTCTACCGTTTACCGACCGTTATCCAGATACAGGATATTCCGATACCAATGTTGTTATCAGCTATGAAAAGTTATGATGTGGTTTTCAAGCTTCTGGCCCTGCTTTCAAGACTGACCTAAGTCATTTTGAGACTGTTTACGGTTTGACATGATAACGGGAATTACCCAGTTATGGACCGTTAGTCACCATTGAGGGGCTTATGATGCTCCGCAGTCCATCTGCGGCGTGAGGACGAGCTAGACGGGCTTAACGGTCCGGGAGGATTTTCTCCTTCTACTGCTTTCGACCATAGATCGCCAACCGTCCAGGTGGTACGACTGTACCGTACCGTACCTATCGGTATGGACTACGGCACGCGTGGATCAGGCTGGTACGGCTTAAGGTACGGGTGAGGTCGGCCAGCACGGAGTACACGGTACGACTCCCGTTCCTCGATATTGACGATAGTACTGCCCGTGCCGCTACCGTACTGTAACGTATTATGTCCGTTCTGCCGCATCGTACCGTGGGACGCGGAAGGGCGTCAGTACGGTACGGGTGCTGATCCTTAGTTTCTAGTGTCCCGGCACGAGGGGCTTCCACCAGGCGCGTTGCTTTTGCATCTTGCTTTCACGGTTCGTCTGCATCGCGGCCTTAATTGATCATGATGGTCAACCATTGGTAGGCAATATGCCATGCTCCATTAACCCGCCACAATGTGGGCCGTCAGAAGGGTTCGAGAAAATTTGTGCAGAAAAGCATCATCTCCGCGGCTTTTTCCTTCAAGTGTTGCAAGCGTCAAAAGTGGCAGCGCATCGTCCACGCTTGCGTACACTCGGTCAGAATGAACGACAATCTTTGTGATGCCAACGACTGAGCGTACAAAATACGACGTTAGCTGTTGAGCGTCTACAGTGATTCAAACCTCAGCCTAAACCTAAGCGTTGGCTTTTGGTGTGCAGAAGCCTAAGCACAAGGGAAGGGCCTGAGCCTTGGCCTAAGCCTCATATTCGAGCAAATGCTCGAGCAATCCCCTCTATTCGCGTAGCGTCTTCGGTGCAAAAAGTACCTGCAGGCGTCTTGATGCTCTCACGAATTAGTCGGAATGGACCCGTTCTTTTTGTACGATCCAGCTGGAAAAATAGAAGCAGCTGAAAAGTTATTAATCCTCATACTCACGGAGCACGCTTTCGCTCAGCGAGCTCGATGGTGCTTTCAGCAGCATTGTCTCGAATACCTTTCTAAACAATTCCAGAACAATTTCCCTGTGTCAACATTCTGCACTTTCAGTCCCCGTTGGACAAAGTTCCTTATAAAAAATTTTTTTTGTCTATGTTTCTGGGGGACTGAAGCTTCCCTTGTCTTCATAAGGTAAATACGCTTAAGACGCTGCGGAATTGAAACGTGCGCCATTACGCTATTTAGTACACAATTATTCATCGAGGTAACAGTTCTGATCGGAAAAGTTGGAGAGACACACATAACGCATCGGAAAGTGTTGGATGCGAGCGGTCCGTAGGGAATGTTCACTCCCGCAGAATTACCGACTTTATGTATGAGACTTGTAGGGATTGCTCCTGACGTTACGCCTGCGCACAATTGCGCCGCATTCGTTCGCGCCTCTCTTCCGAAGGGCCGTAAAATTAGCGAATTTCATAAGTCAAACCTAGCCACAGCTAGCAACCCTTGGGAGTCTGCACCGTCTTTCCTGTAAGCACCCATGAAATGATGCTGATGACATGACAGGATGACATTGCTGTCGCGGGGATCGTTTACGCATTAGACATATCCTTCCACTGAACGCTCTCCGCCGTGAAGTCAACGGGGAATACCTAATTTCGCGAAAACAGGTGGAAATTCAGGCAGTAGCCAGTACTTTCCCTGCGGACTTCGCGCCAGACTCAGTCCTTACTGCCGGCTAATGACGTCTCGAATGCCGGCAATAATGGGATTCTAGCGCACAGAACGCTTGTCGCAAGTAGGTTGCTTGCGTCCACTACGCGCACGTGGAGTGTGGCCGACGTGACAGTGGTTCACTTGGCAGCAGCCACCATCTGGCCTAAGCTGCCAAGCCGTCCGAGCTAAGTACGGAATTGTTCTAAATATGATGTTTTTCACGTTATTTCATGCTATATTCCGCTCATCTTGCACATCAGCGGCCATTTTCAGAACTTTTTTAATCCGTCTTTACTTTGTAAAGCTAAGGCTGCTACCAAGGCTTGGCATTAGGCGTTCATGGGCCGGAAAAACTACCTGGACCGGCTCGTCGCCGCTCGCCAACCCTTAGGCCCGGCCCACTGGGGCCTGCAGAAATTTTGATACCCGCCAAAAAATATCCCTTGGTTTACCTATAATTTTGCGGCGACCTTCGACCGTCGCAATCATAAGGGGTCCCCCTTATCTGATTTTCGGACCTTCCGGAATTTAGGGGGGGGGGGCATGCCCCCCCCCCTTTCCCCGAGGGTAGATACGCCACTGAAGTCAGGCACGACCGGGCCGTGACAGATTTGACGAAGCCGCCAATATTGCCGTACCGGCCCGAGACACCGGATGGGCGGCAGGCCATAATGCTTGGGCTGTGTGTTCACTGCATTTTGTTCCACTATTTGCACTTCGCCCTTCTATCGATCCTTGTGATGCCTTTAGTGAGTAGCGTGAACAATGCTCCTAGTCGCTGCAGACCTTGAACAGGACTTGCTGCCGTAGTCAGCCTGGAAATAATTCCGCGTACGTTTCATTAGCAAAGCGCTTCGAGAAAATAGGTCGGTCTTTCTTCCACGTGATTCGCAAGACTATGCGTCGACACACGCCTCCTGGGACTTGGAGAATGTCGTTTCGCGATACTGAAACCATTCGCGTGAAAGCAAACGTTTTGCCCGTATATTTTTGTCAGGTCACGCTGCATAAAAGACGCTAGAAATTTGGCCGGTTGAGCAAAATAGAAAAACGTAGGAAGTGGCCAAAATTCAAAAGAAAATTTCTTGGGTATTCTAGAGCCAAAAACTAAAGGTAACTCTTGTCAGGTTACGAACTGCGTTTTTATGCTCATCTGAGACTTACAAAGGCGTTTCGAAGAATCTGATGGGGGAGGGACTGATGACAAACCCCCCATCCCCTGACAACATCCCGAATTTTGTTGCAAAATAAACAAAATAAAAGTTCGAGTTTTGTCGCACTGTTTCCATTTTGCAATAAAAACTTCGCCTTCGGACGAGCCCGGCTCCTCGAACAAAACTTTTTAAACGATTTTTCGCACTAAAAGAACGCGTGCAATTTTGGAGGAGAACTAAAATGTAGCGTGGCATTCCTTACGCGGTGGGCAGCCTTGAACCGCGGTTTCGTACTAATCGAAATGTAGAAAAAATAAAATTCCGGTTTAGCATGAATTCATCAGCGCCCGCGGCACGGGAAGTATACGATTTTTCCACCTACGACGACCCTAACTACTTCTTCATGATGCACGTCAACAGCGCGCTATCCTTCTGTGCCACTGCCATCGCGTTCTACTTCATCATATACAGGAGCCCGAAGTCATTCGGCAACTATAAATGGTACCTGCTGAACATCGCGGTAAGTCATGTGAAGCAGAATAGACCAAGAGTAGTTGAATTATTGTCTCCGGATGAGGAATGGCATGGGTATGTTTGCGAACTAACTAGCCCCTCGAACCGAAGGGCTATCTCCGCTTGCCACCAGCGACTTACCCCACGTTCCCCCACACGTCCCCGTCCGCAAAGGGCCCTTTGGCGCCGCGTAATCCTGCTGCAAGGTTACGTATGAGCGCAAGCGCTGAAAGCAGTAACGCGGCAAATTGGCAGGAACGTGGCTTAAACTTAAATTTAATTTAACTTATTTAATTTAATTTTTTTAATTAAATTTCAAGTTTGAAAAAAATCAAGGCGAATTTTTCCAGCAATGCCCTTAACGTATGCTAATGCCTAACCGCATTTTTTACAGTTTCTTAGCGAAATTACGACCCGCCTGACCTTACGACGCATCCTAGTGTCTGTCCTGACCGATCCCTCATTCGCCGATGGGCTTACTGCCCGAAGATTCCTCCGCAGTTCAAATTAGCCTAAAAGCCTAAAGCTTTTCTGGTAAACTAGCTGGCCGTCCGTCTAATTCTGGATGGAAAGCATAGGATTTCGGACCATTTGAGCACCCAAAGCACGTTCCCTGAATGTCGCTTGACTGTTTAGGCATGCTCGTTCGCCTTCGACATCTACATGACCTTCTTCTACGTTCCTCAGCCTCTCTTTCCGGCGATGGTCATCTGCACTAAGGGGATCCTTCAGCCGCTGGGCTATCTCTACGGCGGAGTCGTCGGATTTGTACGTTTCAACTTAGTCTAAAAGGGACACAATATGCAAATTTTCAGTACCTCTTCATCACCTTCTTCGGGGCCTGCTCGATGTCCGTCGTCTGGGCGTTCGCTTACCGGCTGGCGGTGCTGTACAACTCTGAGAAGCGCATCACGTCGAAGCGATTCATCACGTTTATGGTGCTGTCTCAAGCCCTCTACGAAGCCCCGACTCTCGTTATCTACACGATGGCGATACTGGACAGGAAAGCCGTGGAGGACGCTTTGCTGGCGGTACGTCGGCTCTAAGAAGCGTGCAGCAAGCATAGAATGCCCATCAAAGTCCAGGGTTGGCTCCTGGAGTGTGGCACTTCCCAGGGATGCGGGATGCCAAAATTCAATCGAACCCGAAGGGAAGAACATAAACTGAAGAGAAACCCGTGTCTTCAAAAGAGCTTCCAACTTTCGAAGTTTCCGAGGCCTAATCCGAATCTGAGACCAACCAGGGGCGTACGCACTAAGCTCCAACTACCAACGCTAGAAATTTTCCGAACCCGAGTCCGAACTTCGGCCCGTTCTTGCCACTGACCTACATGAAGTTCCTTAACTATCATCCTCATCGTCGTAGAGTTAGTTACGACTTTCGCACGGCCTTGCAAAATAGAACTTGATCGGACACGTAGTGTGAGGACGATAGAGAGGGTAGAGCCTCGATAAAAGCATGTGTTTAAGCAATAAAACTTGTTAGTTTCTTCCAGAAATACCCGCTGATCGAGCCGTACCTCATCGGGCAGTCTTGTTGCGCCGCCGCTTTCGACGCTAGCCCATTCAGCATGGCCTTCATGGTCGTCTGCGCGATTCAGTTCGCTCTGTGCCTGCCGATTCCGAGCGTCATTCTGTACATGTGCCACAAAGTGCTGAAGAATAGCGAGTCGCAGCTGACGGAGAAGACGAAGCGAATGCATAGGGAGCTCTTATTCTCGTTGATTTTTCAGGTATGCGCTGAGTCGGCCTTAAGTAGGAAGACCCGGAAATCGGCCATCGCTCGCCATTTTTTATTATTAAGACCAAAACTGCGCCGACTTTTCCGTGGCACGCTCTGCCCTGGCAAGGGGCTCTAAGCGCAAATGACTAGCGCAATCAAGCACGAATGACTCTTCGGGGTCCCGGCGCGACCATACAACCCTAGGCAAGGTCCTGCCGGCCGGCACACCGACATGTCGTGTCGGGCCTGGACACGCTTGTTGCGGAGTCCCGGCCAACGACGAACACTACCGTTGTAACCGGCTAGAAAAACACATGCCACATGCCAAAGGACAAGCGGCTGGTATAGTACGCCGATCGGAAGCATACGAAGCTAAACACTGATGAAAAGCAAAAGTCGGCACTGGTACCGTACTGACCCTCCCCGTACCGTATGTCGTACCGTACTGACCCTTCCCGTACCGTAGTACCTCCAGTAGGCATGATATGTTACAGGCCGTAATACGGTTCTGTATGGCTCTAGTACGGCCCGTACTTGTTGCAAAATACCAAAAAAACGAAGCCGTACCGTACTGACGTACTGGACCTCCACCCGTACCATACGCCGTACCGCACTGACCCCTCCCGTACCGTACAGTCGTACTGCGGTACGGTACATTACGGCCGTAGCAGCACTACGGTTGCCGACCTTTAGCGAAAACGAACCGATCTAGGTCTTGGCGTGTTGAAGTGCCCATTTTACTGTTCCGTTTCAGCTGCTCGTGCCGTTCTCCACGCTCATAGTACCGTTCCTCATATGCTCGATCTTCATCCTCTTCGAGGTCAATCACGTGCAACGTAAGCGCCCTTTTCCTGCCCCGTAGACCTTCATCTGTCCGATTTAGCGATCTTTAAAACACTCTTCCTTTCCGGAACCACGCACTCGTTCTTCAACACGGTGATGATGCTCGCGCTGGTCGCGCCGTACCGACATTGCATCATGCGAAGGGTGGGCATCTCGCGCGGCGGTCAGTCGGTGACGACGATCCGAGATCGTACGCCTGTGACGGCGTACCGTGAGAACACTCAGTCGACTTTTAGGAACGCCGACCGTTCGACCGGGCACTTCTAAGGTCAAGCCGATCGTTGTGGAAGGAACTACAGCGTGCTCTTGACGTATTTATTTCGGCAAACTTTGACGAATAACAATGCTGGCAGATGTTTTATGGCGTTAGAGTGATGGAAACTAAACTGACTGTGATGTCCGATAGCCACTTATCGTGCAGGCGTCGACCGACGCCTTGCGAGAAGAACAAAGTCACACGTGAAAATGTGATACGTCAGCTTGCTCGACTTTGGGCTAAAACGTCGGTAGGCAGGACGCAATTCTGGGCTTGTGGACCGCAGCACAATAGATTTGAACAGACGGGCCTTGTATAACGGGTCGTTTGAAACGGAACGGGTAACAACAGTTCCACCGTGTCCAAACACCCTACGCGAGTTCAAAAAAGCGAAAGCGAAGGATTTGAAGGACAACACACGAAAAGTTCTGAACCTTTAGCCGCCACTACGTCGCTGAGGCGTACTCAGGGGCGCTAATCGTGCTTAATCGGACCTCGTGTTCTTCCGATAGTAGGTTTTATATTTACTTAGACGGATACCGATTCTTAATACCGGTGCCGGCCTAGTAACCCACCAACTCAGTAACCGATTCGAGGGCCTATACCCGTCGATATGACATCATGCGACTCGATAAATCGCGTGTAGAACGCGCATTATGACCCTCTTGTTCCCACGAAATATGAGTACACCGGCGTCCATCTTAAAACAGAAGGCCCCTCGTGAAAGTGCCTGCAAACGTTGTCATTCGCCGCATAGATGTGTCGCCATTTGGCTCCGCTCCTAATGCTATTCGCTCTGTTTATGTCGAATGTCAATGCGAGTGGGCCGTACCATGGTAGGTCGCTTAGAGGGTGACATCTGTAGATGCTAAATCTTAACCACAGGACCATGTTTCTATCTGGATTGCGGGCCAGCTTTCCTGACAATCCTAAGTTTAAAAAGTAACATTTCGTCTGGTTAAAGCCCGGTTACCCCGCCTCTTGGTCATTAGGTTTTGGTCATTAGGCATATCGGCGGTTTTGTTCATGCGTAAGAAATGCGCAAGGATTATTACGTGCAGATAGACTTTAAAGGCTAAGTGTTCCGTTGGCGTTTTAGGTCCGTGCGGTCCGGACAGGGCGACATTCTTCGGCTGCGCGAGTCGTTCCTGGAGCAATGGATGCGACTGCACATCCTACAGCTGCCATTGTTCGCGTCCGACACCGTGCCGTACCCCTCGTGACTGCCCGAAAAAGTTTCCCGGCGCTGGCTTGGGGAGCTTCTACTGCGAGTGCAAGAAGGTCCAAGGACAGGGGAAAGTGTGCACCCGATGCAAGTATTTTTAGTATGCATGAACGAGGCTTAGTAGACTTGAATCTGCTCGATCGTTGGATTTCGCGTAATAAATGCAAGATGAGGACAAACTGCGTGATTTGCGTATTTTTAGGTGGAAAAGGAAGGTCCATGAAGGTCATGGCAGGCAGCTCGATTCGAATTAACGATCAGGGAGAATTGCTAGAAAATCTCTTCCGATGGCTTCCAATCGCGGTCATGCCAAGGTTCTCTATGTCTTTTCTCTCTCGGGAAATGTTTCACTCTGTAACGTGACCCGACAAAGAACGCTGAATCCCGGCCTATAGTCCGTGACGAGGACGTATCGCGAGACCACTTAGACGTCTTTTAGCATAGCCACTTCCAAGGTTAAGCCGGTGGTGAACACAGGCAATAATACGTTGTGCTTGATGAAGGGCAAGAAGGTTGCCGAGTGTGTCGATGCCGAGAAAGTGTCTCTTGAAGAAGTCGAGCAGGTAGCTGCGGCTGATGGTCATGCAATGCTGACCAGAACCGAGGGTGAAGCAGCGAAGCGTGCATCTGAGATCTATGAGCGTGTGCTCGAAGGTTCTCAAGGCAGGTCATTGCTGAGTGAGAACAAGGACAAGGTGATCCTGTGTTTGAGCGGTTCGATGACTGCTTCGCGTTGTCGGACTTTGAGCTGGGTACGACCCACTTGTTCGAGCACGAGATTGAGCTGGCTGAAGGCACGAAGCCGATTGCACAGCCTGGACGTCCTGTTCCGTTGGCCCTGCGCAGACCCTTGAAGGAATAGCTGGAATAGCGGCACTTCCCTTTTTACGATCGTGAGCGGACACGATCGTAAGCCAACGCGGCGGGCTATAAAAGCGATATGTGACATCATGAGATCCGATAAACTGCATACAGAATAGCCAACGTGACCGTCTTCTTCCCACGAACTATTAGTGCAGTGTGTCTTAAAGCGGGCAAACGCCGTCATTCGCCGCAAGGATGTCTCGACATTTGGCTCCGATCCTATTTCTCTTGGCTCTGTTGGTGTCGAATGTCAGAGCGCGTGGGCCGTACCATGGTAGGTCGCTTCGCGGGTGGCATCTACAGATGCTAAGGCTTAGTCCCAGGACCACAGTTTCAGATGAACCGGGTCTTGGAGTAATGAACTGAACTGGAGCTCGAGTTCAGTTCGGATCAGTTCAGTTCACTCCAGTTCAGTGAACTGAACTAGCTGGTTCAGTAGGGTTTTTCAACGTACTGAACCGGGTCTTGAATCGAACGAACTGCACTGAACCGGTGGTCGGGTTCAGTTCACTTCAATCAGTTCAGTTCAGATGACCACTGAAACTGCGCCCAGGACCACGTTTCCGTCTGGCTGGCGGGTTCCCATAGGTCAGCTTTCCTGACCATCCTGAGTTTAAAAAGTAACATTTCGTCTGGTTCCAGCCCGGTTATCATCTCCCCACTGGGCGACGCATGGACTTAGGGAACGTCCAGAAAATGTGTAAGCATGCCATTGCCTTTGCCCCCCCCCCCTCCCCTCCCCTGTAATCACTTTTTGCACTAGGTCTATAATCTATGTGATCGCGGGCCCAACTCCCCCCCCCCCACCCCGCCTGTAATACTTACGCATTTTCTGCATGCTCCCTTAGTCGTAAGGAGCGACTCCCGATTAAACTTAGGCCTTAGATTTAACCCAGGCTCTGCCGCCCGATTCCGCCTCAGCCTACTCGGGCTACGGTCGTTATATGTGCGGCGCGCTCCTCACGCTTTGTTCATGCGTAAGACACGCGCAAGGAATTATCGAGTGCAGAGAGACTTTAAAAAACTAAGTATTCCGTTGGCGTTTTAGGTCCGTGTGGGCCGGACAGGGCGACATTCGGCGGCTGCGCGAGTCGTTTCTGGAGCAACGGATGCGACTGCGTATTCGGCAGCTGCTACTGTTCGCGTCCGACACCGTGCCGTACCGCTCGCGACTGCCCGAAGAAGATTCCCGGCGTCGCTGACTTGGGGAGCTTCTACTGCGAATGCAAGAAGGTCCAAGGACAAGGGAAAGTGTGCACCCGCTGCAAGTGGTATGGCCCTTGACTTGGCGTGAACTGTTTGCTTGTTTGACTTTGTTCGACGTTCGTACAACTAATAAAGACCGTCCTGGTGGTAGGAATCGAGTCAGAGTCAGTCAGTCGGGATCAGTAGCCGCCCACTTGGCTTCCGACGGCGGTCGTAATAATGGGCATGTCAGCCGTTTCTCTCTTGCGAAGCGTTCCATTCGATGTTACGAACTAGGCCTAGGCCTGCGGAGGGCTAACGAAACCGCTACTTACGGAGATTACATGTACTAACCTAGATGTTGTCTCTCTCTGAGGGATTACCTGGTAGAATTTCCTGAATCTGAGGAATCTCTTTGCACTCAGCCGGCTAGCCAGAAACCTTTTCGGCTGAAATTTTAGGCAAATCTGTTTCTGTCCAATTGCGGCACTCTTAAATCGCGCTTTCGGCGTTCCTAAGTCTAAGCCAAAATTCGAACAGCCTACGCCTGAGCCTAAGACTAAGCGTGGACTGTGGCTGACTAACTGGGTCCATGCTTTGGCTCTTCGGATTTAAGCTTAGGCTTTGGAACGCTAGCCAATCCAAGCAATTGAGCTTCATTAAGCAATGACGAGAAGGAAACCCAATCGAGTCCGCTGAGCCGGTGGAGCCGAAAGGTCCCTCCGAAAGTCGAAAGTGGAAATATACGGACAGAAAGTAAATTCTAACTGCCTCCACCGTTTAATCTTTGGCGGTTGTTTGCTTTCATGGCGATGGCCCTATGTGCCGTACTGTTCTCTGCCTGAGCTCAATGGCATCGGTTTACATATAGAGCCAGGTATTGGCGATCTTTGAGACGTGCCTGAAACTTTAAAACGCGCTGTCAAAACAAGAACTCAAAGTGAACCGCCTCCAACCTCAATCCGACCGCCAGGAGGCGGCGAGGTCGACCCGAAAAAAGATCAAACGCCACGCGACCCTTTATTCCCGCGTTCGCCCACCGACATTCCACTTCCTACCTTCCCTTCAGAGGTATAAAAGTGGGGTCCAGCGGTCGTCCGTCATTCCGCCCCTTTACACTTCTTTCGGACGACCCCAGCGCAGTGTACCACATTTTAGCCGCAGTGAGTTCTGACAAATACGGACGGTTCCGTCCAAGTCAGTTCTGAACTGTTCTTCCGTCCCCTCGCCTTCTCCGACTCTGGAAATATTTCCTTTGCGATGGCAAGTTGTCAACTGAGAAGGATTCCATTGACGACTGTCGCAACGGGCAGGAATCGGTCCGGGTTCATCCGCGTTAGATGTCACTTTTTTCAATAAGACTGCATGTCAATGAATTTCCGGCCCACGTTCCTGTTCTCATTTTCAAGTCGTTCTGAGAAACATCCCCGTGTGGCCGTTAGAATGCAACCTCCGACAAGAGTGTTGCCCCTTCCGTGGATGACCGTCATTTTGTGGTCTAGAGGAGGTTAAAGCCCCCAAAACTGCGAAAACTTCTTAGCGTACATTTGATGTACTGCAAAGATTTCTGCTAGCAATTTACTAGCATTTACTTCTGCTAGACTACTGCTCGGCAGTGGTGCGGACCTCGATGAGAATTCGTGCACTACAGACCGCCTACCTTGCCAGGCCATCAGGCAGATCTTAATTAGTTTTCAATCACAGAGGGATTAGTGACATACTTATGTTTATTCAGCACATGTGGGACACAACATGGCTATTGTTGCACGCTGTTGCATGACCTTTGCGACCTTTTTACACCGTTTTACCGACATATTCCACTTGTTCTTTGCGTTATTCCACCGACCTCGCGTCGAAACTCGTCACTCTTCACTTCATTGCGCAGTCCAATTCGCGTGCACACTTAACACCTCGCGGTTGAGTTAATTTGATCAGAAAAAAGTTTGTCTTGAATGTGCCACAACTTCCGTGTACACTAACCTGCGACCAAGTGATTTTTGCCATTATCTCCCTACTCGGGTTCATCTGCCAGTTTATGAACGTTTTCAAGATCTTTCCTAAGGATGCTTCACTACACCCTCTACGCGTTTTAAAGTAAATTCTACTCGTAATTCTTAGACCCCCCCCCCCTAGGAATCGCCGATACCTGCGAACGGGTAGCTTTCCGCAGCACCAGCCTATTCGAAGACGCAGCACTATAAGAATGAACCTTCTTGAGCTCTAGAGCTAGTTAGTACAACCCTACTTGGCTGTTTTCTTCGTGGTCTAACGCTTCTCGAGCGTGTTCCATAACAATTTTCAACGACCTTTTCAAGTTCTGCGACCACAGCCGTGCGGTACATTTTGGCAATACTGCAAATACCCTCCGATTCCCTTGACATATTCATGTGGTTTTAGACAGACATGCGCCTGCTGAACCTCCTCTTCCTCCTTACGCTGCTCCTCGCGATGTTCGCCGCGAGCGACGCGTGGTTCTTCAGCAGCTGGTGGAGCTCGAGCAGCAGCGGCGGAACGCACAGTCGCCACGTGAGGCGCTATGGAAGGTACTCGCGCCGGCATCGATAGAGCGTCCACACCAATGTTTTTCTCCTTGCAGAGCAGGACGGAGGTGACCGCGAATGTTCGGCGGTCGCGGACTTTTTGATGTACAATGCGGGTCTCTCTTCTGTGTCTCTTGTCATGCGTTGGCGGCTCATCGGTCTACGGCGGCGGCTTGATCGACTAATATGCTCGTCTACGTCTTTTTCGCGCATGAATTTTGAATATAAATGTCCGTCCCTGCATACCACATTATGCTCCGGCGTAAGATAACTTTATGCTAGCCCTATGCTGAATAAAGGTACAACAAGGATCAACTAGCGTTTACAAATTGCTCGAGAGAGAACACACCGACTCGATGCTCCTGTTGCTAGAGCATCCGACCACAGGCACTACACAACATTTTCGATTTTACAAGAAGAATACCACTGACAAGTGGTCCTTCGCCAGCCGATGTAAAGAGCCTTATGCCTGAAAAAGTTTTAGGTTTAGGTTCAACGGCTGAACGGTATGGGTCGTAGACCTCGATCTACAGTTTTAGCGATGGCAGTGAAGCTCTCTGCTCAGACGGTCGCGGCACGTCCGTTGCAACGTGCCCATAGTGCACGTTCGTGTCTACCACGTTCCGATCGCACGAGTCATTCGACGGCAACATGCGACGTTCATCGATGCCCTCATAAAAAGCGAAATATTGTTCTTTGGAACATGTCACAAGTTCCAGAATCTTCAAGATAAGACGTCTCTCTAGCATGGCCAAAACATCCGTGTCTCGTGCGACCCGCGCCGAACGGCCGCAAGCGCTGTGCTGCGCTTGCAAGCCCATTAGCGACAACGAGCCCGACGGCAATAAACGCTTATCTTTCCTGCTGCGCTTGTGATATTATTTGCTTGAAAGGGACGCCTAATCGACCCGATTGTTCCATTTTACGCTCCGATGGAGTTCGCAGTCGCCGCCAATGAAATTCACCACTCCGGCCTCGGGCAAGTGTCTTCCGGTTTTCTGCGCCCTTCTCCTGCGTGGGATCTGCACGCCGGCAGCGGCGTCGCGTGGACCGCCAGCGGCGCTGCCCACCCGGTCGCCTACGGAGGTGCAAAGTAAGCCGGAACTTAAAGTGATGGTTAGGCTAGGGACTCACAAAAGAATGTGGTGAAGAACGAGGTCCTGATTGAAGTCCAGCGGACAGGTCCAGGTTCGAAGACAAAAAAGGCCAGGCCCCGGCGAATACCCAAGGTTTCATCAAAATGGAATAACGCCCCGTTCGCCAGCCCTCGTCGGACGTTAGGTTTCGTTTGTCCTAAGGATTTTCGTTTGTACTACCGTGCCGTACTGCAGGCTACGTAGAACAGCACGGTCAGACGCCTGTACGGAGCAGTGTCCGATCAACTTGCCAAAATTCAGAGTATTCTGAGGAGCGTTTCACGGCAAAAAGTGTCATAGTTTGCTCTTAAGACGGCCATGTTACGAGCCGAACGGCACGCATGTACCTTATCGTACATTGGGGGTACGTACGGTACGACGAACGATTTGTACAGGCAGTCGTATCGATGCGCAAGCTCGCCTCCAACGGTTTCCCACCGTTAACAATGTTGAATTAAATCACTTTGATTTCGGTAGCCAAAGGCATTGCTCGTCGGTAAAGAACGTTTTGCCATTTTTCATAAGTCCCGGACTGCGTTAAGACACCTAAGAGATTGTCCTCTGCATGGTCACAGGGCTTACACACGTCAACCTCTTATTCCACGAGTTGTTTCACTTCGTTCATTATTCTATTTCAGCCTGGCACTGCACGAATCCCGTTTTTCGAGCAATTTTGAGGGGCGCGTTGCTTCTCTATGGTGAGGACGTCGATCTCATCGAGAAATATCTCGAGGTAAGCGCCATTTCGATGTCACTGTTCGCCAGTGTAATCTAAGAGTCCCGTAAGAACACACAGGGTCCCATCCGGCCGATGTAAAGTGGAATCGGAAGAGGACCCGTGCGGCGCTCGGAGCGCGTGGGATCTCCGGTCCAAGTCGTTGCTGTTTTCGGTCCGGGTATATATCCGGCCCTATTGTAGCCGAAAACGTTTTTGGCTGAAATTTTGGCCGAAACTGTTTTTGTCCATTTCTGGCTCCATGAACTCGCGCTTGCAACGTTCCTCAGCCTAAGCCCAAATCCGAACAGCCTAAGCCTGAGCGTAAGCCTAAGCGTTGACGGTGGTGCCTAACAGAGAATAAGCGGTTGTATAACATGGACCAAGCCGGTTAAGTAACCCGGCTGAGTCCCCTTCACTCAGCCATCTTAGTCCTCGCGGAAACGTTTCCGGCTGAAATGTCGACCAAGAACGTTTCTGGCTTAAATTTCCAGCCAGAAACGATTTTGGCTGAAAAACACAAGATCGATTCCAACGTAAATAAATGTTTTGTTTCCGTAGATCATGCGTCCTCGAGTATCGTCCCACACACTCAAAAATGGAGAGCAACTGTGTAATCTTTCTGTCGAGAAGTTCACATGTCAAACGTTCTTCCGTGGTCCCTTTCCTTGCGGGACCCTCGGCAAGGCAACGCATGTGCGAGACACTCTTTTCGCCAAGACCCGGAAAACATTCGGTCGTTCCCGCCAAATTGACGGTCCCGAAAAAAGTCAGCTGGCTCGCGGTGCGCCACCGTAAAATCGCATCTTCCATTGACGTCAATGGCGCGGTTGAACGGCTGCACCCGCGCGACTACAAACCGTGAGAAGAACGCGTTTAATTCGGGGCAATTAAGGGACTCAAGCTTGTTTACCGGTGAAAAAAAGTCGGCGGAGATCAGCGGTGATCTCTAAAAGGGCATCGGTGTGGGTCGGCGAGTTCACAAGGGGAAGAGTGCATGATGTCTGAGACGTTTTTTGCGCGAACAACAACAGGGACATTAAAGGTCACGCGGAAACATTTAAGTCCTCGTTGTCTGGTTGGCTCATTAGGGACCGACAGAAGCACCCGTAGAATGTTTCGGGACGTTCGCTTCGAGACGAACGCTGTCGGAAGAAGTGCCTTTCCCGCTTGTGCTTAGCACCACGAGGAAGTGGTCTAAAATTGAAGACGTACGTTGGCACTATTTACAAAGTTTTTTTCGATTTCTTCGAAAACGGCGTGCCTAGGAGTGTTGTCAGGGACGGAAACTAAAGGATGGAGAGATGGAAAGCATGTTCCACGTTCCTTTACGATGCCAAGGCCGACCTAAAACCCCCTAACTAGTCGCATAAATCTAAAATTATTGCTTGATTTGGCGAAGAGGCTTCATCGGATGGCAGGGACATAGCCAGGATTCCACAATAGAGGGGACGGAGGTCGGGAAGGTCAAGATAGGGGCCTAAAATGGGTCAAAATTACAAAAATCACGCTTAAAACGGCGTGTTTAGGCTGTATGAATTAGACCAGAGCCGTTTTGTAGTCAAAACTAACTAAATTTCTTAAATTTTCCTTCACCAATGGGTCCGCTTTTATGCGATAATGTCGATTTTCTGGTCTTGCACGCAAGTGAGGTGCTAGTTGGGGTGACGAAGCGTCAATGCAGTTTGAGCCAAGCACAAGCCGTTGCACTTTAAAAGTCGCGCTGCTGACGTAACAAATTGGTTCTGGAGAAAAACGATGACCTTCGCGGAATTTTTCCACTTCACTTCATGAAGGTGCTGGCAGCAGGCACTATTTCCGAGGTTCAAATGGAATGTTCTCGTCCTTTTTCAAGCACAAAAGCGCGATTCGTTCGCACTCTAACGGTTGCGTCATAATCAGATCAGCCAAAAAAAATTTGTTAACGTACGATTCTTGATCTTTCTGTTGCAACAATTCATGAGCCAAAATTAGCAGTCAAGCAACAAGCGTCCAGTGGAGCATGATGTAGAGCGTCAAGTCGCTTGAGGCTTTAATACAGAGATATGAAAGGTAGATGCAGGCGCGTAGCAAGTGGTAAGCCACGCGGCCATGATACCCCCGTAGGGTTCGCCGAAGGCGGGCCGAAGTGGAAATGGGCCTCGCGGGAGCCATTTTGGTCCACGTAGCCCAGCTTGCCCTCCTCCGTGGACCTATCACCCCCCGAAATTATGGGCTGGCTACGCCCCTGGGTAGATGCACTGTAAAATCAGACCGTACCTTTGGAACGTTTGGGAGTTCTCGACGCCCAAGGGCCATACCCCTTCTAGGGGAGTGCCGGCGGGTCTAAAAAGCTTCTAAATGAAAGGCCCAGTCTGGTCTAGTGCATCGGAAATAGTTTCGTTTTGCCGCTGTTTAACTCCACTCCATAATTACCTCTCCCCTAATAAATAAATAAAATTCAAAAAATTTTAAAAAAACCAGCAAAAGTAAAAATAATTCGCACAGATATCCTCAAATAGTCCCTTTATAGGCGGGTTTCCGAAAATAAATCTTCGAGAAAAAATGGTGTTGTGGCCATGTAGCACATTTTAGAGTTTTAAGCCAGCTTCATGGCCAACGCATGATCTTTTAGGTCCGCCTGGACCAGCACTTCCAGTACCTCACCGGCCATTGGCTCATCAGCGTGAGCCGGTTCATCCGGAGCGTGGACTCCCTCGATCCGGCCGCCACCGCGTCGCCCTACTTTTGCATGCTCTACGACGAGCAGACCCACATTCTCGCCGTGATCCTGCGCGTGGTCGGCAGTCCGCCGATCGACATCGTCACGGAGAACCAATTCGCGAATAGCACTTTTGGTCGTCGGAGGCCGCGATGGTGAAATGTTGAATGCAATAAAGCTTCAAAGCTTTAAAAGATTTTATCATGTTTCCAATCCTTTGCTGCTACGGTCGCAGTATAAGAAACGAGCCCGCATCGTGGAAGGATCCTACATATCCTTGCGGTGCGGATAACCCATGTTAGCGCTAGGTCTGCGTCCTCTCATTGCGGGCAATGCAAGGTAGTATTGCCTTACGCTAAATAGCCGACTAAGATTTCTCATATAGCCAGCGGCGGGCACTTAGTCTCCAGATGCTGACCACCGCCGTTACTCTTACCCGCTTTCCCGATAAGAATACTGAATTTCTTCCCCCTCGCGCAGTGAAAATTACCAAGTTTTTAGATGTTGCTGAAGTCGTTTTTTACTTGTAGGCTAGATCATCGTAGGACAACGGCACAACAGACTGGTGATATCAACGTACTCGGCAGGCCGTCGTAAAGAAAGTAATCCGACCTATGCTGGGACTGGACGTGCCGCCTGACTGAAGGGACGGACAGGCGTCGTGTGAGACGCCGAAGCGTCACGTCTTCGGAGGCGGTAGAAGTTGACGAAGGCCTTTCGCATGTAGGGGCTGTAACTCTAAGATTAAGTGACGATGGGTGATTCCTGTCACAAGTACGGCAAAATGACCTAGGCCTCGTCACGTTACAGCATGTCCCCTCTCAGGAGTTCGCTCCTTGGAGCACTTACCTTACAACAACCAAGAAGAATGGACCAAGTGAGCAGTGCGCGCCGGAGAACAAGGATGCTACGCAGGACAGCATAAATGTTTGGTATGCGGTGCCGTCGAATGCCGGAATGAGACTAAGATAGAACGACGCAAATAGTCCTTGTAACGCGGTCATACACGTCGAGTACACTAAAGAAAACGGCGTAAATCCGGCAATACCGGTAACTTTCACAATATCGTTTGCAATAGGGCTGGGCAGGAATCGGTATCGGAATCGGCATCGGAGAAATCGGTGTTTTTCGGAGGAATCGGTTCGGAATCGGAATCGGTTTAAATGATCGATTCCTGTCGATTGTGTTCTCGAGCTCGCCGCAGGCGACACCAACGAAATTTTAGGCCAAATTTAGTAGATACAGTGAAAATCTACTATGGTAGCGCCTAGCGGCGGACAAGTTCTGCATGCATGTGACGTCATGTATACTTGGACGGCCGTACCGTATTCCGTACCGTACCGTACTGCGTACCGTATTCTACGGTACGGAGTACGGTACGGCTATCTGTCAGTACGGCTTTCCGTACCGTACCGTATTGGTACGGTACGGAGTACGGTACGGCAGGACCCCAGTACGGCGCCGTATTCCGTACCGTACTGCAGGCCAAAAAAATGCCAACTTTTAGCCGAAACCGAACAAATTTTGGGCATCTTTAACCAAAATACGAAAAACTTCGTCAAGAATGACCGGTATGCAGTCGTATATAACACCTTTTTAACGCTTAATGTTGATGGCGTTACTGTTAGCTGTCCTAATGTTCCGTTTTACCTGCGAAAAGGCAGAAAGTATCTAATTTTTTATTACCGTATTACGGCGCCGTACTCCGTACCGTACCGTACCGTACTGCGCCTTACTGGTACGGTACGGACTACGGTACGGTGGTGTCAGTACGGTACGGAGCACGGTACGGTGGTGTCAGTACGGTACGGAGCACGGTACGGGGTGTGTCGCGTCAAAGTCTAACGTCACGTGCTTTTTGAGTGATCTGTATAGTACACCTGCCGGAGTCCGTCTCACCGGCACAGGAATCGGAATTGGCATCGGATATCGGCGTTTTTCGGACGAATCGGCATCGTAATCGGGATCGGTTTTGAATTTTTGGAATCGATCGGAATCGGAATCATACTCGAGAAGCGCCCAGCAATAGTTTGCAACAACATGGGCGACGGGCCTTCAAACTGAGGCCCCTTTTCTACAGGCTGAACTTTCGCCGTTCATAGCCGGATTATCAAGTTTCGACCAAAAAATTAGCCGTTTTTAGCCATTAACAGGGGCCCGTCCATGTAAAAAAACTGAAGCCCTGAACCGGCCCGGCCAGGTTGACCATGAACGGTTCGGCCAGGTTGACCATGGACGGTTTACAGTTAAAAAAGTGCTAAGAAACTGACGGAATAGACGGACGTCTTGATTTTTGTTCGCGCTTCTCGCTTCGCTGTGCCTTCGAAGTCGGCGAATATGAACAACCGTGATCATATTGAAAGCGAACGATGCGACGGCGGTCGTCGTGTAAGCGCAAATGTTGGTCATGGTACGTGCCTAAACTACAATCGTCTGTGAGACTGAAAATGTAAATTGCCATTGCGAATTTAGCAAGATGCACCACCACTCCTCCTTCATAAGCCCAGTGGTGTATTTAGGGGGGGGGGGCGCCCCCTGGAGCCGGGCCGAAGGCCCGGCGAGGTAAGGGGGACCAAGGCAAAATTAATTCAAGACAACTTTACCAAGAAAGCCTAAAAATCTCGTTGGCGGCGCCTGCGGCGGGCATATTTAGGCTAAATACGTGTTATTTGGGACTGAAAAACCATTGGCACCTTGAAATTTCGATGAATTTTATTCCAAAGAAGCCCAAAACACTTTTTGGCGGCGCCTGCGGCGGGCTATATTGGGTATAAACATGCCAAACAAAAAACGGAGACTTCGGAAAACTACCAAAGGGAGATCCAAGGCATATTTTCGGCGCCGGCCGAAGGGTCCCCCCTTACCATGCGCGCCCCCCTTGGCTGAATCCTAGCTACGTCACTGCATAAGCCTGAAACCACTTCCACGAACCAGCTTAGACGCACTTTGTGAGAGCGTTGAATGGCGATTTCAGGGCAAAGAAAGGTTTTACACTAATGTACTACACGCCACTCTTCGTCTTTGATCACTAGCCTCCAATTTAGAGACATACCCTCTGGGTATTTTGAGGAATTTTGCTTCAGCTTCCTTATCTAAGATGCCGTGCCTTTACACAAGAACGGAACAACAAGGCACAGTATAAAATATGGAATTTTATGCCGACGTGCCATGAGCCAGCCAGGAATTGGCAAAATGGGAAGGCACGGCACGTCAACTCCATTGTCGAATAGTCAGCAAACAAGCGTTTTCCCGAAAGTGTGGCATACGTATAATCCAAACCGAAATTTAGCCGAGGCAGAAAGATAAAAATCCAGGGCACCCGAGGAACAGAGGGGGAGAAAAAAGATTCGAGCCAGAAAAACCGTTCATATCGCTGGACCTCTTCACCCCTTCCCCCTATTTCAAGAGCGACTTATCGTATGAACTACCTCGTCAAAGCCGTCGTATATAAACGGCGCAACTAAACGTCAAACCGTTAGGTACCAACTTTGAACAAATGCAGGCCCTACCCAAGCCGGTTGTGCCAACCCGCTGATAGCGGCAGGGAATAACCAGGTTGAGAGAGATCAGCAATAGCGGCAAAATGCACATGGCGATGAAGACGATTGTTCGACCTCGCCGATTTTCCCATATTTTGTCGTGAAACGACGCTCCAGCGAAGCACGTGAGACGATTGCACGCGACTGCGGTGTGGGCCACTGCTTGGAACATCATGCAGTAGTCCATGATACTCATCGCCCTGCATGGTATGTAGCTGATGACTAAGTCCGCTCTCGACGTGACCATCGGCAGGTGAATGAGAAGGACCACCTGAAACACACACGGTTCGTATTCTCCAACCCTTCCCCAGGGGGCACTATATGATATTCTAACCCCCTCCCCCTCACGCGCCTTCTTTTCGGATATGAAATCGAAAATACTGCTGTTGTAAAAGCATGTGGTGGTGGGCTTTGACAGTTCTGTCCCTCTCCCAGGATGTCTCAAGTATTAGCCTCCGCACTCGAAGCAAGAAGACACAGTGCTTACTGAGAACATTCACGGACCACTCAGACCTTAACCATAGAGCTTCAAGCAAGAAACTCATTGCTTAAGGGAGAGCTTCACAGCTTGAGCAAGACGACTCAGGCCTTAACCTCAGAGATTAAATCGAGAGAACTCAGTGATTATGAGAGAACACCCACAGTTTGTAGCAGGATGTCTTAACCTCCGCGCTTGAAACAAGAAGCATTCTGACCCAACACTGATACTCTACAAAAATTCTCACCCCATTACCAGATTTCGGGAGAACACGGTAGGCGGTTTAAGCGTACTCGAAGAAGATTCCTACCGCTAAGCTGAAGCCGCATTCCGAGGCGGACACTGCAAGGTAGAGGGCGAAGAAGCAGCCCTGAAACGTGGCCTCTCGACGACGCATTCGGTAGACGAACAACATTACGCTCATGCTGAACATGGCAGCCAATAAGTCGACGCAACACCAAAGGAAACTAGTTGCGCCTTCCATCAACGGCACACAGAATGCTAAAAATCGGCTTTAATGACCGAAAACACACTGGGCTGGGCCTTCGGGCCTGATAAACTTCTCTCGACGGAGCAGTCAGTAAGCCAAGCCAACGCCTTTTTTAAAGTGATCTAATACAAGTCCGCGTTAAGTACGACATAGTCAGCACTTTTCGGTACAAAGCGACAAAGGGCACCGACTGCGTACGTATGAGCAGCGATGCGAAAGCGCATCAGAGTTTAGATGCTGACGGTCTTCCCAAGTGTCTAGGTTTTTTCCAGGTAACGGTGCCGCACTAAGAGATACAAAATCGCACCAGTTCACATAGAAAGCGAAAGGCGATGTCAACACGATGATGTAAAGAAGGTCCCCGTTGAAGTGCAAGGTTTCCTAAGCGTCTAAAGAAAAGTGACAAATGGATTTGTTGACTGAAGCTGATGCCACTTGTATCCAGGAGGTCCTAAAAAGAACAAAGACCTCTGCACAGAGTTGGAGGTAAGCATGAATGTTGTTAGTCCAGAGCTGGTCTGCTGGGAGGCCCCATCTGAGCAAATTTCCGCTAGGTGCAATGTAAACTTGTCGCCTAGCACCCCCATGACGGGATCCGGGACGGGACCGCGTATCGGCTGTCGTATCGGCCGTATCGGATCACGGTATTTGCATTATATCGGCCCGATATCGGCACTATTTTTTGGCTCGATACGGTGTCCGTCACGATATGGTATCTCGCGATATGGGATCCGAGATGGGATTCCCGTCACGGATCACGTCACGGGGCGCCAAGTTTAGTGCAATGTTATCCTACATATACTTCGGCGGCCGTACCGTATTCCGTACCGTACTGTACGGTACGGAGTACGGTACGGGGGTCACGTCCAGTACGGCAGCACGGTACGGCACGATTTTCTGGCAAAAATGCACTAGTACGGCAGTACGGTACGGCCTAGTACGGGCCGTACCGTATTCCGTACCGTACTGTACGGTACGGAGTACGGTACGGGGGGTGTCGCGCCGAAGTATATGTTATCCCTACCTCTGATCCCAGGACCGAAGTATCCAGAGACCCGCCGCTGGGCGTCGACTTGGCAAAACTGCTGCTTCTACATACCAAGCATGACTAAAATGGGCTATGCAAAAACAAGATGAACGCTAATAAGATCATGCGTTCCGTCGTGACCACCTTGGAACGTCCAGTTCAAGCAAACCAAATTTCTGAATGGCAACGTATCGTTGACGAGAACCACGTCGTGCTAAGCCCACAAACGCTCGCCGCTTCGAAGTCGGGGGTTTATGCCAACGTGTTCTTGGCGGGAGAAGCGTGTTAAGAGGACCACCAACATGCTTATGCATAATGAATGATCTTGCGCAAATCATGGCTGAAACTATCTTCTAGTTCCACGGAAAGATCCGACATAAAACAACTAAAACTTTATTCGAATATCCCAAATACTTTCCACAGGATGGGATACTAGCACATGGGAATGCCGTTATAGGATGCACGCTGGAAGGAATGCACCGAAGTGAAAAGCCCCACAGGCCAAGGACCACGAGAACCAGGAAAGAACCGTGAGAAATCTGACCGGTCACAGAAGAGACTGGCGTAGGGACTAAGCGAATCTTAGGGCACAGTTGGGCGGAAAATCGGATGGGGGTATGAAGACGTTCATAAAGAAACACTAGCATAAGGGAGAAGGGGGCATTATGCGGTCCTAAGAACCGAGCTTGACGCGAGCACCAGCTGCTTCATTCGGAGTGCTCCTCCTTGAGAGTGGACGCCGAGCAGCGACGAAGCGTGGCGGAGAGCAGCGTGTTCAGTGCCTGAAAGCAAGCATTACTGAAGTACTGAAAGAGTCGGTACGCTTCAGTCTAGTGCTAAGAAAGTTGTGGAGTTAGCTCGTACCCATACAAGCAGCCCAGTATCGCACCGAAGAGTTCACGACCAGATTGAAACGCTAGCAGTCAAGGTTAGGCACTCCTTTTCCGACCACCAAAATACTTAACCCCCTCCCCATACCGACATGAGTACCCGCAGAAAAAGTACCGTTTTCCACATTCGCTGTCTCTACCGTAAAATAGCCGCATGCGGCCTCTGTCCAGCAGCTGACCGTTCTTGAATGAGCTCTTGAGAAAGTCAAATGTATCTTTAAAACAAGCATGCTTATCGGAGAATTTGCCCGATGCTGACACCGTGAGGGGCGCTACGGGTACGGTTATGGTACGCGCACGATCAGTCAGTACGGCTTTACGGTACTACGTGTGGTCGCCCCCCCCCTCTCTAGCGCTAAGCAGCACATCGTATGCAAAGCATAACAGGACAATCGCTCTGTGCGCGCCGAGTTGCCGCTAACTCAATAAGCGAACGACAACGGCATGCGCAATTGTCGCTAACAGGTCTGATGCCATCATCGGGACCGTTCGGCAACAGCTTACCGACTGGAAGAAGACGTAGACGTGCGAGGACGCGTAGACGCCGACGCCGTAGAAGTGGAACTCGGACGCGTCCGCGACCTTGCGCTTGATGCGCGACCGCAGGCTCATCTTCGGGTCCATGACGAAGTCGTACATGAGCTTCAGCCAGGAGTCGTGCACGACCAGGTCCTTGTAGAATTCGGGCGCCACTTCTCGGATCTAAAATTTGCAGGCTTTGAATAAATTTTGAAGAAATTATAACGTATAACAGATTTTAATTTTAGAACTATTACTAAAATAAAAATCGTTTTTAAAATCGAGGTGGTAAAACTAACATTTAATTTTTATAAAAAATAATATTTAAAACGATATTTTTGTCGTCTGTGCAAATATTTTATTTGTGCCAGTTACAAATAAATCTGTAAATCCTGAAGACCCTACCTTGGGCAGATTTCGGCCGCAAACGAATGGGAAGTCATCTAAAGCTCTGGGTAGCAACTGAAATCGTTCGGAAGGCACTTACGATGCTCGACATGATGGCCGACGTTGAACGTGACCATGTTGATCGGACCGTGGTAGCTGAAATGGTGCCGTTTGTGACGATCAAAAACGATGCAGTCTTGGACGGTTCGGGGAGAGTGTGGGGGGCTTTCCGATTTCTATCGGAAAAATGATACGGAATCATAATTGTTATACGCAGCAAAAGCTGTTTTTACTAATTTTTATTTTGCCTGATTTTTTTTTGAAATGATTGATCAAATATTAATGAAAATAACTATTGTTTGCAATTTTAATATTTCATTTTAAGTTTATTATTTTAAATTGTATAGTTAACTTTGTTATTGACTTACTTAAGTTTTTAAAGATTCTCTGGTTTCACCTGCGGCCGGCCAATTTACGTTCGGAGATAGACATGCTGGACTTAAGTACGAATATGTAGTCCTGCCGAGCAGCCTATCACATAATGGGTTTCGTCCACGCTACTCGCTCACCTGTACGTCTCCTGTCCCTCCTCGAAGACGTAGTGGTCGCTGATGTAGTGCCCCGCCAGCGGGTGCAGTCCCAGGCCGACTACGAAGCCGCCGAGCAGATACACGAAGGCCTTGACGCCGAAAAAGTGGAGGATCGCCGCGTCGAAGGCGATCTGCACCACTGCGTTCGCTACCTCGAGGTCGGTGATAGCCTAAAAATTCAAGGTAGCTGCAAGTGTTACTCGAGATTTCGGACATGTCCCGGGCATGACTGTTAGCAGGGCATCAGGGAAGCCCTACTGGAGGAGTCCAGGTGTACACCCACGCTATACTTGGATGTGTTTTTCGCTTCTAGGATACTTCAACGTTTACGCTTTCACGGACCCTACGCATGAATTGCGGTATCCTTTTCTGAAGCAAAAAAGCCGAAGATAATGCGAACCTTTTTGTAGATACTAAAGGGCCGGAAGGCGTAGAACATCGGCTGCAGAATCATCCAAACAAGCTTTCCGAACGGCCCGCGGAACACGCGCGCCTCGAACTCGGTCGGCACATCCGTGTCGATGACGTCTTCGCCTAAATTTGTAACTTTAATGTAGAAATATCAGCATTGTGGCGTTAGGACTAGCCAGCATCAGTGGAAGCTTGCTCATGATGGGCTAGACGTGAGGGAAGGGGAATCTTCAGAACGAGTCACGAACCAGAGCAATAGCTTAGGCCGAGCTGCGCGAGGAAGAAGAGAAGGTATTTCCACGGTGTGTCGCGTACAGGAAACAATTGAATGATACTGAACGGACAAACAAGGAGACCAGAAGAAGGACACTACCAAAGCTGAGTCTAGAACACTCACGGAAAAATCGCAGCTCGATGTGCGAGAAACCGGAGTATCTGGATTCGCCTAATCGACGAAACAAACGATAGCTCCGAGACGAGAAACGCGACAGGGAAGATATCTTCAGACAGTGGCGTACCGACCCTTGGGGCAGGAGGGGCCATGGCCCCCGCCGTGGTAAATTTGGGACGGTCCGAAAATTAGCAAAGGGGGACCCTTATGATTGCGACGGCCGCCGCAAAATTATAGGTAAGGGGGGACCAAGGGAGATTTTTTGGGGGTCAAAAGCTTGGCCCACCCTAACCTCTTGGCCCCCTCCCCCTAAATTCGAATCCTCGGTACGCCACTGGCTTCAGATGAGCTAACAGCCAAGCAGCCTAGCCATGCTAGAGTCCATGATTGGACCAGTGCAAATGAAACCAAGCTGTGTTGTATGAGCTAGGAAACAGTGTGCCCACGATAGACTGGGAATGACCAGAAAATTTAGTCCAGAGAAGGCAGGCCCAGGAAGAGCAAGATAAGATAAGTTCGGCCCGGGGGTAAATTATGGAAGCTCGGAAGGAGTGCAGAATCAGCCATTATGAGCCAGGGAAGGTAGGCTCAGGATGACCCGGTTAAGCCGAGACGAACCAGGGCACTTCGGTCCAGGACGAACCGGGAAACAAGCAGCCAGGGTATCCATGAAGCAAACGGCGAAGTTAGGCAGGACCCACGACGAGCAAAAGAACCACTTGTAGACGAGCCAGGGAGAAGGCAAGCTGTTGCCCAAACCAGCTCGAAGCAGACGCGGAAACTGACCCAGATTCCGGTGGTGTTCCAGGTGGTACTTCTTGAAGGAGACCGACATCGGCACGCCCATCGGAAGGTTCGCGATGAAGCCCATGATTCGGTTCTAAACATTCTCCTTATAACCGATTCATAAACGCGAAGGTGGCAGCTTACCGCCATGACGAGCTTGTGACCGAAGGCCATGTTGTGAGAGATCTCGTGGACGGCGAGCGTCAGCGTATGGTTGAGGGTACCGCCGACGCAGTACGCCTGCAGCCAGATGAGCACCCAGTCTGCGTCTAAAGCACGCAGTTTGTGCGCGTCAGGTTGGCAATTACACCTAAGTAGCTTGAGAACATTGTAAGATTCGGACGCATCTGCACCACCAGTTCTGGACCAGGGAGAGCTACCTATTCCAGGACCACCAGGGATACGACGTTTCAGGACCTCGTGAAATTCCGGACACGCTAAGAGCCCGAAAGCATTACGGATCAGGGAAAGGCTAGCTCCAGGAAAGAGCCGCATCCACCATGAGCCCGTTTCATTCAGTGGCACACCAGGGACATGGACCCAAAATTCATAGCTGGTGATTCGAACCCGACCTTCTAAAACACCGAATTTCCGAAGCTTGCGAATCCCAAGACCAATCCGAATTAGATCTACGACTTCGTTTAGGCAAAACCTTGCGAGCCAGGAACATGTGTCCATGCTGAACCAGGTCGTCACGGGATGAACCCTGACTACAAGAGAGAGCTGGATGGGCAGGAGCCAAGGATTTTGGTCATAAAGTCTCATTGGGGAAGGCCTATCCAGGACTCCTATTGTTCACCCAGGAAGGGATGAACGAATCCGGGTGGGCTCTGATGGACTCTGGGACCACCTGAAGACCAATGATGCGAAAGAGTGCTGTTATGTTTCAGTGTCCCGTAAGGCAAGGCGACGTTCCCCTTCTGCGGGCCAAGACTGGCCACGTTTTTCAGAACACCAGGACCAGGACCTAGACCCCAAGGACCGCGTCCAGGACCGGGACCTACTCAGCTCTGCTGCAGGCACAGGACATTCAGCGACTATTAGCAAAATTATGTGGCTATGAGACTGGACGTTGCGTAGAGTCGTACCCTGGAGGAGGTAGGCCATGTAGACCTGGAAGAGCACCATGGCGACGATGACGTACTTGAAGCTCGGGTCTATGCCGAAGTAGCGCTTCACCTCCGGATGGCTCTCCAGGATCTGCATTCGTCTAAATCCCAGACTGTTTCAAGGGCATCCAGGTGCTGCCCACCTGGTGGCATGCGGCTCCTCCGTGTACGACCAGTGGAAGTTCTCCTTCGACGTCTTCTGGCCCATCGTTGACGCCCCGGCTCTGGTCGTGTGGGCTACCCGTGCAAGCCTGGAATGTAGCAGAATTAAATGCGAGTTATCGGCTTTAAATGCTGCATAGTTCTCGCATAAAACGAAACTGATTCTAGAACCGTTAAACACCTGCATGAGGTTTCCAGATTTGCGTCATGTATAGGAACATTTTCGTGTCCGATTTTGAGTCGAATATGAAAGTAAAAGTGAATCTAAAGATACGCGAATGTTTTTTTTGTGGAGTTCAAAACTGGCCGCAAGAGCACGTGCTCCGACAGAAAACGCTCGATTTTGGCTCTCGCTCAGAAAACGGCTCGTGCCTAGCAATATCAAGGAATTCGGTTCTGCCCACTTGCCAAGTACTCTTTTAGGGCTGGGGACCTTGGGATTCGTGAGTCTAAGCTTCATTCATCTAGATAGGCATGCGCGGAATTGTAAAAATTGGATGCTTATTTTGTAGAATAATCATTACTCCAAACATTTTAGTTTTTTTACTGAGGATTGTAGCTGCATCCGGCCGGAGAGTTCATTAACTTGCAAAATGCGCTCGTAACGCGAATGCGAACTCTGATATTTCACGCTGGGAAAACGGTGGCCAGACCGACGACGCGGAGAGGCAGCCGTATGTACATCAATCACGGACGCACTCGTTGTTCGTATCGCTTGCACACTCTCCCAGACGATAAGGATTCGACGGGGGCATGCGCACATGGTCTTGTGAAATTGCTTCCTCAATGGGGACTTTATGGGAGCAGGTTTTAGACTCAATGTGAAAAAATGAAGTTGAATCCTGCTAACCTCAAAGGTCCTTCGCAGTACTTAATGTCCATGGGTTCACGCAACCGACTGCCCGACTTTTCATGGCAATATGTCTGAGGTCTATATACGAAGTTTCAGTCCCACGAGCGACATTTAGGCGACAATAGGCAGGTCCCTTTACCACGGTTTCTTAGCCCCAAAAACGTCTCGTAAACATCTCGGTTTTGTGAAATTGCTTCCTACCCTAGTAAAATTGCGACCTTTACCCTGGTTTGTAAGCGCTAAAACACCGCGAAAAGCAACCAGTAAAACTAAAGGCTACTCTGAAACCTAAGTGCTTTGGTCCGTCTTTAGGCTAAAATGTCTGACGATGAGAAGTACGCCGTAACCGATTTCCCTGCAACAAGGCAACGAAAATTTTCCATGAGCCCTGGTATAAAATTTTAGGTTACACGTAGCGGTCTCTAATCTGACGGAAGCAGAGCGAATTTTGATAAGAAACCGAGCGACCTCCGCTCGGGCTGACGATAAACTACGAGCATTAGAACACTTATCAGTTAGAAGAAGCGTAGTCAAGAACAAAGGAGTCCATTGTTCACTTTCATATGCCCAGCAATGCGGGAATTCGCGCGAGATGCGGCAAAATGCGACGGATTTAAACCGCGGTGGATATTCGTCCAAGGCCAACTTTTAAGATTTATTTAAACGATACAATGAACCTATCAAAACAGGCTATAACAAATTCGGTGACGCAGTAGTCACATCAAAGCGATGAGTGGGTCCTCCTGCTGAACGACGCTCTCGGTCGCGGCCTCCTCCTCCGCCTTCTTCTTCTTCTTCCGCTTGCCCCGGGACTCCTCGAACTGAAACAAGGTCATATGCGGATAAAGAGTAGAAGTTTAATGAGACGTCACTTGTTTAAACCCAACTGGACCATCCTGGATTCATTCACTCAGCCTGGGCTAGGGCTAGATACATTTTGTCTGAGTACACGGACCAGGACCTACCTCACAGAAACGCAGGACTAGGGCCAGGACCTAGAGCCCCATGCTAATCAGGACCTTGATCAGGACCAGGACCTTCTCGATGGATTTCTTTTTACGCCCGGGACCGAGACCCGTAGGACCACAAGACCGGGACAAGTATCAGGTCCAGCACCTGCCCAACCCTGGCCTCGGCTAAGGCCCATCCAGGACTTATACTCATTACCGGGACCAGAGCGTAACCAGGCTAACGTAATTTGCTCAACAGTCATTCTGGAGCTCTCATTAACTCTTAGTTTAGTGCCCAGCCCCGATCTAGTGCAGATAATCCTCGTCTCGTCTCGTCCAAGGTTTCCATTCAACAGGGTTCATCAACGCTCATCCTGAGCTCGTCATGCTTCCCGCCATTCTGCTCATCGAGGGACTCGTTGATCATCCTGGTGTCATAAGCTCGTCACAAATCCTGGATCCATTTCTGCCCATGACATGCTGACTCAACACCATCCTGGATCACATCCATCAAAGGGCTTACCTTCTCGATCTCCTCCTCAGTGGGCTTCGGCACGAAGGCGTCCACCTGAATGGGGAAGAAGGTCTCGCCCGGCACGACCATCATCACGGCGCGGTTGATGAACGGGCCGAGCACTGGCTTGCGGTGTGCGCACACCGCCTCCACCACCGTCTGGATGTTCGCCTCGAGCTCCGCGTCCGGCATCGAGAGCTAAACGGAAGCGTGTCGAGTCCAAGCGTGGGAATGCGTACCCTTCCTATGACGGGCTCACAGAGGCCCCACTGCGGGAACACCGGGTCCGGGTGGATGTTGAGCTTGATGCCCTTCAGGAAGCGGTCGATCGTCTCGAGCAGGTCGTCGCCGAGGCCGCCTGAAGAATTGTGTAATACAAAACAGACTAAAGAATTAGAAAATCCTTTAAATATAATTTAACAACGCCTTTTGCTAATTAGTTCCTCTGGCTTTGTTTCATTCAATAATTATTTTCTAAAATTAAAAATAAAATTTAACAGCGTTTTTACCCTAAATATGTTCTATGATTTGTGTTCCACTAAATAATTATTTTCCTGAATTTTCAAAAATTATATTTAACGACGCTCTTTTCGCGAATTCTTTAGTGCGGTTTCATTTCTTTTAATAATTGTTTTCCTGAGTTAACAACGTACCGTTGAGCTTTGTAGGGAAGCGCGACTTGAGCACGCCCCGGAGCGGGATTATGAGCGGGGCAATGGGCCCGTGCGCCACGCAGAAGTCGTAGTCGTCGATGCGCAGCTGGCCTTTCAGGATCTAAAACCTCCTGATCGACTGTATTTCGCTAAGACGACGCACCTTCTTGACGACTTCCGGTCCTACGGCGAGCTCAGCGCCCGCCTCCATGGCCTGCTCCTGGAGCGTCTTGTCGGCGACGAACGCGAGGATCGTGCGCTTCTCGGTGTGCGTGAACGGGAATGGCACCGGCACGATCTCCTCCGAGTTCGGGATGAATTTCGTCTGAAACGCATGGGTGTGCGTCGGTTAAGCTGATATCGAGAAGAGTGTCTAGAAGGCTGACTCACAGCGCATGATGCACGCAAATTCGAGTTCTTTCCCGGCGATTGACATAGCCAGGGTTTGCCCAGGACTAGGCTCACGCGTAGTAGTATACGTAGGTGGCCGTACCGTACTATGGGCCGTACCGTACTGTGTACCGTATTCTAAGGTACGGAGTGTGGTATGGAGGGACAAGCCCATTGCGGAGTACGGTACAGCATGATTTTTCCAAGCTAAACGTACAAGCACGAGCACTGCATCACGGTACGACCGTACAGTGTTCCGTACCACGCATTATGGTACGAAGTACGCGGTACGCGGAAGGGTGTCCGTATGGTACAATGTACGGCACAGGGCGGGGAGGGGTAGGCCCTGAACACCGCTCACTCCAGGATCATAGGCGCTCTCGGTGATGCTCATTACTTAGCCTGGTTCAAAGTCAAGCATGACTAGCTACATTGTCGTCCAGGATCATCCCAGTAATTTGCATTCATTGTCCCCACTCGTTCCCAGGATTATCCCAGGGCCAGGGACCTCCAGGAACGGCCATTCCACGCTCGTTGCCGAAATGTATCACGCTTCTCAGGCACTTGTTCAATTCCGCTCATGCTTGCAGCTCATGCCCACTCGTGCCTAACAGCTTGTGCTCAACCAGGGCTCATGCTCATCTTGGTCCGTACCGCTTTCTCGGTGGACATGTTGAGCTCGATGCGGAGCTTCACCGGCGCGTTCGGGTTGTTGTACATCTCCGGTCGCTGCAGCTGGCGGTGCAGCTCGAGCGCCTTCGAGATCGGGTAGAACTGCGTCTTCACCCAGGAGCGAATGTAGACGTCGGTGGCGGGCGCGTCCGGCAGCTCCGCCTCTTCCTCGGCGTCCCAGCGACCGGGCCCTGATTGCGACGGGGAGAGCCTGGAAAGGGAAACGTGATAAATAAGTAAATAAAATGTGAATGACCACAAAGCTCATCCTGCGGACATGCTAATCGTGGCGTCAACAGTCAGCTTCCCTCTTTTGTGTCTCATTGCCGTCACTCTGTGTGACTTAGGTCTTGCCGTCACTCTTTTGTTTATCATTCTATACTAAGACACGACACCCCCGTACCCGTAAGCGGTGTCGTACTGCCGCCGTACCGCACTCCGTACCGTACTGGCCATCCCGTACCGTACCACGTACCGTAGAGTACGGTACGGCCGATATTAAAGTCGTACAAGGCCCCCTACTAATGCACTTTTAGCCAGAGAACGATACCGTACTGAGCCAGTACGGTACGGTACGCAAACGCATACTGGACCTGTGCCGTACCATAGCCCGTCACGCGGAATACGGAACGAAGGACGGTACGGAACACGATCTAATTACATCTCATTTGTCACCCTGGCTCATCACATCATTCACTCGAGACAGCTCATTTTTTGGTGCACAACGCATTCAGGAATGACTGGGCTAGTACTCGGCCTGGTAATTGGGTCTTTATGGTTTTCTGCTAAGCTCGGTACACTGACCCACCCGACTACTGCACTCCTGGGTTCATTGCTCATCATGACCACGTCCTTTTTTTAGGTCCATCAATCACTTTAAGTCCTGCCGATCATTATGGCTTCTCGCTCTCCTCGTGCTCCTCTTCCTCTCACTCACATCCGAGCCCCCCTCTCTCTCCTCGTGCTCCTTCTTTCGCCGCTCAGCTGCCTCTGCTCCACCAGGGTCCCGCTTACATGCTCTTCATGCGCCGGATGTTGATGCGCTGCATGAAGTTGTACTGCTTGCGGGCGGCGATCTTCGCCTCACGCTTCAGCCGCCGCTCCAGCTTCTGCGCTCGCGACAGACCCTGCTTGAGGTTGCGCTTACGGCCGCGCACCTGCTGCATCTCGACGAGGGCGGGCGGAAGGAACCGCGTGAAGTCCGTGCCGAGACATCGCATCAGCATCGTGTCTAAACGGGCCAAGCTCAATAAAATTACCGGAGGAATCGCGAAATACAAGCATGATGCTGTCGCGTAAAAAGACGTAATTGTTTCAGAAATAATGTCTCTGCGATTTAGCGAGAAATACGGGGAGAAAACTGGATTTACTTGGCTCGAGACAGGCATAGAATAGCGAAAGAACCTAGCGCGTATTTTGGAAAACTAGCACTTTCCCTGGAAATTCTAAGCATAAGCTCGACTTCCCGAAAAAACGGAGGATCTGTTTGTATCAAGTAAGCTTAAGAATTTCGCTATTTCCCACCTAACTTTATGCCATGCAAACAGATACGCGATTCTTGACGATTCCACGGTTGAAACGGAGGAATTCGTGGCCAATTTTGGGATTAGCTGGCTCCATAAAAGCATGTTTAAACAGTCATAAAGCAGGGTAAGGACGTCCGTGAGCTTAATTTGTTAATTTTCCTTATAGACATTGTAAAATGGTTGGAGGAATGCGTGCAAGCAGCAACGCCACTCGAGACCCAGGCCGTCGTCTCTTGAAGCGACTCATTTTGGCGTTGTGCCCTCTGCTGGCTACGGTGGCTTGGGTAACATTCTCAGCGTCAACAAGAAGTACGACGGAATGCATGCAAGAGAAACCAGTTTTGGCTAATGAAATACAGTGAAAGAGAAATGAAATGTATTTAGGCGCAATATAGGAAGAAACCCTTAGTCCAAGGTGACCAAAATGAGCAGTAATTCAGCACTAAAGTAAATGTGGACCGGCAGTATCGATTGTATTCCTTAGAAAACAGTGGTTCGGCTCACCAAATTCAAGCATCATTGTGAGGCTTTGGCAAATCACTAAATATTAGGCATCAGCGCTAGACTGGACAATCACATTTAGCGGAATCGTGCGCCCGGAAAGTTTCGCATTATCTTAGCATAGTTAGCGTGGACATTCGTCTTTCGTCGGAGGTTCTTAATATTCCATCAGACTTAAGCTAGATGCCTACATATTGTAGACTTATACGATCGTATTACGATACGGGCCGTACCATATTCTCCGGGACGGAATCCGGTGCGGCATCGATTTAGTACGGTTTCCCTACGGCATCGTACTGTCGCAGTTTGGTACGGCATAATTCTCTGGCTAAAAATGGCCATCGGATATCGGTCATTTCGGAATCGGCTTTTAATTTATAGGCCGGATTAAATATTATTCTTGTTTTAGTCCCGTTAATAATACTTTAGGTCGATTAGACCTAATCGGTTTTTAATCTCGAAACCATGATTGGAATAGGAAACAGCTCGGTTTCTGAGGGAAGCACAGGCCTAAAATAGGCCCGAGGCCAATACAGACAATAAACGTTGGGGAGCCTACACTTAACCTCTGCCAGTCTAACACTTGCCACGGTTCCCACAATTAGCAGAGAGTTACCCATCCGGGACGCTTTCTGCGAACAGCTAGAGCCTAACTGTTTCGCCTGTTGAGGTCTTCTCAGTGCGAGAAATGCCAGGCAATACGTCGCGTTTACTCTCTTCAACGGAAAACAACACGTCAGTTAAAGGTTATAGGGCAAAGAGAAGAGGAATCACCCGCACTCGAAGTGGGGGCATCATCGAAATCAAAGAGAACCGTAAAAGTCCCTGGAAGGAGAATACGTCCAAAAAGCGAAAAAAGCTGGACACCACGAAGAGGAATACCTATCGCAGCAAACGCAAAAGAATACCGACAGCGGCCCGTGAGGGACAGACTGAGGGTCGATATGCTTGGCACAAAGGAGACGGACCACGAAGGGGGACCGTCATTCGACTGGAAAGTGTCGAAGAGAAAGGGAAATGGGAGACAAGGCTAGTACGAGAGCATAAACAGGCGAGAAATGTAAGATCGGTTGAGCTCCGAAGAAGAAGAGGAAAAAGGATATTTGAACCCGGCTAAAAACTACATTTTCTGTATTTTAACTTTTGCGTGGGTCGTCTAAAAACTAATTTTAAAAGTATGCTGAAATTTTGTAGATTTTTGTTAAATTTTTTAATCTCATATTTTATAGTTTTGAGTTGATTATAAAGCAAATATTCTGTCACTTTCTTTTACTTTTGGAGGCTTCTTAGGAGCAACACGTAGGGCAATAAGGCATTTAGGGAAGCCAGAAAGACATGTATTTTGTGACTGAAAACACCGGCGAAATACGGGCGGAAACGGTCAATTGTCGGGCCCTTAGGCGTTGCTGGACGAAGGCCCATCGGACTCGGCCTCGTCGTCTTCGTTGGTCGGCTCGGCATCGTCGAGCAGGGACGACGCGGAGTGCAGCTCGCGAATGTCCACCTCGGACTCCGGCGGCGCGGCGGCAGCGCGGTGCTGCTCGAGGCGCTTCTGCTCGCGGAGCTTCTGAAGACGACGCTCGCGACGCAGTCGCGGGTTCAGCACGATGGTGCTCGTGCCCGGGTGTTCTTGCTGCTGGGCGGCCTCCGCGTCGAAGTCACCGTCGTCGGAGTCCTCGTCCTCGTCTCCGGAGCCTTCGACTTCGATCACCTAAATTTGCGTCATGTAACTGGGAAAATTGTCTTGAAACAAAAGCTACAATACAGCTAGACTGCTGCTCGAACAGCTGCGCACACTGGTCGGAGCTGCACGGAGCCTAATCGGAGCAAGATTGTCAGCTAGTTAGAGCTGCTCCGAAAACTAGTCGGACGCAGACTGTTCACTTGTCGAAGCTACTCCGAACACTTGTCGGAGCTACTCCGCACACTTGGAGGAGCTACTCCGCACACATCGGAGCTGCTCCGCATACTTTTCGGAGCTGTCCGCACATTTGTCGGAGCTACTCCGCACATTTATCGGAGCTACTCCGCACACCAGTCGGGTGGGCTGTTCCACAACCTTTCGGCATAAGCACGCTCCGAAAAATGCTGCTCCGCGAATTCTCCGGGCCTGCTCCACTTCAAGAGTCGGAGCTTCACTAGCGTCTTAGGCTTGCAACGTACCTGAACGTCCGAGCTAGAGTCGCTGTCGTCGCTCCCGCCGTCTTCGTTCGAGCTCGCCTGGGAATCCGATGAGTCTTCATCCCCATTCTCCGAATCGCTGTCGTCTCCCGCCTCCGTTTCCGTGAGATCCTCGTCCTCGACGTCACCGTAGTCGCCGTCGCTTTCCTCGAGCAACTCCGGCGGGATCTGGGCGACACGATCGGGGAAGCCGTAGGTCTCGACACCCTCAGAGGGGGTAGCATCCGTGGCGCCGGTGGTGTCCATCTACAAATGTGGTCTTAAGCAGTGGACATAAAATGGATATTAGGTCAAATGATCAATACTGAACAATTCTTCCTTGCGCATCCTCACTCCTACTCGCGTATGTTGACTTTTGCTCCTTGCGCATGTTCACTCATGCTCCTTGCGCATGCTCACTCATGCTCCTTGCACATGTTTAATTGTGCTCCTTGCGCATCTCCACTCATGCTCCTTGCACATGCTTAATTGTGCTCCTTGCGCAGCTTCATTCGTGCTCCTTGCGCATGCTCACTCCGCTCCTTACGCATGCTAACTACTGCTCCTTGCGCATATCCACTATTTGCTCCGGCGCGCTCTTACTTCTGTTCTTTGCGCACCCCTACTCCATGCGCATGCTCACTCCGCTCCTAGCTCATGCTTGCTATTGCTCCCGGCTCATGCTCATCCTGTATCATCCCTCATCATTATCCATGTGTCCGTTATTTTACCTCAGAGCCTGCAGCGCCGTCCTGATTGAGATCTTGACCAGCCTGCTGCTCCTCCTCGTCTTCGGGGCGGAAGGTCGCGTCGAGCTCCTCATCCTCCTCGTCCAGCTCGCCACCGAGGTCCATCGCCATGTAGAGATTTCCGCTGTCGTCGCTGTCGCCACTACTGCCGTCGTCGTCATCGTCGTTCTGGTTGCTAGTGAGGTCCTCGTCGTCCATCTCCTCGTCCTCCGACGAGGAGAGGTGGTCGTCCTCGCTGTCGCTGCTCATTCCGAGAATGTGTGCGTCTTCTTCGTCCTCGGCCGCTTCCTTAACGGAATTTGATAAGTCCTAATGGATGGATGGGATGGAAATGTCGGAAACACAAATCGGATGCGTCCTATCGGAGGGTAAGTTCTAAAAACGGACCTGATCGTCCTGCTCCTCCTCGTCCAACTCGCGGCGACGTCCGATCTCGTAGAGCTTGACCATGTTGCCGGCCTCGTCGGAGGCGTTCCGGTTGAGCTCCGCCACCGCGACGTAGTTGTCGGAGTGGTCGATGCAGAAGTCGAGCAGGGGCTTCTTCGTGTCCACCGTCGTGATCACCTCGTAGTTGAGCGAGTCGAAGGTGCGGAACGACGAGTCAAACGTCTGGAGGAAACGGTCGTCGTAGTGGTCCGTCGGGCGGTGCATTGCTAAAAGCAAAGATAAGAATGCTATGGCTTGGATGTTTGATGTCCGACCTGCAGCTTCTGAGGTCAGCTACAACGCTACGGAATCTGATTCCGGCTACGACTCCGCAGGCCCGAGTTGCTAGGGCCGACCTCCGACTAGTGAGGTCAGACCTCCGTCTAGTAAGGTCCTACGTCCAACTAGTGAGGTCCAACCTCCGACTAGTGAGGTCCCCCTCCGACTAGTGAGCTGACCTCTGACTAGCGAGGTCCGACCTCCGACTAGTGCAGAACGGAGAATTTTTTTCAGGTCTCCTGCGCGACTGACGGAGTTGGACTAGGTATGAAGGACAGAGACAGGGCTCGGGAGCTCCAACCCCCGGTTTAGGAGGGAGACCTCTGATTAGAGCAATTTAGGCCTTAAACCGGGTGTAACAGTCTCTGTCTGGATAGATACTAGAAGCTGGACAGGGCTTTCGCGCAGTTCCGTACCTCCAACAATGACGTCTCCGGTGGAGTTGAAGACGAGCTTGCAGTTGTTGAGTGCCGGCACCGTGTGAAGAAGGCGGTAGGTGCGAATGTCCCACTAAACAAAAGACTGATGACAAGAAAGGCGATACCTAATTGAATCGAAGGCATAAATTTATATTTTCTGTGAGAATTTAACTCTATAAAATTTAATTTAAAGTTAATTTTGTTAAAAATTTTAGTTTTTTTGCTTAAATAACTAAAAAATTAAATATCAAAATTTTATTTTTTTAAATTTTAGAACAACGTACGCACATTAAATAGTTTTTAAATTCTAAGATGTGGCAAAAAAAATTTGAACGGCACAATAATATAAATATAAAATTTCATATTTTTAAATCTTCATTAAACGCACCACTTCGCTGTTGATGATGATCTCGTTGCCGCGCGGATGGAACATCCCGCTGATGTCCGGGTTGAGCTTGTCGAACTTGTGCACGAGGCGGCCGCGCGGGAACTCACGCGTGTCCCAGAGGATCCCGTCGTTGAGCACGAGCTCGTCGCGCGCGTCGAACATCGCGCGGTTCTTCGTGTAGCCGTTCGTGATCTTCTCGTCGTAGAGCTTCACGATCGGCACGCCCGCCTCCGTGTCGTAGACCTGGAAAACAGCCGGTGAAAGTGCGTGGATTCCCTAGGCTTAGACGCGACACGCCTAACCCTACCGGACCTAGATCTAGCTTAGCCCTGGCAGTTCAGGGCCTACGTTAGTCCAATCATGCCGAGAATCCAGGGCAGGTCAGTTTGTCCAGGTTTCAAAAAGGTTAGGCCACTCTGTGCTCATTGTGATTCCGATGATCCGGATCGAGTCCTCCGACGGTCCAGGTAGCAATGCATTCGGGGACCCAGCGTGGTCCAGTGGTCCGTCACATCAAAGCAATCCTGGATTAAAAAACAGGCCAGGCGGTTCAAAACCCAATGAGCGACAGTTAATCCAGGGCAAAAGCTCTCCTCCGTCGTGAGCCAGGGCGCAGGGTCCAGGATGTCTAAGGCAATCCACGCGCCGTGAAACAAAATTGGTCCAGGTTGCCCATGTTGAAAAACGACCGCCCAGGATCCGTGGGACCCGGGTCATCAGGGTCATGGTGCCAGGTCAATTGGTCAGGCCGCGACATCCAAGCACACAAGGTGTCTGAGCGGCCAACGATCGAATCTTGCCTTGACAATCCTTCCAGAACTGGCGAGGTCCTGATCCGGTCCTGGTCCAGTAGTCCTGGGAGTCTAGGCCCTGGTCCTGGGACTCGGGAAAAAAGTGCCCAACCCTGAAACCTTCCTAACGTATGGTGCTTACCGTCGCCTGGACGCCCTGCGTGCCGACGAGGCGCTCCGTGGTGGTGTTGCCGAACTCGATGAAGTACTCGTCGGCGAAGTCACGCACGTGCTCCTGCGTCTCGCCGAGGCGCCACAGCATCGAGAGCGGCCGGACGAAGGCCGACGACGTGAGCATGAGCGAGCCATCCTAAATCATTCCATGACGTACACGATGACTATCGCATTGGAATATGTAAAAATAGATAATGTATAGAGACATTAGGAAAAATAGGATGTCGTGGATGGAAGAGCATTGGACGGATGACTTGGGAAGGTACCGCTTGCGCACTCGAACGAACCTACATCCTCAGTGGGAAATGCACAGTCCATGGCCACAGCCAGTATTCCTGGATAGGGGTGGAGGAAGGGGAGGGTCAAAACTAGATGCCTAAAATAGGTGAAACTGGACTGCGATATTTTTTTATTATTAAAAAAATTTTTTTTAAGTATTTTTTTTAAATTGGCGTATTGAAAAGCTTAGGCCCCGCGGCTTAAATTAGATGGAATAAGGTATGTTGAAGGATTGTCCAGCATTTCACTGGACAGGTGTTGTGCAAAATTGCCCGCATTTTAAAGCTACGAAAGTTCATTGCTCAGGAAGAGGCATGCAGCGATGCACTCAATTAAGCGTCGGCCCATCGAAAATAAACAAATCGCTTATCGCCCGATCGCGCTTGAACAAGAGTTATTCTTAGCCACCAAAACCGTCCCGTTCGGCGCGTGGCGACCGCGCTGAATTCCCATCACTCATAAAGTGCCCTCCTTGTTTATGTATCCTCCGCGACGGGCGCGGGCCAAGGAATGGTAAGCTGCGTCGGAGCCCAAGCTAATGACCTCCGAGCGGCTCGTGGGCCGCCGCGGGGCGGAGGCTCGTAAAAATCATCCGCGCCGCGAACGCGAACAAATTGCCGCCAGCTTGGCCGCCGCCGGTGGATGATCCGCCTGGGAAAGAGATGGGAAAACTTTCCGTTTTGCGACGGCACATCTGGATCCGATCCGAATCCGGCGGCGGCGACTCACTGCTCACCCTTCCCTGGCTGGATGTTTTTCTTGCCCACGCGGCCCTGGAATCCTGCATTCGCTTCTGACACCTGGATCCCTAAGCTCCCTTCTGCCCCTGGCTCACTATTCACTCCTGGGACTTTTGACCTAGTACCCTGGTTACTCCTGGATCACTCGGCTAGACGTCTATCCATGCGGTCTGGAATCCTGACTCGCTCGGGACACCTGGATCCCTAAGCTCCTTACCGCCCCTGGCTCGCTATGCACTCCTGGGACCTCATCCTGGCTCACTCGTGCTGGCACATTGATTACTCCTTGAACACTTGCCGCTCCTAAATCACAACTTACGTACACTAAGCCTGGTAGTCCCTCTATCCTGATGCTTTCCTGGGCCATTGCTCCTCGCTCTTTTTCCTAGCACAAAGTGAGCTTCTCCGGTAAGCCTGTCCGGAGCCACATCTGGATCCGCCACAACCCGAGATCGCTAACCGTAGCCACCTTGGCCCGACTCACACCGAGCACGCTCGGATCGATTCCATTCAGTCACCGAGCGCGATCATATGGTTCATGGCGATATTTGCCAGATTTTTCCTGTTAAAGCCTTCGACGTCGCATTTGATTATTTGCAGATTCGCCGGAACCACGTGAGGATAATGGGCGCGAGAAAAAAGGACAGCTCCGCAATCAACCGCAAGAAGGGTCAGACGGAGGACGAGGCGGTGCTGCAGCGCGTCGCGGCGAACCACCGCGAGCGGCAGAGGACAAAGGTTAGTGCGCATGCGCAACTTTGTAGCGTGTTGGATCCGCTTGCGCATTGGGATTCCGTCGATTTGGATATTTGCATTTCACGCAAAAGAAAGCTCTCTCCCCGAAATTTTTCAAGCTGCGCACTTTCAGCGCCCTGATATTTTGCGACATATGCTTTGCACTTACGCCAAATTTGTGCAACACTGTTCTATGCTAGACCTATTACGAGTTAATTCTGGCGTCTTTTAGCAGCTCAACGAGGCGTTCGACCGTCTTCGTCGCTCAATTCCGGTCATGCCGTGCGACAAGATGAGCAAGATCCACACGCTGCGCATCGCTTCCGACTACATTCACTTCCTCGCGCAGGTGAGCTCTAACGCTTACTACCGCTTTGGTCTTAGCTTAAACCCACGGTCACACCCTGTCTCAGGCTTGCCTCTAATTTTTCGGTCGAGGTGGCGCTGTGCCGTACTCCGAACTGTACCGTATTGCCCTATTTGCGGCAACCAGAAGGAGGCGGGCTGGTACGGCACGAAGTTTGGTACAGACAGGGTCAATACGGTACACAGTACGCTACAGATAGGGTAGGTATGGCACGAAGTACGGTACGGATGGGTCAGTACGGCACGCATTACGGTTCGGACGGGTTAGTACGGCACGACGTGCGGTACGGGGGTTGGTACAGCACGGAGTACGGCACAGATGGGGTCAGTACAGCACAGAGTACGATACAGACGGGCTCAGTAGGCATGAAGGACGGTACGCATGGCTCAGTACGGCACGGAGTACGGTCCCGATGGGATCAGTACGGGCTTGACGTACGGTAAGGTGGTGTCCGTGCTATCTTGAATTTTCGCCGTACTGCCACTCGGAGCGTTCCTGTCGGAAAATTTGAAGCCGAAATGTCCTCCTGGCTTACACCCTTAAATTTTAGATCCGAAACGACGGCGGCAAAGTGTTTGGTTGTGATCTGCCCGCCGGTGAGGACGGTCAGCTCAGCCTGCGCACCTCGTTCAACATGTGGCGCGGCGTCTCGACGCAAGCGCTCCAGGCAGTCGCCGCTAGCGGAACCGAGTTCATGTCCAATGGGGCTTTCCGCTATGAGCCTACCGGGCTCGGGCCGACATCATTCTACTACGACCACGACCCCATGTCCTACGCAGCGACTGGGCAAGCGGCGGTAACGGCGGACAGTGGGAAGCTGGGCGGCGCGTTTGGTATAGCGAGCGGCGCAGGTAAGCGTTTCACATGAGCTAGGCCATCCCCCAGTCAAGGCTCAAAATACAAGGGCCTACTTAGAAGGTGGAATCTCAATTTTCAGGTTTGCTCTCGAAATATAGCTAGACCAAAAGAACAAAAGTGCTGTCAGCTAAGCCTGGGTCCAAACGCCTAAGGCTAAAGATGGGCTTAAGCGTAGTCGGGCAAACATAACCCGGATTTAAGCAACTACCAGGCTCTGCATAAGTCTTAAATTCGAGCCTAATCCCAGCCTAAGTTCAACCTTGCCCAGCTAAGCAACTATGTTTCCGATGACTACCATGTGGAGAAAGGCCCATGAGTTAGACCACAGGCCAGCATTATGAGCCTGACACTAAGTACAGTTCTGAGCGAAAGCCCCGGCTGAATCAGGGCCGCACTTGTGGTCGGGCCCGGGCGAGAATTATGAATCGAGAATGACGTGATCCTGTTCCCGTACAGCCTGGTCCCCATGCCTGTACCTACGGTTTCTACGCAGCAACCCACGTCTTTTTGCCAAGTATTTGAATTTACCGGAGGTAACCACTCCTCTTCAGACTCCGACGAGTGGTACCACCGCTTCGGGGAGACGTTCGCGCCAGCCTCCTCCGCCACCGTCTTCTCGTCGGCATTCACCCCGGCCTCGATAGCCGGCGGCGGCGACTACGGTGGCCGTAAGGACAACGACGCCGCTTCGTCGAGCGCCTCCGCCGCCGCGGCGGATCAAAGGGTTCCGCCCTCGCCGCAGTCATAATCGTAAAAAGCGCTCGCCTCTTCGCGGACCGGAGACAATGCCTCGCGTTCAGGCCGCTCGACTAATGACGTGCATCACTCAATCGGTCAACTTCACACGCACACACAAAGAAGAGGCGGCGGTCCGATGTGTGTTTGTTACTTTTGCGCAGGCTTATCCGTCATTGTTTTTGTTAGAAATGTGTCTAGTGCCTGGGCTTAACGTCCGAAGTAGGAGGAATGGAAATCAAAAAAATAGTTCCTCACTCCGGGCGAAGATTCCGATGAAGCTTGCATGCCAATTTTTAAGTAAGTAACCCAGAAAATTTACGATTAAACCAGTATTTTCGGTCATTTTTTGTCTTGTCTTTGTCTTTTGGCCATTTATTAGAGTCGGAAATTTGTTTGTTCAGTTCGAAAAACCCGAGCATATAATTTTTATGTGCCTATAGTGATTTAAAGTTAATCGTGATTAGTCAAAGCGTATTTAACGCACTTGGATGTTTTCCAATTTGATCGAAATTAGCAAAAATACTTTGTCGAACTCCTGACAAATTCACCACAGGCTCTGACCCATTATGAGCAAATGTCCTTCTCATCGAATTGATTGTGTCTCTATTTTTCTCATTGCTGTATACCCACTACGCTACCCTATGGTGCATGCAGACTTTGTACATTTTCCGATCCATCCTTAATTAGTTCGCTGCGTTCCTCATCTCGTGCCTTCACACCGCTGCGCCTTGCTTGAGTGCCAATTGTCCACACGAGTTGTTTGTGCAATAAATTATCGCCGCTCGCATCATCGTAAAACTATCGAGTTACACCCACCCAACAGCATCGGTCAAGCGAGCGTCGGAAGTGGCAATTTCTGAGGACTAATGACCCGGCGGAGAAGCGTCAAATTGGTGACCACGGGAGACCTAATGGGACGAAGCATAACGGCCCAAAAAAGTGACCCAAACTCAGGGAAGATGAGTGGACTGGACCAAAGAAGACCGTAGTGAGACGTGTGGAAACAGAAATAAGCCAAGAAAACGCACCTTGGACTGCTGAATGAAGGTGATCGCGGAGTTGTGGCAGCTGGTGTTGGACTCGGAGACGGCGCTCTTCACGTTGTACCAGTGCAGCTCGCCGGCGTACGTACCCAGCTGGACGTGCTCGTCGTCGATCTGAAAATTATCGATAGTTTTCGCAAAAAGTAAAGGTGTGAGATTGGCCGAAACGACGTCCGCGATAAACCTTTTTTTCCGTTCTGGCTTAGTTTTGGCAGGTACTTCTCGGTACCGGTTCGACCTCTGACTACGTCCGTGCCGACTCGACCGTCATGCCCTGCTGCCCTGCCCTGCCCGTTAGTCGACATTTGTGCCCTGCTCTGTACCGCATGGCCCACTTTATAGATGATGGCCAGGAGTGGCACATTTTTTCGTAGAACTAGGGCTAGGACCTAGGCCTCATGCTGGATCAACTGGACGAGAACTAGTATCAGGATCAGGACCAACCCAGTTCTGATCATGCCTTACGAGGTTTTGACGAGATCACGGAAATGATCCTATGAAATGCCGTGTTTGTGCCGTGCTGATCCATGCCAATGTCTGTGCATACTGCAGACGACTTGGTTCGCAATGACACGCCCCACGGTACCAATGGTGTCCGCAGCACCTCCAGCTCAGTACCGAAACACTTTCTGGTGTGAGACCCCTGTCGGCTCGGTTCTCTCCTGTCACATGCTATCGTCCTAGTCGTACCGAGAAGCTGCAGCAGGTGAAGGTCTCTGCCTCCTCGGAGAAGGTCTTTCCGGGACGGAACCGGCTGAAGATGAGCCGCTCATCGCATCGACGCAGCGCTTGCGGCGTCCATCGGAAGGGCTGGATCTAGAATGGCAGGAGTACAGTTTGCTCCAGAACAATTCTAAGCTTACAGTGCGTTTTATGAGGCGATCGATGATGTTCGTCGGCGCGGCGTAGACCGAGCGCGGCTCGGGGCACTTGTGAGGGCTGAAATAGACAGTTGGCTATGGGCGACATAAATGGCGAATAAGACTTACTAGAACAGAGAGAACGGCGGGCAAGTGGCCACCGGATGACGACACGTTCCATGTTCCTTCCTGAAAGCAGTTGGCTTAGCCGGACCTTAAGAGCGGTGTCTCGTTCCTGGCTGACAGCTCATTTTACTCGTCCTGGGTGGGCTCATCCTGGTCCCTGGGCTTGGTTTGTCTGCACACCGCTCGTAACTCATCCCATGCTGCTCAAGCAAACCTCATCATTCGGTCTAACTTCCTGCTCGTACCGGGCTCGTGACTATCCTGAGCTCGTACTTTTCTTTGTAGCCAGGAGCTCATTCTGGGTCGCCATTCGTGCTTATACTGGCCCATTTCTTTCTAAGCTCATCATATAACCTGGGTCATCGCTTTGGGGTCGTTGAAAATTCCTATCAAATAGCTCATCCGGAGCTTATCGCTCGCCCAGAGCTTCCTTCTCGTCCATCTTGGCTCCCGTAAGCTCTAGCTGCTTAGCCTCCTGGACCACTGCTCATCCTGCGTGATACGTTCACTCCAGGATCCTCCTCAACACGATCATGTCTCGTTGCTCCCATACCATCATGGGCTCATTGCAGATTTCTGTCCTTCCGGCATAGCTCATACTTCCTGCTTCGGCTCCGGCTTCCTGGTTTATGCTGAATACCTTATTCCCTGCTCCTGCTTACACCTGGGATCTAAACCAAAGTGGGCTCTCATCCCGTTCGTGGCTCATCAACTATCCTGACTGTCCCTGGATCCACATTCTACGGCTCAAAATCCTCGCTTCCAGTGCCTACCCACCTGAAGTACTCGGTGACGATCTCGCTGAGGGACTTGTGCGGCTTCAGCTGCAGCGTGTTGTACGCGCCGTAGAGCGACGTTGCACTGTCCGCGTGGCGGGCACTGTACGGCAGCGAGGTCTGCGCCAGCAGGGACGACTTGATGGCGGAGAAGGAGCGACGCGGAGGAGTGCTCGTCACCGGGCCGGGACCGATGTCGGATAGCGATGCGGTGGCCGTGGGTCCTAAAATGCAAACGCTAAGTAAAAATTTAGCAACAATTGTGCTAATGACGTCAGCTTTTTAACAATGATCATTAGGTTTTTTTCTCTTAACTCCGGCAGAACGTGTTTATGCTTAACCTTAGAGCGTTAAAACAGTTCAGGTTCTTGCCCACTGTGACAAGTTCAGATTTATGGCTATGTTAGGCCCTAGTTTAGGACCTGGTTTGGGCCTAGGCTAATGCTTAGGATGATTTGTATTCTCAGGAATATGCCTCATATTTACGGTCGCATTCAGCGCCAGTTTAGGTTCAAGGTTAGGCCTCTTATACTGAATCAGGCTAGGCCTAAGGCCCAAGTTCTTTTTACGGAACTCAAGCCCCTCAGTACCCGTCCCAGCCAAAGCCAAAAGCCTAAGCCCAAAAAGGGGCTAAAAGTAAGCTCAGACGCGCCGAGAGATATCCTTCCTATGCCGCCGCTCAGCTCTCCCGGGTTCTGCCTTATTCAGGCGGGCGCCTCGCGACTCGCAACGGCTCGGACGCCTCGGCAAATGTCCTCATCGCTCCCGCTGCCCGGCGGGGAATCGAACCTGCCTCGTGATTTTCGAGGGTCTACGCGCGTACCGACTGCGCCAAGGACGCAAGTGGGAGAAGCGTCCAAAGGAGGGAGGAAAGAATGCAGGAAGGAAGCGGATTGTCGCCGTTCTAAGTTGCCTTTTTTCCAGAAATATCGTTAAAAATCACCATAAAATAATTTAGCGTAGCGTTAAAAAGCACTTTTTGAATAAAATTATATTTAAAAAATGTACTGGTTTATTTAATTTTTAAACATATTGTTCTGAACGACCACTATATTTTTAAAATTAGCTAATTGTTCTGCTTTTTGTATGTTCATTTGGTAATCGTTTTTTAAAAAAATTAGCAGATTAGCAATTATTATACCACTAAATTATGGCATAAAGCTCCAAAGAGTGGAGCCCTTCTTTCCGGATGCTCTAAGGTAAAAGGGGAAACGTACGAGCAGGCTTTCGAGTGCTCATCGACACCGACGTTCTGCGGCTCGCCGGGCTTGCGTAGCCGAGACGTTGCAGGACGGCGCTTGCAGAAGGAGCGCTGGACGGAGCCAGCGGAATCGAGCCCTCCGACAGCGAAGCGACCACGGGCGTATTGGGCGGGACATTCGGTTCTAAAATCGCCACAAAAAAACTGAGCAGTTCAGTTCGATTTTCACTACCTTTTGTGGCGGGCGGCGGAGACGTGAAAGTGAACGAAGACGGAGCGGGCGTCGACGGATCGGAGAGCGGTGGGGCAGCGGCAGTCGTGGGAGTCTTAGGCTCTAAACCGACGGTTTGAGGACGCTATTTTTCAGGAAAAAACACGCGACTATTCGTCCGCGTACCTTTCGCTACTGGCGCCGGCGATGCGAAGTTAGACGACGCCACGCTGAGATCGCTGCTCACGGGCATCGTCGGAAGGACGGTACCGCTAAAACAAGCCATTAAATGGGGAGGAGGGGGGGGGCTAGGAAGGGGAGGAGGAGTACTGCTCCTCGACGTAGTCTGAAGACAGGCACTGATGTGCAGGAGGACCATGCTCCTCAATGATGTGAAGGAGGAAGGGTCGTGCTCCTCCTCGTTACGGTGAAGCAGGGGACAGCAAAGCTCCTCACTGAGGTGCGAGGAGGAGTACTGCTCCTCACTGAGGGGCGCAGATGAGTGCCGCTCCTCACTGAGGTGTGATGAGGAGAGTACTGCTCCTCACTTATGTGCGATGAGGAGTACTGCTCCTCGCTGAGGTGCGATGAAGAGTACTGCTCCTCACTGAGGTGCGATGAGGAGTACTGCTCCTCACTGAGGTACGATGAGGAGTACTGCTCCTCACTAAGGTACGAGGAGTAGGACTAAGGCCTACGGCGTTTTTACGACGAAAGAAACGAACCTGTCCGAAGCGACGTCCATGTGCTGCGGACCTCTCGAAGGAGAGCCGAAGACGGAGCTAGAGTAGCTGGACAGACGAAGCGAGCGTCGGCTGACGCTGTTCGCGAAGGCGGTCTCGTCACGCTTTGGCTGAATGGGAACGTTAAATTAGACACCGAAAATCACTTACAAATGAGCCGAGCGACGTGGGCGTGGACGGGACGCGGCTGGCGGGCACGTTCGGGAGGTCCGCCTCGTGCTGCAGCACCGAGGCTGCCTGGTGCAGGCCCTGGTCCTGGAGGTGCTTGTGGATCAGCTGCAGGAGCTCCTTCTCGTTGTAGACGATCTTCGTCTGCGAGACCACCGACGCCTTCCACAGCTTCTCCTGAAATCCCACGACGGTTGCATGAGGAGACAAATTGGGAGCATTCAAATTAATTTCTGAGATTGAAGAATTATACACTGAAATTTTAAAGTCTAGTGTTAAAGTTATTTTTATTTTATTTAAATTAAGTTTTAATTTTTAATTTATGTAATTTAATTCAGATTTAATTTTAGTTAAATGCTTGCCGCTTTAACATGATCTTATTGCACCGTTCTTTGACCGTTTTACCTAAGACGGACGCCCTTACCTGAGTGATGTCCATGGGGAAGTCGGTGAGGTTGGTCTTCGTGACGCGTCCGATGAGGAGACGTGCCTGCTCGCAGAAACGCTGGTGCTCCACGCGCTTGTCCTGCAGCACTGGCTCGCGCATGAGGCCTAAATTACGTTTGTTAGTTAGACATAAATCGACGAAAAAACATAAAATAGATCAACAGTCTCCGAAGTCAAACGTGACGGGTTACATTTAAAATTTGATAAGCATATTGGAAACCGACTTTTAAAAGGTTAACAATTTAACTTAATGTAATTTTATTAGTAATTTAAATTATTTGATTTATTTTATTATGATTTTTATTAATACCTAGTTTTTATTATTTTCCTATCTCCTTAGGTTTTAACTCAATGAGTTTGGAATACATACTGTTAATTCCGTTCGCAGCGATCAGCGGGAGCTTGCTGAGGATTTGGCGCACCGGCTCGTAGCGGGAGATGCCGTTAAGCGCTCGACAGGCTGCTTCTCGAATGGCATCCGCTTCGGTCGGTGGCGTGCGAATGTGGAGCAGGTTCATGAGGACCTGAAAACGCCAAAATTAAGTGACTCTTCGTAAGAACTTCATTAAGCGGAAACTATTAATGGGTATGTCTGTCCCATCGTTTTATGCAGTTCTCCTATTTTCCGATTGTTATTTTGCAACATTTAAGTTCCATTTATTTTTTCTTTAAAAGGATTGTTTGTGATAATATGGTATTTACGATAATTATTTTTAGAAAATCACTTCATATTATAAATAATATTCTCTTCTGTTTTGTCGTCTCACGAAGCACCTGCATCTTGCCTTTTATTAATTTTTCTAACGTCTCCGATTCCCCACGACCGCTCGCTGAGTAATACGGCTGAAAAGCTTCGCAAAACACTCGAGGACCGGATGTTGACGCGACTAACCAAAACGACATTAGCCTCAAGACTCGGAATGCTGCAACCGTATGCCATGACGCAATAAGCTAAGCGCTTGCTTACCACGTATCACTGGTAAGAGATTCCTGGTATATTTTACGCCTAAGCGAGATTAACGTTGAAAAATGACCCTTTCTACGCAATGACCGCCTTGTAGACTTCGTCAACCGTACCGTGCCGCGTTGCGCTCTGCGCCGTTTTCCGTATTCCACGGCACGCAATACGATACGGATGGGGTTCCAGTACGGAGCGGTTCTCCGTGCCGTACTGGTACGGCACAAAATATGGCACGGCTCGACAAATGAGACCGTTCCGTGCCGTTTTAGTGGAGAACGACACGAATATACGCAGCCGTGCCGAGTTCCGGGCCGTAAGGAACGGCACGGAGTAAGGTAGGGGGACGGCCAGTATGGCACATAGTACAGTACGGCCTGCTCAGTATGGCACTGAGCATAGTACGGGGACGGTCAGTACGGCACGGAGTACCGTACGGGGACGGCCAGTATGGCACATAGTACAGTACGGCCTGCTCAGTATGGCACTGAGCATAGTACGGGGACGGTCAGTACGGCACGGAGTACCGTACGGGGACGGCCAGTATGGCACTGAGCACGGTACGGGAGGGTGTTTGGCGAAGTCCACCGTCTTGTGCAGTTCTCGACTGCGAAAAGTTTTTTTTCGTATTTTGGGCTGCGTACTCGCTGCTTCATACATCAATGTACATGTGGCCGACGGCTAATTTACTTACAAAGCTCTTCAACGAAGACAACTTCCTCTTAAGTTTCCTTTAATGTTTCGCTTCCTTGTAGCCTTCGAGATCTTCTTAATATTTTCTCCGCTTCACTGAGATTTAACGTCCGACCCCGACGTGTTCGCTCTTGACGAAACTTCCCGGGAAAATACTACAACGTACAACGGACCTGGATCTTATGACAATGTACCCGACCACTGTTGCTCTTTGCCCCTGCGAAGCCCGTGATAATCCCAGCTAATAACGGAGCCTCATCGAGTTCTCGACCTTTTTAATCTAAGAGTCGACCGACGAAGTTCTCGAGCAATTAGCATAATTCGAGCTACGGACCTCATGCTAAGATCTAGCGCAACTTGGACTCCACACATGGCCCAGAACTTAATTAAGCTGCAAGGAAGCTTGCGCGAGGAATAATTCTAGCCTGGTACGTGTCTGTGCCGGAAGTACAAGGTCCACGCGCGAAGCCACGGGAAGCAAGGCTAGAAGAAGAGCGACGGTTTTCGACTTTCTTGTGTTTCGCGTTTCGACGTCGACCGCGTGGCCCGTTCGCGTGGCCCAAATTAGTTCCCTTCCCGCTAGACTCGTAAGCTTTCTCCGACCTAATAGTTGGACTAAAGCTAGGGCAGTTTTCCAGCTAGAAACTTCGGATTTGCACAAAGGGCCGAAAAGAAAAAAATTTTACCTGTCAGGATATTTAATGTGAAACTTTAGGCTAATCCCAAGCCAAATCTAGGTCGCAAGTTCCCGACCAGAGGACCAAACACACATCGAAAAATGTGTTTTTCCCCTGTGCCTAAATGCACTTCCGAGATTACTCCACAGCTCTCTGCAGAAACTAATAAATGTCCATTTGTGAGCACTTCCTGGTAGGGGAAAGCTTTGATTCTCCGTAAAGTGGCGGAGTTTTCTTCTCCGCAAGACCTCCGCCCGCGGATAATGGAATTATTCGGAGCCAGGGCGATTCCATGGCACTTGTTTTTTATGCACAGATTCGTGGTAAGCAAAACAAGCGACGACCAGGGAAGGCGAGAATCACTGGCGGAGAGCGAGTAACGAAGACAATAACCTATAGGGCGATCAGACACGTGACATGGACTCACTCATTCCACGACATGGCCTCGATGCAGGGGCTCAAATCGACCCATTTTTGAAATCCATCGCCTTCGCGTCAATTAACGAAAGGTCGCCGAAAAATTTTTAAAAAAATTAAATTTAGGTTTAAAATTTTTTAAAAGCTTTTTTGCCAAAAATATCAAAACTTTGTTTTAGCATTTAAAATACTAGTTTTCAAAATATTTAACGCTTTTTCTCAAAAATTGTCAATTTTTAGTGCATATTCGATGTTTTTACAAACCAGACCGTCATCTTCATGCTGGCACCTTCTCCGATCGTTTCGCTCCGCAATGCGTCAAGCGCTGCGTCAATGTCTTCACCGCGCTCCTAGCATACATTTGTCTTTCCAGTCATTTACAACCGCATTCGTCCCTGAACTAAACGAATTCCCTCAAGTGAATTATTCGCTTTCGCGAAGATGACTCTGTCTTTAGACGGAATAGAGTACAAAAATCGCGATATTAATTAGCGGAGTTACGCGTCTTAGCGGCCCTAATCCGGAATTCTCAACCATGCGCTTTCGCCGCGAACACGTGTTCCGTGGGATTTCGGAGCCGTTTTTGGCCATGTGATTGCTCTATAGCTAATTACTCCACGCGGAATTACGCTGTCATCAGTGGACTACGAGTGGCGATGAGTCCACTCTTACACGAAGGATTATTGCCGAAGTGGACAGCTTCACGAGTCGCAAACAGCGTTGGTAAATACAGAAGAGCGAAAGACGCACTTTGGCAGGAATCACACATGTCGTGCCATCCTCATTCGCAACCATCCCTGACCTCAAGTAGGTGCTAGGACCCTAGTCGGCACTCACTCTTGACCTCCCTAGCATGCTGCTTTACCTCTGTGCGTAGTCGAAAACGTTTGAGACCTCAAATGGCAGGCCAGTGGCTTACCTCAATCGTAATGCTCGTCAGAATCCGACTCCGAGACGTCAAGACGTCATTTTCAAAAATAACAGACTTTTGTCGGAGGAAATGCGAACCTCAGTGTCAACTCTCAAGAACTCCGCACTGAACCCCAGTCGCATAACTTCATTCCCTCAGCCGCTTGCCTTTGCATTAAAGTGTTCACCATCTATGGACCACCATTGTTCCACGTCCAAATATTGCACAACCCGTCCATAGAATTGAAAAAGCGGAGAACATGCAGTTGCTTCCGGAGACATTTTTTCTCCGCGATTTCCAAGATCCACCCACCGAAGAGAAAAAGCGGAGAACATGCAATCGCTTCCGGAGAAATGTTTTCTCCTTGATTTCCCAGAAGCATCAACAGATGTTATGCGGCTTTCTGTTTGTTTTGCACCACCGATAATCCAATGACACCCTCGCTAACTCGCTAAAGTGCTCTTAGGTGAGTTCACGTTCGTGTGACCCGTTGACTTCCAAGAACTAATGAAGTAGAGACCCTCATGATCCTTGACAGAAGCGGAAAACATTGCAGCGGAAAACATTTCCCGGCCACAACAGACGCCATAATCCAAATGTTTACTACCACTAAATTTTGCGAACAAACTTTCCCATACGCATAGGTTTTCCCATTGCGTATTAACATTGCATAAGCACCGACAGGAACATTCTCGAACAATAACTTACGTCCATCAAAATATTTTCCCGCGCTACGTTAGACAAAAGTTGCGCGCCCGACATGCGCACATATTTTAGGTATTCTTCCGCACTATTCCGAGATTAATTATGGCGCTGTATGCGCTTCGTTTCCGCGCAAGAAACTTTGCAGGCTTCCAGTGCCTATGCGCGCATGCCGAAAACGGCATCAAAACACGCCGCGTCTGACGTAGCGTCGCCGGTAGTGCATCGCCGCCGCAGCGGTCTGCAGCAACCCACGTAATGGGAATAACCACCCCAGGCTATAATAAGCGAGTGTCGCTTGGGACGCGGGAAATTGTGAGGAAGCGTACTCTGTCGTCAGGAGCGGGAGTCCCACGCGGTTCAACTTTGCTTTGTGGTAATTGCAGACTCACAGATCACGGTGATTTCGCCACCTGTGCGCGGTGGAAGTACACCTGGATTTACATTAAAGTGCGCGCGCATCGGTGGCGCAGGTTTTACCCGCGCCAACAGTCCGTCGGCCAAAGCTGGGCTTATTTTACCGTAGAATGCTCGTTTTACAGTAAAACGTGGCTCATCCTGAGCTTCTTGCGCATTCGCACATCTGAGCATGTGCCTAACCCTTCTTCGGGTCCACGTGGCAACCAATTAAGCCCAGCGGGTTCATCCTGCTCATTCCGTCCTCTCTTCCTTCGCATCCGGTTTTTGTTTGCGTTGCGCGGACCACGCGCCGCTTATTAGTCTACCGCCTTAAGCGTGCCGGATGGCGCATTTGAACGTAATTAAACGGAGGACAAAGGAGGAACGAAAGGAGAGCATCGGGCGAAAACCAAATTTCCCGGAAGATGCTCGGAGGCCTTTCTTCGAAGGGCAACCTTCTGTACACTCTTTGGTTGCCCTTCTTCCAAGCTCTTACCTTAACCTACAGCACTGCCATTTTGATCTTTGTTTCCAGTTCATGGAAGTTAATGACGATGTTTACCCTACCAACAAATTGTCTACACTGGTGATCTTGTGGGCAGATGACCAGACGGTGTTGAGCATGGGCGGCGAGTGAGAAGATTCCCATGTGACCTCTACAGACTTTTGGCAGCGCCGTGTAAGTACTAATCTTCTTCCACTGAAGCGCTAACCACTTCCGCTTACCATCAGAAGTATGCACTCTGGGGCAAAAAAACAATGGCCAGAATGCTTCCAGGGGAACCCTTCATCTGCTGAAGTGGATCCATGAAGCTTCTAGTGGTCCCTACAATTAGTCCGCTCAAAACCATGCAACATTATTTCGCGCGCAGCAATTGGTTTTTCACGTCCCTATCATAAAGGAACTCACAATTGTCTGTATCATGTTTCACTGAACTCTTGAGTATCCTTGCCAGTTCACTGTCCAGCGCATGCCCGGACTCTTCCACTGGATAAATGTTGACAGTCTTGCGCAACGTCGTTAATCGGAGCTCATTAATAATTGCTGTGCGCGTTCGCAACCTGAACGGCGCAACTTCCGCGTCTGCGCTATGCAACAATGAGCCGATTTTATATGCAGATCGCCCCTAGCACTTTTAAAGGGTCAACTGAAAAGTTTTGTGCGATAACATGGCATCAGGCGTCGTGGCTTGCGCAACTGCCGCTTGAGTATCGACCGTTTGAACGGGCACATTCCATCCTTTTCGCCGGTTGAACTTTACTTTTGCGCATGAATTCCGTGTAGGCCTTATTGACTTTACGATTTTGTCAAAACACCGTCTGGACGGAAATGCTTTGGTGTCAATCTGGCATGTCTCAGTGGGCTTAGTTCATCATCAAACCTTGTTTATTGATGCGCTCCTAGAGTAAAATGTGCACTAAAGGCTAGACGATTCGCTGGTGTTACATACAGCCTTTCCCACCTCACCGCTAGCCACGTGATCAGCGGATAGGCAAGACGCTTAGTTGAGCAAAACAAGTGTATTTTGTCGAACGCAGTCATCCTTTCAAATATCTGTTTTCGTCAAAATTAATGAGCATCCGAAGTCTGAACCTATTTCCCGACGCTGTTCGCAAAACCTTTTAAACCTTGGTCATTAGCGTCTCAGTTGCTTCCAAGAACTAATAAACACGTATGCTCTCAACGCTGACGAAGCATGCTTGCTTTTCAAGTGTTTGCTTCACCATTTGGAGTGCCTGTATTTGCGTGCGCTTTTGGCCGGTGATCCCACACATAGTCGGCGAAAACTTTCTAGAGTCCGTCCCCTAAAATTGTCTTAGGATGGGAGCTTTCCACGTGCGAACTGTACTGGAACCGCATTGTTGGGATCACAGAGTTTCGCCGAAAGGCCCACCTAAGGTAACACTGTTAGGGAAATGTCGGGAAGTGCATGCTACGTGGTCGTGGGAATAACGTTAATTTGGTGCCGTGCGATCGGCGGTTCGTGGAACGACTCGGTGTTATAAAAAGTTTAGCCAAGTTGTATTTCGTTACGCAATCGCTCAGTTCTTGACAAGGGCGTACCTAGGACCCCTCGGGAGGGGGGGGGGGGGGGCCGCACCAAAGGGGGGGACCCTTACCTATTTTTTCGGCGCCGGCCTTCGGCCGGCGCCGAAAAAATGCCTTGGTCCCCCCTTTAGTACTTTTCTGGAGTGTCCGATTTTTACCCCATTAATGGTTTTAAATAGTGTTTTTAGCATATTTAAACCTAAAATGGCTCGCCGCAGGCGCCGACAAAGAAAATTTTGGGCTCCCCGGGCGAAANTTGTCCGCTTAACTTCGTAAAGCCATAGGTCGCGAGACGCATTTAGCGTGACCTACTGGAACCTGGCTTACAATAATGCGTCAGTTGCAAGTATAGATGGTCGCTTAAGCTGTGCCCGCAGGCTACTCATAGCTCTCGTTCACAACTCGTCCATCGCTGCAGTTTGTCGGAGAGTTGTGGCACCGTGGTGGCAGTGTGGCGGTTCCATGTTTTCGCTGCATTTGGGTCGGTAACGGTTACAGTAAAATCGAGCAGGTTACAGTACATCGAGCGCCTAGCGGTGGCAAAGGTGTACCATAATTACAGTGCCTTTTCCTAGCCAACGTAACTACAGTACCGATAGGTTAGCGTGTGTACAGTTTGTTGTGCGAATGCTGGACTTTTTACTGTATGAATGGTCGATTTACTGTCAATAACGCGTTAGCTTTATTGTAATTTACAGTTTTGCAAAACAGAGAATTCTCCAAGCATGGAACATTTTTCCTTAGCAGTCAAAGACCACATAGTAGTGCATTCAGTTTACTGGGAACGTCCAGGAAAACCTTTGTATCCCAGCGATTTGCGTCATACTCCCGTTGTTTCCTGCGCGTACTCCAACGGTCCTTCCCATTCGCATTCTTGAGAAGAGTGAGGAGATGTTTACGGCGCTCCTAACGAACTGTGGCACGCCCGTTCTTCGACCTCAGTGATCACTCAAGCATACTTTGTTTCACGCATCCGTATCCGGGACATAAACGTCTCTCGGTGCAAATTGCTTACGCATAAGCACGCTTGCGAGCAATTCGCGGTGCATCTTCCACGCATGCGTAAGCCATGCTTTAGCTTGCGAGCACTCACGAAGGAGTCGCTAGAACTTCTTGGAAGTATGTCTCCGAAGTTCAACCATATCACTGCGCAGACAGTCCCACTTTTCCACTCCACCCTTTTTGCAGTCTCCAATTTGTGCACAGGATATGCAGTAAACAGCTCATCTGACCTCCGCAGCCACACCGAACGAAATTTTATTTTATTCGAGTTTTATCGCATACGTTTCATTGAACCGCCATTCCGTCCTCACCTCACTTGAACTCAGAAAGATATTGACCCTTTGATGGTTCACTGCGGCGCTATCCAACAGCTGTGGCAAGCATGTTGAGTGTGGCGACCCGTTGCGCCATCGACGCCGAACCAGACGGATGGCGCCCGAGGCGACGTTCCATACCGCAAAAGTACACACGGAGGTCGATGAGCAATGAATGCGTCCTACGCGGAAACCCGACAAGGCTAATTGTGCGTTTATCTTGAGCAGCCGGAGATGAATGCGCATGCGTCCTCAAGTCGCGTCAAACGGCGCAACGTTTTGTTCACAATTTAAGCGGAAGAGAAGAGGTTATTCTGCGCATGAATACCGAATGAGAGAAAAGGAAGCGTGGCTCGCTAAGCCGACACACCTTTCGTACTTTCCAGAAGGCGCTAAGCAGGCTCGGAATAACACAGGGCTGACCTCCAGTAATATGGACCTCTGCGATCTTTCGGTTTACACACTCGCATCCCAGCGCATCGTTCGCATCGTTCGCATCGTGAATTCGCATCCCTATTTGTCGTTCGCACTAATTAACGTTTTTGCGCAGAGTAATGGAAGAAATAGGTAATTAGTTTGAGCTTCCATCCACATGTCCCGTGGATTGTGCTTCATAATCCATCCTTTATTAGTCCGCATAAAAAGCTTCTCGCTTTCCGCTTCCGTTTCACTTTTCTCACGCGCGCATAGAGACTTTGTACTGCATGACCAGAAAATATTTACCGGATAGCATGTTCACAAACAAGCCTGAAGTCTGGGAGTGAAACAATTAATAATTGTCGCGTGACCGTTCTGTAAAAAGCGATGGGCTTGAATTGCGCCAAAGAAATCCAACTAGCTGACGGCAACTGCGCCACTCACTAAGTTTCATAATTTGTTCAGCATGCAAGACAAAGGTGAACTGCTCTTTTAAGCTTGCATATGTCTCGCAGTGAACCCTCAGGCCTTCCAAAGGAGCACCGAAGTTCAGTCAGACAGGAGTCGATTTCAGGAACCGATTACTGACCTCCTTGCGGCAGGAGCACACATCGGTGCGATTCCATAATTGAATCCTCTCGTTTTAAGGCACTGCTTGGGAAGCACTCCTCTACGTGATTTTCCGATTGTGCGCTCTAATTGCGTTCATTAAGCAAAGGGACAACTACGAAACCTAATAACAATACATTAGGTCCTTATCCCAATTCGGACTTGCACTTTGCCGGATGTAGCGTCAAGTGATGAGAGCCGCGTAGAGCGACCAATGCGTCCCGCTTGCCGATATGCGTCTAATTGACAGCCTAGCGCCTGCCCGCGCAGCGACTCCGTCTACTACGTAACTAGATAGTTGGATGATCTTCATGAGTCGGGCTGGAACATGCCTAGACGCATGCTATGCTTGCGCAACTGAACGCAGTTGCATAAATTCGTGCTCAGCTTTCGCGCATCAGTCGCAATGCGGTGATTGGGCACAAACACTCCGTTCGCATTTTCGCGCTCTGTGTCAATTACGCGCTTGCTCCAAGCCGAGTGTACTTGCGTTTTGCGCTGCGTTCTGTTTCCTGCGTTTGGCATTTGCGTCTACTGGGCCCAAGCCTGCGGGCACTTGGACGCAGACCTTGCTCTTTGGCCGAACTTCAATAAATTAGATGCGCCATGCATTGGACCGCCGAGAGCAAGCCACCTCCAAATTATTAGCCGTTTTCTCCGGCATTCTTAGCTACTTTTTTCCCACATTCATCACTCATATCCCTCCTTTTCTCCATTCAGCCGGCACATATATTTCGTGCGCGCCTCATAAATTTAGCGTCCGCGCAGCGCTAAATGACGCTTAGGTGTGGCATGCGGCGGCAATGAATTCTTTATGCGGTGGCGCGCAAAAATTCTCGATGGCGCAAGATAGCGCGACATTGGGCTTCGTGCGATCGCAAGATTATATTCACGCAGCCGACGGTGTTTCCGGCAACAATTACGGGAATGTGCCCATTTGCAGAGTATCGCCAAACCTGAACTTTCGCGGCAAATCAATCAAGCTGGTAGACGGGCTGCCCTCTTTTAGTCGTACATGTTTTAGACGCGCCGCATCCACGACGCATTCGCACCTACTGTTTCAATCGCATCCATGCGCATTCGCTACCTTGCTCGTAAGCATGGCGCATTCGCTCTTATTTTTATGCGCCAGCGCGGTCGTACAATTGTACATCCTCGTTGCGTACTATCCTGGAGTTAGAGCCATAGCTTACCGTTGGTCGGCTAGGCTTTGCGTGATAAGATAGAACTCCTCGGTGCTCTATCAAATTAAGATTAATCTCTTTGACGACCTTTTTCACGGAACGTTTCGCAAAGAACAAGTGAATAGCTTTTGTTTGGCGCAGCTCTCCGCTTCCGAGTTCTCGACATTTTTCTTCCTAAATTTCCTCTTCACGTCAACTTTGATCTCATATCATTTCCGGTGCCACTCATGGAAAACGGAGTACAATCGGTGCGTTTTCGTCAAACACATCTCATCACTTGGGACACTGATTACCCCTATGCCACCTGACCACCGTCGCCGTCGTCGGTGGCGCGATTGTTCTCGGCGCCGACGGATTAACTGCGCCCCGGTGGGATGTAATTTCCCAAAAATAGCGCGCCAACATGTGCGGCTCCCGCTTCCCACTGTCAGCCCACAGTTTCCTGTCGGTGGTCACAAAGGGATGGGAAAGAAGCCCTTTGAGGACGGGAAGGAGGTGGCCGAAGCGGTCGCGCGCTGTGGAGCGAGTACAAAAAAGGGCGGAGGACAGGAGGATTCTAATTAGTCCCGCCAATTAGACACGGATTTGTCTTTTGTCGAGTCGAGGGGGCTTCCCGGCATGAGGGTTGATTTAGTTGCAGTCTTCGAAAAGTTTCTAAGCCGGCGATTCGGACCGCTATGTTCGCATTGCGCATTCGCATTTTGCGCACCTCATTTTTTGTGCGTACGCATTGCACAATTGCACTCCTCGTAGTTTGCGCTGCACATACGGAACCAGCGCATTCACACCGTTGTACGTCCACATAGCGCAATAGCTACTAACGTCAATAGTTCTCCTACTTGACCCGCTTTCCTCCTTTAGACCCAGTAGGAACACCGACAAACAGACAAACACAAGCAAAGCGTTAGATTAGCTTCACATCCTTGTTTCCATGCTCACGGCTATCTATAAGCGCGCGTCTTTATTTTGCTCCTGTGATCGACAATCCTGCTGTTTTCCGCTGAACTCGCTCCTGAGCAGACGGGCCACCCACACTCCACCTGCCATTGCGTCACAAACATGCGTCGTCGCACTTTGCGCGTTCTTCGCCCGCTTAACCGCTTAGCCGCAGGTGTTATTTGCAGTGACGCGCCGCAAGCGAGACGCGTGCAAATCCGACCTGAGCTGCGCGTCGTCTCCGGAAGTTGTGAGTCCTTATTTGCAATTTTCGCAAGCGAAATCCGGTTGCACTTGATCTGCGCAGGATAAAATACAGTTCTCATACAATTCTGACGACTTGCGCAACTATCACTTTGCGCGTTTCCTATGCCCTTTGCGCATGCCGTATTCTCTGAAACACAAACGTCCACGAGATGGTATTTGGTGTTAAGCATGTCTTTAGGTGGGAGATAATTACCACTAAAAGTGTTAATCGACGTCAAATACATGTTTCCGAGGCCGTTTGACTGTGAGCGGATGGTGGCTACTAAGTGCCACATAGGGTGAATCTTGGTGGATGGTAGCTGTCACATGCCCGTGTGGCATTTGCATATCCCTTGTATTAAGCAACAGACTTTGTAGAATTTGCAACCCTCTGTTGCCAGGCACTATCCCGCTTCACTGGTCAACCTTTTTGCTCGGTGGAAGGCAACAAGGATCACGTAATAAAATGCCGCCAACAGATCGCGTCAAGCAGCGTCGCACACTGTGCTTGAGGTTTCTCACACGCATAAAACACAAGCGATGCTCGTAAACCCACTCATCTTCCGCCTTCCAAGACGCCGGGCATTTTCCATCTGCGGAGCGCAACATATGTTTAACGAGAGAGCGATGATGCCTCTTAGCGCTCCTTTTGATCTTCGCAAAAGACAGGTGTGAAGATATGAAAAAGGGCGTAGTCAGGCGGAGTATTCGATGCATTACTTTTTTCCAAGTTAAGTCGCGATAGTTTAGCCGATCAAAACGCAATCGATCAGTGCTTGTGTTTTTTCGGTGTTTTGCTTTGGACTCACCATTAGTGCGTTGTTGCCTTGAGCGGTCTTCCACGTGGTCTCGAGCACGTCGGTCGCCGCAGCAAGTGGGCGTGTCCCGCCACCTCGGCGAAGGCTCTCGGCACTGCTGGAGGGCGTGCCCGGCGTGTTCGCCGATGAAGCACCTGTGTAAGCCGCCGAGGTTGACGCGGTCTGGCGGTAGTGAGCGCTGGCCTAAACAATGCGTCTTAGAAATTCTGCCTTCACCTGCATTTACACGGAAGCGAACTGGGCAAAGGGCCTCTTCATGACCCCACGCATTTGTTACTGTACTTCTCACCGTGCAAAGATGGTTTACTGTACGTTCAAATAATGTTCTACTGTAATAGTTGGGAAGGATGGTGCTGTTTCTTTGAAGGTAACGTCCAGGTACAGTAATCCAAAAATCGACATTTTAGGCACCCTGCATTATTTTGACCTCTGGGAAACACCTCTTCCCGCACCAGCGTGTTTTACAACTTTTCCCCCGGCCAAACCAGACGTGTTTTTTGCGTCTTGCCCGTTATTTTGCTCAATCGTCCCTTCGCGTCTTCCCCTATCACATGCTTACACCTGTGTATGTTTGCTTAATGACAATTTTATGGAATGCCACATTCTCCTTTGAGGGAACGGTGGCATCGCGTTTCCCCCTCCCGGAATAGGCGACCAAGGATCTCCGTGGAATGAATGACTAGTGTCCCGTTGGGAGGCCCGCCTAAAGGACGAATGGGTGTCATTCCGCACCTTTTGAGTCGGACCGCAGAGACAGTTGGCGAGGACTTCCAGCGCTCGCTTCTGGACTTCCGAGTCGCTGACGACGTCGTTCTCGCAGAGCATCAGGATCTCCCTAAAATGTAATGTTATAGCGCAGTCTATACGTACTCGACTACTTGTCTCATTTCGGAAAATACTGCGAACAAGTCTTGCGATCCCCTCATTTTCTACGTCCTCTTGCAGTGGCTTGGAGAGTCTGTGTTGTGGCGACACACACGTACTCTGCTCAAAATTGCTTAGCCACACGTACATGTTTGCTTTATGTTGCAGAATTGTAGGCGACACTACTCATGGTGGCTGTATTCTTAGTGTCTCTCCGTTAGGATCCCAAGCAATAAGACTTTGTTGCTTGCGCACTCGGATCATTAGCTCTTGTGCTCCTCGTTCACTATACCGACTTTAATCCCTACCTGATTTCCGTCATCTTGCGCTCCTCACAAATTGCTCCTCACTGCTCCGTGAGCATTTACACTAGTTCACCTTGTCACGTTATTACTTGTGCGTGAATCTTCAGTCCCTTTTTTCGCATTGCGCACTACAATTTTCCGCTCTTACAGATGTGCGCTGCGGGAAGAAACTAGGCGCCGAGTGGAACATTACGACCGATTGTAACACTCCACTAACGTGCCGTCTTTCATTATTGTTGCCGACTGCGATGAATTATTCCGCCATGATACCCGAGATGCTTGCAAACAACGTTACGGATCTCGAGCTGCTCGACTACGAGCAAGTCGTACAAGTGCAGCGAGCTCCGCTTTCGGACTTCGAGAAATTCCTTATTCAGGTAAGCGGCGCGGACGCGATTACAGACGTGCATAAGAATCCGTCATAAACGCATTTTTACGGTCGCAAGAGTGTCATACCATTTCCGAGAAGCGTGCCAGAGTGCAAAAGACGCTGACATTTACCCGAGTTCAGGCAAAAAGCAAAACAATGACCAACCTCTCAAAGGACTTCGCGCAATCAGACTAACACAATAAAGTCACCGGTTTGTGTTTACGATACATCGGAAAACATTCAGAATTCGGGAAAATGTTTTGGCCTGCAATGCGGAACCATTTCCTCGTGTATCTGATTAACTAATTATGTGGCCTCGAGAAATTATCCGAATGCCAATTTGCGCGGTCGCTCGATTGCGCTTGCGTCCCAGCAAATGAAGTCAAGTGGACTAAGAACTGACTTTGGCTCTTCGAATGCGTAGCATGAACAGCGGTCAAGATCTATTAGAGCTTTCCTTAAGACTTCCAGGAAACGGGAACGCTTAAAGCTGATCATCCGGGGAAGGCCAGGAAGCATGCGCAAAATGACCTCGTTAACTCTATAAAGGAGCCGCTTAAACAAGGGAAAACCGAGAACTCCGTGTGGCATTTCCCAGAGTGCGTCAATTTAGATCAGCTTTGCCGCCGGTTACGTATACATGCTACTGGCGGTCGTCGGAATCGTTCTTAATGCATACGTGATCTCTCGACTCGCGCAACTCGCATGCCACGACTACGAACGCTTCAAGAGTGGATGTGGCCTGCCGCTAGCCGCCATGTCGGGATCCGATCTGCTCTCGCTGCTCTCAATCAATGCCATGGTGGTGCTGAATCAGTTCCTGCCTTCGAGCGTCTTCACGCCGGCGTTCGGTGACATTCAGTGCAAAGTGAGTAGTAGGTCACTCACTGCGCATAGCACGTGTTCCACATGCGCAAACATCCGTACATTCCCCTGCGCACACTGGCGAATCGATCGCGCAGTTGAAAATACCGACTGCATTCGTACTAGCACTTAGCTAGTTCAGTGACAAATTACTTTGTTTAGGTGGCGATGTACCTCATCCACACCATGACCGGATTCAGCACATGGTGTTGGCTGTTCATCTCCGCACTGCGCTACATGGCGGTCTACCACCCACTGTGGCAAATCAGCCGAACCTACATTGGTCCCGGCTCACTCCTCACGCTACTCGCCATCATGCTCACCATCAACGGGTGGCTACCGATGGTCGTGACCAGCGACCAAGGCGTGTGCGGCGAACAGTCGCTTAGTGACCTTTGGGGCGCCGACTGGAACAGGTGCGTTTTCGCATTGCGAATAGCTGCTTACGCTACGAATTTACAGGTTCCTCCACGGCGTCGAACTGTGCTGGTCGTACGCCGTCCCGGCCGTGCTCACGCTCATCCTCGACATTCGGGTCCTGCTCACTCGCCCGCCCAGTTTTGCGCGCATGGCAATCCTGCGCGAACACATTTGCAAGAAGCAGAAGCGGTCCCTCACGCGCAAGATCAGTGGAAGTATCAAATCGTCGCCGCTCAGTGGTAAGTCACCCTTGTTGACCTCAACGCAGCGTTAGCTTTGCTGTATTTATTCTGTACGTTCACGAATTCTTTTTAGGTCTTTTGTGCCTGTTTGGCAACAAGAAGTCGGAGTCTCCGAGGGACTACATTCGCAGCACGTCAAGCCTTCAGGTACGCATTAGCCTTTTCCCGGTGTCACTAGTAAGCCCTCATAATACCTGGGAGTTCTGCGCTATATGTTCAGAGTGCGGTTGTTGGTGAAGTCCCGGGAAATGGGAACTAATCCCGAACGCAGAAGTGGATAATCCTTTCTTACGTGGACCCATATAGAAAAAGGCTTCTTTCAGGCATACTTAGATGAGGAAACAAAAACACTCCGTATGTTGTGCAAAAAAGTATTTCCATGAAACAACTGGATGCAACCGGCTTGTGATGGTTGATGCCTGCATTCTTTGCAAGTTAATCATTGTCGGGGAAAGCGACCACGAACTAAGATACGCTTCGCTAATTAGATTGGCCTAAGAATAGCGGCTTCAAATTAACTTAGGATGAGAAGCGCCAAAGACAAAAAGTTAGAGATCTGACAAGGCTCACGTAGGATTTGCACCGATAATTATTTGTGCCAAAAGGAGCGCCATTGTGCTAACCAGGTTCACTCTTTGCAACGTTCGCAACACAGGCTAAAGATGACTTTTGCAGACGGACCGGCCGGAAAGCGCAATGGACCGCACCTTCTCTGCGCGATATAACGATGTTTCGCCATGCGAACGCCTGACATGTCCGGAGAATGGCACTACTTTGGCACGTGATAATCTCAGCTACAAAACCTCGCACACTCCGCGCTCCAATCGCCGCGGTCGAAAGGCGGTGCGTCGATGGCTCGCGATCACGACCATCCACCTGCTCCTGAATGCTCCGGACAATGTGCTCCGATCAATGACCCTGCTCGGACTTTCAGGGTAAGTTCTCCTTTTAGAAAAACACAAATACATAAAATTGAGTATGGCACAGTGTTTTTGAGCTTCCACTGTTTCCGTCGCTCCCACTTCTTTAAATACTTTTCTGTCTACTTCCACTTGCCACAAGGGCCGTTTCATGCCGCTTTCGAAGTTCAAAAGCGCTGGGACGGCATGCGAAATTAACAGTAAATTTCCTGCTTCTTTTTGTCCGGCTCGCGGTTACTGTTAACCACGCTTGCTTTTTACTGTAAAACGCTGACATACAGTAACTTCAGTCGCATGCTTTTGCTTTTACAAGTAGTTTCTTGCTTCCAGATGGTTGATTTACAGTATCTACATCCGCCCAAAATTACAGTAACATTTCAGAAACGACGAGTACAACGCTACGCGCCATATCGTGGACCTGGTGGCGCGCTTACTGTACTTTACGCAATTCTGTTTTAACGCCGCATACTTGTCCACGATTGTCTATCGTCGCACACTCCGCCCTAAACGCCGAAATACACCGCAGAAGAGCATCATGTCCTACCAAATACTGGACACCACGCGGCCACCGGTAAGTGTTTTCTGGATGTTTTGATCGGTAGAAAGACGCGCTACAAGCATTAAGTTGAGTGCTCATTTAAAGAAGACGCGTTAATCACTGCACTTTAGACGCGTATGGAATACCGCAGCGAATTCGACAGCGGCGGTCATGCACAGCTTGTGCGCCGCTACAGCGATGGCCCCCGGCTTTCCGACCTGGAAGAGGCGCAGCGCAAAAAGTCAAATCTTCGCGTTGCGCCACTCAACAGTGTGCCTTTGAGCAGCTTCAACAGTCGCGACACGCTGCGCAGCGATGCGATTGACTATGGCGCCTGCTCACCCTACTCACCTACGCCTTCGATGAGCCCGACGACCGAATGTCCACTCGTCATGCGGGAAGATGAATATTAGTTGCACTAGGTGTTCCCACTTGCGCAGTTAATTCCGACTGTGATCTCTTTAACTGTGATGTGATCTCTATGCTGTCCAATATGGCCAGTGTCCAATAGGAATAAAACTAAATCCGTTCAGCGAATTCGGCCAACTACGGTCCCAGGAAAGCATCATCTTCTTTGCAGTTTGCAGGCCCGTCCGGATACTCCCTAGTATCCCTTACAGGAAACTAATCCGTCCATGCAAGGAAGGCGTTTTGTATTGCGTTGTCTGCATGACGTACACGCATCGCATGCTGTGGGCCCATTTGTACCCGGAGACGGATTAATGCTTACGTCTTGTTTGCGCAGGTGCATCTGGAAGCAAGCATGGAAAAAGCGCAATATGATCGGTTCCAAAAAAAACTTATGGAGGGGGGGGGGGCAGATCGGGACAGGGAAATATTTGGCAGTTTGTGGTAGGAGCAATTTTCCATCCTTATTGTGGAATGCATGGCAACATCCAGGCTTACAGCGCTCACACCATCCGGAAACACATGACGCCATGCTACCTTAGGCCTATAGAATGTATTTTATATTTTCGTGGTTCGGAAACTCGTGGATTTAGAGTTCATACTTCCCATGAATATGATCCACTCACATACATTTTTGCCGTTAGTCTTTTCCCGAACTTACGCTATGCCGGTGGTCGCGGGCCGTCGGACGCCGGACTTGACTGGTATGGTGCACATGTCCAGCTGCACTTTCGGTGACGTCGTGGCAAGCCACAGCACCTCGAGGATCAGCTTGACTGGCTCATAGCGACCGTTGTGCGCCCAGTCGGGATAGTTCGCGACGATGTGAAGGAGCAGCTCAACGATCCCGAGGCGGCGAATCTCCTCAATGGGGCGCCAGTTGCTGGAGAAGGTCTGCGCGTGGAGAAGCATGTTGACCGCTTCTCGGACCGTGTCGTCGTCCATGTGCATCGACTAAATTTACAGTAAGTTTCGACAAGCATACAAGGAGTGCATGTTTTACTGTAAGTGCTTACCTTGGTATGCGACAGTACAGAAGGAATCTTCGCGGGAACCGCCAAGTCCATGCACGCAAGGCGTTGCGACTGGGCCCGCTTCATGTGCTCGATTTTGATGAACATGTGCGACATGAGGTACCTAAGTTTGCACACTGCAGTGAAACATTTCCCTCAAATACAGCAGTAAACACATTCTAAATACACGGTACGAAACTTACGTCTGGAAGGCGCTGAAAGCGTTTTTCATGGTTAGTATGCTCTGTCCCATGTGGTCCTCGTTGAGCTCTTCCTCCTGCTGGAAGTTACGCTGCACAATCGCCAACGTGGCAATCTAGAATGGTGTATGAGCTTGGAATTTGACGCTGGACATACGTAATTGTACAGACGTCGAAGTCCGTCCAGTTTCTCGAAGCGCTCCAGAATCGGACGGAATGTGAGACCGTATGCCTAAAGTATTCGGACTAGTGTAGGGGATGGATTGGCAAGCGCATACCATGAACATAGCCGCAGACGCACGACCGCTTTCGTGACTGTGGTCGAGCAGCCACATGGCGTAGCTAAAATTGCCAGTTAGTCAAGGGATGCGCGCGGATCTCCATTGAGAACGTTACGAGTGGACCTCATGGAAACGTTTTTTTCGCTGACCTTCCATCAGGACCACCTTGGCACATGAGAGGTAAAACTTACTCCACCATGAGGTCGAGTACCTCGTCCGCTAGGTGGCACACTTTCTCCATGATGTCGGAAGAGTAAGCCAGGTAGTAGAGACATGTGGCCACGGCGGTGGACGCCATGGAGTTGCGGTTCACGCGGAGCAGCTTCTCCACGCCTTGTGACGCGATGAATTCCCAGGCGAACTTGCGGTGGATCAGCATGGCGGAGAGGTAGCGCAGTGCGTCGAAGAGAAGACGGATGTCGTGGACCCTGTACACGTCAAGGTAGTTCAGGATGACGTCCAGGGCGCGGTGCTCCATGACGATGCTCAGGTTCTAAAAGAGAGAGTAAGTCGATGCAACATTACTCAGCTTACATCCTGGTACTCGCACGTCGGCACAAGGTACTGGAGAATCATGCGCTGCTCCATCTCCGTCGACAACGGGTACAACTTGTGCTTTCCGACGAGGAGAGGCAGTATGTCGCGCTGGAAGGAGCTATTGCTGTAGCCAGCGTCGAACATCACAGTTGTCGCGGGACGACGCGCGGCAGTAGCCGTCGACTTGGCTCGCTTCTGACTCGGAGTGTCGGGCTTGCTGCCAGCGACAACGGCGGCGACATCTGTGTTCCTTGCCCGCTTCGGCTCAATCGGTCCGGCGGCGGCGCTGCTGGTGGCTGCTGCGTCTGACTCGCTTTGGCGTCGCTTCCACGGGTTGGACGGGGTTGACGATCGTGCGCCATCCTTCGCACTGTCCGTCTTATGCGATGGACGTCGCTCTAAAAGTTACAATGAGGTGCGTCTAGAAGCGCGGCACAGAAAGCTAGCTTTTCCGCAACAAAAACATACCGCTCATTCCGCCGACCACCGAGTCGAGCAATTCGAGACCCGGAGCCCTCTGCGTCACTCTGAGTCGACTGAGCATATCTGGCGAATTGAACATGCGAATGAGTCGGTTCCGCTCGTTCTCGAAGCTGCGCACAGACGGCTGTGATTTCGAGGGGCCCGGTTTCTGTGGCGTGGTGGCATCGGATGTGCTAGCCTGGAAGATACCGGGTAAGCGTTTCCTGGATCGTTCATTTCCGGCTTATATCACCCATTGCTCATCAGGGATGGGCGGAATTTTTTCGACGACCGGGACCGGGACCAAAACCACCGGGACCACCGGGACCGGGACCGGGACCGGGACGTCAGCTAATTTTCGCCTCAAAACCGATGCGGCTAGGGGTGGGGATAGGGGGTCAGACCCCATGCTTACATTTGCTTGCAGGGGAGGAGGTTGGAGCTATGCTTGCGTAAGTAACGCTGGACAAAATGGCGCTGGACAAAATGGACGAAATTTTGACTATATTGCTCAAATTTTCCCCTAAAATTCGGTTGGAGTCGCCTGCGACGGGCTGTTTTGAACTAAACCACTTTTGTCCATTTTTCTGCCAAAAAGTCGTTGCTATCGACTGAGGCGGGCCATTATTCACAGAATTTTTAATAGATTTTGTGCGATGTTCAGACCTAATCATCTCAGTAGAAAGTTTTTAAAAAAACAGCGACAATTTTTTCCATTTTTTCAAAGCATATTTGCAAAAATGTTGGACGATGAGGTCGGCATATGACTACATTCCCGGGGAATTTAGCCCGCCGCAGGCGATTCCACCCAACTTTTGACCAAAATTTTACGATTTCGACTAAAAACTTCGTCCGAGCGCTGCCTGCGGCAGATGGTCAAAAAGTCGAAATGGCGGGGAATTTTTTCGATGACCGGGACCGGGACCGGGACCAAAACCACCGGGACCGGGACCGGGACCCGCCCATCCCTGTTGCTCATGCTCACATGCGCAACTTGCTCTTATTGCGCACCTTCAAATGCTTAACCTGTCCCAAGCTTTTCTTCAAGCTTGTTCTCGACCCTGGCTCATGCTCAACCTGGTGATGTTCATGCCTAGGTCTCTGCTAGTCCACTTCCTCATCCTGGTATTACCTTTTGGGGCGTCTTCAGTCCACTGCCGCCGGCCTTCTCCGCTTTCATCAGACCGGAGAAGTCGGTCGGACCAAACGCTCCCGAGGACGCTCTTCCGTTACCCATCCGCTGCGCCTCATCCTCCTTCTTGTACTCCTCCAGCATCTTTGCCTAAAGTTCAAGTCAGCCACGCACATAGGTACAATAAATGACAACGCGACGTGGGGCGCATATTGCACTTACGTATAACGTCCGGAGTCGCTGTAGAGCAACAGGAATGAGCGTGGCATTTTGAGCGCGGTAAGTGTGCGCATGCTCCGCATCCATCGCTGCTCCGAGGATGCTCATGGAGTAGGCGCTCAGCTCGCGCGAGTCCGAATGCTCGGCCCACTTGTAGACTTGTTCTATCAGGTGGTCCGCATCCTGAATCATGGTGGCGGTCCAAAATGTATAGTTGTCCAGGCGACGTACCGAGAGAATGGTGTTGGTGTCCAGACCGGGCATTAAGGCGAGAAGAAGCCGAGCGGCCGCCACGTTGAGCTCGGTGTTGTCCCGAGCGAGCAGGTACGAGATGACTAGCTAAAATCGATAGTTGTGGGTTGCGAGGAAACATGAGCAGCTCTCATGGGAGAAACAATTTTATTTGTCGGTCCATGCTCTCGGTGGCTCTCTTCCCGTTTTCGAGAGCCACGCGATCACAAAAAGGACCCGGTCGATCTCCCTTCGCCACTAGTGGAATGGCGCTATCGTTTCGGCGCCACTCCGACCACTCGTGCCCCAACCGCCGCGCTCAGATCTTTTACAATCGCGTCATGCGACCTTATGAGGTCGTCAGATTGAAAACTTGCTGATCACCGACGCTGAGCGGCTTGCCAGGGGCATCGAGTGGTCACGGCACAAAGGTGAAACTCGTGCGGTTTTACAGTTGTAATTCTCGCTTACTTTGTTGATGAACTCCTCCTCGTCCAGTACTATCTTGAGCAGGTGGCCCAGCTTGCACTGCGGCATCGACTTGCTGGGATGGCGGTCGTCCATGGGATCCGGATTGTTCAGGTGGAAGGCCTCCGTCGCGTCTTCGAGAAGCTCCGCAATCCTGAAAAATGGTTGTCAGTGTTCGCTTAGTTGGCTGGGCCATGCTAGCGCCTGCTTCACTGTTGCGCATACTAGTGTTCGGTATGACCCACCCGTGCCGCTCCCCGTTCCCGTTCCAAAAAAACGGCCCGTTACCCGTGCCCGTTCTGCAACCCAAAAATTCGCAGAAAAAGCCGTATTTTCATAGAAAAAGTTCATCAGAGAAGCCATTTTGGCCATTAGCGCTTAAGGTATTGTGGTTTCAACAGTAGAAAGAAGAAATAATGGAAAATTTCAAGAAAATTTTTTACAAAGTATGCATAGTTTTGAAAAATTTTTCTTCACCAAAGGGTCCCCCCTTAGGATTATTCGTAATTTTGGGCTAAAAAACGGTTAAAAAACGGGTCCAAGAACGGCACCCGTTCCATGACCCCCCCCCGTGCCGCTCCCCGTTCCCGTGAAAAACGGTCACGGGAAACGGGTACGGTACCGTTCCGAACGGCCCGTGCCGAACACTAGCGCATACATCGGAGATAGCTCGTCCATTTCAATCTGTCCACTGCCGGTTTGCGGCTCCTCATTTAAAAAACATTCAGGCCTGGCTAGCTGCTCCTCACACTGATCTGACTACCACTCAATTTTGACGCACAGATCTTCACTCATGCCACACTTACCGCTTGAGAATGGGCTTCACGTCCCAGTCGGCGTTGGTCTGCTCCAAGCCCCACACGTCGAGCAGTGCGTGCAGCTCATCCTCCACGTCTTCGTCCGGCGAAGCCGGATCGGCTCGAGGGTGATTTTCTGGCATCGATTTGACACTTTCAGATCTTAAAATACCGGATAGCATACGAGTTACAACGCTGCAAAATAGATATACACGAGGTCGCTTGTGAACGACTTTAAAGCCGAGAAATACACGTATTCGAGCTTTTATTAATATTCCCTTTCAATTACCTAACCATATTCTTAGACAAAGGGAAAACACCTCGAAATGTATAAGGGCAACAGAAGACACGAATATCGTAATCACAAAAGAAAGGGAAAAGTGCCGAGGGAGCAAAAGAACCCTAAAGGGAAGACGGATGACAAACATATAATCACAACAACCACACACTGAAAGCTTAGAACACGCCATACGTAAGCGGGCCGTGTGCTTAGGAATGCGCTAGCGCGGTCAGATCAGTAGTCCCTGGACCGGTAGGCTCGGTCGGGGCTGCGCCGTCGGCCTCCTCCTCCGTAGCCGCCGCCTCCTCCTCCGTATCCTCGATATCCGCCTCCGCCGCCACCTCGATAGCCGCCGCCACCGCCGCCACGGTATCCGCCGCCCCCGCCCCATCCGCTAGCTCGGGAATCTGAAAACACGGTTTGTGAAAACAGAACATTTGAAGCGATAGAAGGAGCAGGGACCGTACCGTTCCCATTGCGATCGCGGCCACGCGAGCCGCCGTAGTGGCGCTTCTTATTGTAGTAGAGACGGTCGTAGACCTCCGGCGAGACGGTCTTCAGGTGCATGAAGTTGCAGAAGCCGCCCTTGGAGCAGGAGGTCATCTCGTGCTGCTTGCAGCGCGACTCACGAAAGTCCGTCACCGGCGACAGCTCCGGGTAGATCGGCTCTCCGTTGAACCTAAAATAGGAGGTCAGAGTGGCACAGGAGAAGGATAAAAGCGGGAAGTCAGTCGACCAGTGGCAAACTTTTGCGCTGTGCAGGCAACTTAGTGACCGCTATTATCGAACCAGCTAGTGACCTAACTACGTGCGAGGAAGAGGCCACCTAGCTCCTCGAAACGTGACCGGCTCCTCGAAACGTGACCGCCTACGTGTGCTCTTCATACACGCTACCTAACGGGCTTCAAGTGGCACCGCTATCTGCGGACCACCGAGGGACAGTGACCTCCGGACCGCTTAAAAAGTGGTGTGGCAGCGGGCCACCGTGAAGTGAAGGATCTTCTGAGGCCATTACGGCTTTAGACCATTTTTCGGACCAGACATGCAAACGAAAGGCTGACCACTCTATCGGCTGATATCGTGCCACGGATTTTGTGGCCTAGAAACACCTTAAGATGTGGCGGATCTGGTGGGCCACTTCAGAAAATTGTTTATGTCAAAAGCCACTCGCGAGTGTTTTGTGTAGTCGCTAACCTCCTGTATTTCCCTAATCGGACAGAGGTCGTCAACTTACTCAATGCCGACGGGCATCGTTCTGCAAGAAGGTCATTACGGGCTCTCAGAGGGGCTCTCTAAACGACTAAAATTTTAGGCTTTGAATGAAACACATTTTCCGCCAACGTCTTGGAGCTACTTTTCCGCGCAATCTGAACAAACACTCGTGAAATTACGAAAATACAAGAGAAAAAATACGCTACCATCGGTTGTCGAGTCCCTTGTGAGCGCGTTCGGCGTCCTCCTCGCGCTCAAAGCGGATGTAGACGTTGCCCACCATGTGCTCGCCGATGTTCTCACACACGACCATCTCGTCGATTGGGCCGTATGCGCTCTCCAACTCCGAGAACACCTAAAGTAGCTGGATGGAGACGGACATAGCTCTGTTTAGCATAAATGTGAACTTCTCCAACACAGTTAAACGCTAGGTCTGTGCACCATTGAACACTTTGGCTAGCTATAACTGACCTCCTCGTAGAACTCGTCGAAGTACTTCTGCTCCTCGGCGTTCTTCTGGCCGACGCCTGAAAAGGAACGTTTATAGAGGAGCTGTCATGAAAATATGATGAGAAAGAGCGAGTGAATAGTGACTAGGCTGGGAAATAGAACCTAAGGACTACAGGACCGGACCAGAACCACCCATTGAGGAATCTTTTGACGACCAAGACCTAGACCCACGGTTCTAGGACCAGGTGCGGACCAGGACCTGCCCAGCCGTGGTCGGAACTGAGGAGCATACAGCCAGGATTGAGTTGAAGTTGACCAGGCATGAGGAGCAATGAGCCTCAGAGAGCACGGACTGATCCGCAGCCAACATGAGCCGTATGCAAAGGAGAGCAGCAGCCGCTAGCCGAGCAGGTGCTAGGAGTGAGGTGCAACAAGCCAGGACTGGTGAGGAGCGGTGAGGATAAAGCAAAGACCAGCAAGCCACTGAGTGAGGAGCATGATCCTCCACCAAAATCTTACGGTCGAAAGCGTCCGCCTGTCGGATGTCCAGCACCGGATTGCGGTAGAAGTTCTTGAGGAGCAGCGTCGGAGAAAAGGTCGGCTTATGGTGGGCTCTCGAGCAGATCTCTCCGTGCCGGCATGCGCCGATCTAAAACACGATAATGTCTTTTAGCGTTCACACAGCAGAAACACACCTTAAAGTAGAAGGAACAGTTGACTTTGTCCTTCTCCGTGCCGTAGATGGAGGCCAGGTATTCCGCTCCTGAGAGGTGATCCGTCTCGTAGGTACGCGACATTCTTTGGCACTCAAAGGCAGATCTAAAATACAAGATTGTTTTCCGCTAAATACACGACAACGGCACACGGATTCCACGAAATACAGAATCATTTGACTCCTAAACATGTGAACGCGTTTTAGTCGCTCCAAAACTACTCGTGTATTTTACCCATTCATAGCGCTAATGCGTCACAAAAATGCTTCCGAAGTTTGTGAAACACTGGCCAATTTTGCCACCTCAAACACGGCGTTACACACGTAATTCCGTTTAACACATATGTTGAAACACGAAAGCACGGGAAAAACACGCACTAATTCTGCACCTAAATACCGTGAACATTGTGGTACTGGTCACTGGGGCGTTTTCAGTCAGGCACGGGGATTGCAAAATCGCAAGGGTTCCCCAATTTTTGACTTGGCGCTTCGGCTTGGCGGAAAATTCCAGACGAGAGCGCACAGCCCAAGCCACAGACGGGCGTTGGGCGGTGACCCTAATACCGTAGCGCGCTTGCTGCGCAAGCCATTCGCGTCGGGACCCGCATGGACTCGAAGCCACGCGCTCTCTCTTCTCGCTCTCATTTCTGTGCTGCGTGCTCTCTAACAGAAACTCTCCTCATTCTCACAGCCACGCGGGCGGCTCGCGACGTATGCGGAGTGCGTGTTGACGCATTGCGAGTTTTGCGGAAAACTTTGCGAAATCCGCCGATATGGGATTAACTGCGTCAAGCTCTGCCCTTAATGCATTTGCGGCGCCAAGATTTCCGGTTTTATGCTCCTGGAAAATTTTACGTTTCCGCTAAGCAGTCGTCGCAGCTATGGGCAATGCGTGATTTGCGGCTTTACTTCCGCGAAATTTTGTTGCAGAATCCACGGAAGGTTAAGCGGAACTTTCAGCTTTCTGGGGTCACCAATGCTGGCTGAGGTCAGGGCTAGATTCTACCGGCCTAAGTGCTTCAATTGTGGCTAAGTTTTGGTCGAAGATTTGTGTATTTTTAAGCCAGAACATGGAGCAAAAAATCGTTTGGCTTGACGCGTATTTTTGATAATCCCTACCACCTTTGGCTGTATTTTAGCTAATTTATGTTTTTAAGCTTGTCATTCTTTCTGGATATTCTCGGATTTTCGCGAGTTTCCCGGATGTTTATTATAACGTGCCTTTGAAGCGTTTGAAACCGACGCTATCGCATTAACGTTGGAAGTTTAGGGCTCCCCGAAAGATGGCGGTGTTCCACGACGAGGTGGAGATCGAGGACTTCGAGTTCGACGAGGACAATCAGCTCTACCACTTCCCGTGCCCGTGCGGCGACCGCTTCGAGATCACCAAGTACGTTTGCGTCACGCACAGATGCTTCGTCCCACGCAGGACCGGAAGCTTTTTCCGTGCGTACCAGGATCGCGTGGGCTACTAGACACGGCACGCCCGTGCCGTGCTTCGTGTTCAACTGGCCTCCCCGTGCCCTACTCCGTACCGTACTACGTCGGCATACCGTGCTCCGTACTGCGCCAGTACGGTGCGGAAACCCGTACTGGACCTACACCGTACCGTACCCCGTACCGTAGAATAGGGCACGCAGTACGGAACGGTAGGGATACAGTACAGGCGTCCGAGTATTGTCCGAAAAGCTGTTCGCGGCCACAGCTTCGGAAAACGTTTGGGGCTTCCGCGGTGGCTGAGCGCGGGGTTTCAACACTCACCTAAATTCACTGGTGATCACTTTCTGGACGCTGATTCTCTTCCACTAAGCCACGGAGCCCACGTTCGCGGCTGTGTTATTCTCGCTTTTGCTTCCTTCCGCTTGCATCCAGCTGATTTCTCGCAGGAATCTGCGACAAGTTTAGGCCCTACACTTTATCAGTATTGGACTGTTTCGGGATTTCACTTACTTCAGAGCGTTAATCTCGCTCGCTCCTCCCTGCTAGGCGGACCCCGGCCTTGGAAGTCGTCTAGGATGCAGACGACGAACATCCTGTCATACGTCGACCCTAATTCCTGGTCCCATGCGCTGAGCTACCATTAGGATCAACAGGGCTCTTAGACGGCCGCTCAGAGAATGCATTTAAGAGACAGTTTGCTTTAAGAGCTGCTTTCGTTACACGCGCGTAAACCATGATTTAATCTTGTTTTTGGGTAATGTAGTCTTAGCTGCACTCCCTAAACCATGTCAGTTTGCTATCTTAAACCTTCCACTTTTCAGTAAATGCCTTTCAGGGAGATGCTCGAGGCGGGCGAGGACGTCGCGACGTGTCCGAGCTGCTCGCTGATCGTGCGCGTGATCTACGACGTGGAGAAGTTCGCCAACATGGAGACCGTCACGACGACGGACGACGGCCGCGTCGCGGTCACCACTTGAGCCGCCGTCCCTGCAGTGCGGTCGTCTTACATTCTCTGAACATAGTGGTTGTGCCACGAGTATTTTTCTTTGTTTTGGCCACTAAAAAAAACAAATAAATTTTCTATGCCATTATTGAAGTGCACAAACTGAGACTTTAGATTGAAGGTGAAGGTTGAAGGCTTTAGTAGCCGAATAATGTCCACAATCAGGTGTCGGCGCGGTCAAGTGCCACGCAAAGTGAGGCAGGTGGGCCCTTTTAAAGACCCACTGTGTTGCCTTACGCTTGCAGATTTCCAATGAAACATGGGTAACGTGGTCGGGTGCAGGCTTTTGGCCGAGCTGAGGGCAGACGACGTCGTAGCCTAGAGCACCTGCCGAAACTAGGATGCGCTTACATAAGCAGCCTTCGCAATCACCGCATGCGTTCAAAGGCCCATAGGAAGGCTAAGCTGGGAGGGTATCCTTTAGCCCGCCAAGTGCGTCATCCATTTTCATTTGTAATTCGTTCTTGACAGACAGAATGTTGCGATTTTCAACAGACTTTCAAAAGTCGTCAGGAGCAGTCTTTGATGATTGGGTAAGAATAGAATACTGATAGGACAGGATAGATAGGGGTAGGATTGGATAAGGATATCCGAGATAGTATAGGATAGTGTTAATAGACTGCATTATCCCTTGCGGTAATTTCTTATTTACGGAATAAGATTCTTTCAGTTCTTTTTTATGTGCATACACATTCAGAGTATTGCCTTGGTGCGCACTGTCTAAAAAGCCACTGGCGCACTTCTGCGTGTCTAACATTTCTCTAGGCATATACATGTGAGAAACATTCCGTCAGCTTAATGGCATAACAATAAGGAGGCAAAGAATTCTCATCGAAAGCTCGTAGAGCCTAATTATCATGCAAGGAATGCGACAAAAGACACCCGAAGGCGTACGCGGCCTGCATCATTCGGCTATTGTCGCTTGCAAGGATCTCATTGAATCTACTCCATGGAGGACGATCATGGTCGATTCGTCCTTCGGACTGTACTGAAGCTGCAGATACCGGACTACCGACGGCGGGTAAACATCCTGTACGTGGGAGAACGTCACCCTGACGAGCAGTCCCTGAATGACGGGAATCCGGCTGACGGAAAACAGGTATTTCCAGCGTATGAAGTATTTCCCGTTTTTGAAGACCCCGCCTTAAGATGGGTATTACCGTGGCCCAAGCATGGGTATTACGGGCCTGGGAGGTTCTGGTTGGTCTCATGCGTAGGCCATAGCGGGGTCGAACTTCGGAGCGCCGGTTCGCACATAATTTGACATTGGGATTCAGATATAAAGTTCCCTAAGTTTCCCTGTTTAGCAGGGGGTAAAGGCCTATCGCCTCACGTCTGCCTGGCACTCCTGTTTTTAGCATTTTCGATAAATGTTCGTTTTCATCGTACCGACTGGACAGAAGCACATTTATGTGTTTCATCAGGGTCCTCAGCTCTGGCGTAGAACAAAGTGTACCAGTAGTTTGAAGGGATCCCTCGTCCAACAAGATGCCTTTCCTCAACATACATACTCTTTCTCAAACTGAAGTGCCGCGATAAAACGTCGGTTCAGTGCCTTGCTTTCAGGAAAACGACATCCATAAGAGCGTGGAACAAAACGCGAAGCCGAAGCCACTACCGCGATCACTCGCGCTCGAACCCTGCGATACCTACGAGACGCTCGTTCGTGCATTGGCCACCAAACTAGCAGTGCTTGTGCTCAGGCCCAGGTCGACCGGAACCGGACAGAAAGCCTTCGCCAAAGTCAAGTCTGATGAAGAACTCGGCGATGTAGAAGAAGAGACGCATAAGAAGCCACCAACAGACGTTAGACTTCGCTAGTTTTAACGATCAGAGGTGGCGACTGTAATACTCCTTGCGCTGACTGTTAAATGAGCGACACATACTTTGGGGTTAAATAAACTTTATTCATCGCCGAGGCCTCCGACCGAGATCAGATCAGCAGGAAAGAACGTGCATCCCGTCGGGTGTCGCGTCGCGTCATTTTGGCATGTGGTTCTAGTTGAGTATGGGGGGAGCACCTCATTGTGACGGGGCGAGGGGTCACTGTGAATTGGCTTATTATGGGGTAAGGGTCAATGACAAGCTAAGTATGAGGGTCAAGGGTTTCAGCTAATATTGCACTGTTGCACTCTCCCTCTCTCTTGCACTGTAGGCCCAATAATGTCACTTGTGCTTATATGTAAGCACGAGCACCATTACGTAAACGAAGGTTCGTTCCAATACGCTTCCTCACCGGAAGAGTGTTGAGTGCGCTGGCGCAAGCAGGAATTGCGCGTTATCCGATAGCGTGTGCCGGTGAGCCGCCTTTCGTCGGGCACGTTCTGGATCCAGAACAGACGCCTGCAGGCCGTCGAGCATGGCGGACGCTTTTGCCGGCACCCTCAGCCAAACCGTTATTCGTATCGTCTTTGGCACGAACCCACCGGACACCTTCAATCTTTGCCGAGAGTTTCCTACCCTTTCGCCGAGTGTGACATGTCCATTCCCGGGATGGACCGCGGAGGTAAGCTCTCAGAATTGGGCGCAAAATGATGTTTAAGTGAGTCGTAGATCGATATGCGGTGGACCAGGGGCGTAGCCAGCCCAAAATTTAGGGGGGGGGGGGCAAGGGCCCACGCGGAGCCAGTCAGGGGTAAGGGGTACAAAACTGGCCAAAAATGGCCAATTTGCAGTGGCCAATGGTCGGCGGGGGCGGGGGGGGGGGGGGGCAGGGCCGCCTGCGGCCCCAGGGCAGGGCTTACCACTAGCTACGCGCCTGCGGTGGACTATCTTCGGTCCTTTTCTATCGTAAGGTGGCTAATCTTGGTTAGAGAACGACATTAGAGCCTAGAAATCGTGCAGCCCCTTGCAAACCCTGAATATCGGGCCAAAAAGACAGAAAAAGAACGCCATAGAGCAAACACCGAGAAGAAAAGTGATATAACGCCCGTGTCGAAAATAAAATCCGGCACACAGCTTTAGAGACATCCGTCATTCCACTGTAAAATCAATTCTACGTCTCTTTTTATGCCAGACAAAAACATTCAGAAAACAAATTTTCTATTTAAGCCAACCGTTTCTGGCTTGTTCCTGTTACAACGTGTGGCAGGGGGATCTGATCATAGGCTGTTTTTTAAAGTTTGAACTGGAGCATAAAAAAATATCTTTCGAGACGCAGTTACCAAGCAGCCTCGAGCCGTGCCTTCACCTCGACAGTGGTTACCTGAAGCCTGCCGATGGTACCTGCCAGACAAAATACGTTTCTCTTGCAGATCGTTCAAATGCTCGCGGACTACCTCAAGTGGAAGATCGAGCCGGTCATGCTGAGCGGCGGCGTGAACCAGGTAGACTGGGGCGCTAATGTAAGGTTCAGTTATTGGACGTATTTGTCCGCACTCTGAGGCTTAGAAGGACGGTAACTGGACTGGGGTTCTGAGCATGCTCGAGAAGCGACAGGTCGACACCGCGTGCTTGCTCTTTCAGTTTACGGACGAGCGTTTCAACGCTTTCGACTACTCCTACCCGGTGTACGAGGTAAGGCTGAAGCACTGCTAGCGCATGTCTACGCGTCCAGCATCAACGGATCCAGCAAAGCTTTGAGAATCATTGGGGAATGTCCTCCTACGTTTCACCCTCATAAGCTCAGATTATGGAATAAGTCCCGGAATTACTCGTAAGGATTCAGAGAGCTCAGTGAAAATCTGCCGAAACGGAGTTCCCTAGGAAGACGATTCCGTAGGAAAGCGAAGGTTAGACTCTATCTGATTGTGAGGGCGAAAGGACGGTGACCGGTCCACCTCCCGTCCCAGGCGCAGGACCGGAAGCGTTATCTGAATCGGCAAGGATAGTCGGCTTTTGAGAATGGTAATCGACAATCGAAATCCAGTCTAAGGTAACTTTCGCTTGGCATGGTGGAGGCCTGCTTGGAGCGAAACACTAACTCGAATCGTTCGTGGTGTTCTTAAATGTAGGACGAACGCTTTGCATCGGAGAATCTTCTGGTCGATGGTCCTACCTACCCATGTGTAGTCGGCAGCTTACACGAGACTTTAGATTCAAAACGTGTTCTTCACTCGCTCGCGGCGAAAGGAAGTGAAAGTGGCGATGTGGAGCGCTTTCTGGCCCTACAAGTCCTTCGCGTGGACCGTCATAATCCTCGCGTTCTTCGCGCAAGTTGGTCTGGGAATGCTCACGACGAGGCTCGAATGGAATCTGCGAATGCGCCGAGTGCTGCGACCTACAGATGTAAGCGGCGGTTTGTCGGTAGCAGTGATGCGTACTCAACGGTACCGTATGCAACGGCATGCATGCAATCAGTCAAGTGTACTAATACCGCATGCATCAGCTTGAATGCAAGCAACCGTGCGTACTAAGCGGTATCACATGCAGCATCATGCATGTAAGCCGTCATGCGTTACCAAGTGATACCGCATGCAGAAGCATGCATGCATACTAAGGTATACTGCATGCAGCAGCATGCCTGCAAGCAGTCATGCGTATTAAGCGGTATCGCACGCATCAGTACGCATGCAATTATGTACTAAGGGTACCACATGCGCGCAAATAGCGGGGCGCATATTTCGCTAAGATTTTGCATACGGGAAAAAAGTAATGCAAGGAAAAAATTTCGCGTTTAGAAGTTGTGGCAGTACATGCGCCTTCACATGCAGCAAACGACGGAGCTGAAGATTCCCTTTCGGCTAGTGGCAGGTAAGGCAGCGTCGTGAGCAGCTCACCGTCCTGCTCGCACAATTGAGTAATGCCCAACAGCATAGCAACAGCTCGTACCTCCTGCCGAGCATCTTGACCGTACTTTGCAGGCAACCTGTCCTTCCTCCTCTACATCCTGCTCCAAGCGGCGTTGTTCACCAAGCTCTACACGTCCGTTTTCCTCTCGGTGCTATACCACGGTCAAGGTCCCCGGCCGTGGGACAACTTCGAGCAGATGGTCCACCTCGTCGAGAAAGGCGAGTACAAGGTGATCGTCGACAGGAACACATACGAGAGGAATTGGTAGGCTCGTGCCGAATGTAACGGTGCAGTCGTTAAATGGGAAAACCGGAAAAAGTACGAAAGCGACGAACGTACCGAACTCCGTACCGTACTGACTCGTACCGTACTTGCATATCAGTAAAGTATCCGGCACAGTACGGGCCGTAAACCGGTACGGTACGTGCCGTACTATCGCTTAATGTCGGAAATGCTAGGTCCGTACCGTACTCCGTACTGGACGGACCACAGTAGTTGTAGAGGCCCAAAGGTGCCAACGCGTGCGGTTTTGGGAAGGTCAGCGCAGCCAATCAGCGACGCGCGCGCGCGCGCGCGC
>JNEY01000012.1:724139-747659 GCA_020875895.1 Aphelenchus avenae
AATAGACCTAAAAAAGCCCGCCGCAGGCGCCGCCAGAACGATTTTCGGCCTTACTGAAGCAAAACTCGACGAAAAATTTATCCACGATTGGGATTGGGAGAGTTTTTTACCTAAAGTAGCCCGCCGCAGGCGCCGCCGGAGCGATTTTTACTCTTATTTCACCAAAATTAATCGAAAATTTGGACAAAATAGGTAAAAATGTGGCAACTTCCGGAAACAGAAAAATTTGCCTTGCCCCCCCCCCCCCCTAGGTACGCCCTTGGCTCGGTTGTCTTGCTAAATGACCGACTTCGCATCTGAGGCTTCCCGCTTTACATCGCATATTTCGAGGATGAAAAAAATGAAGTGAGTGAAAAAGAAAAACCAAGTGAATTCGTCGGTAGCACTCTGCCGAACGGATTACCGTCGGTCGCATGTCGGAAGTTCATCGCGTGCAAGCGTCGTGAAAAGAAGATGTTTGCTGGAATGATTAGCACGCTGTCGCTGTTACGGGATCAGGTTCGACGCTGTCAACACGCCAAACCACGTGTCCACGAGGAGCGGCTTGCAGGTCCTATGTGTTAAATTCCTTGCACAGTGTAAACCCTACCCCGGGCAAGTTCGTAAAACGTAAACAGATGAAATCTTCTTCAGTTTCAAGCCACTCAACAAGGCCAACAGGCGAAATGTGTACAGTGATTAGGAAGGTTTCGATCGGATGCAGAATTCGGATACGCTCTTTTCTTACTCGAGGCTTCCGAAAAAAGGCGCAAATGCTCAAAAAATCGGAAATCACATTCGTCTTGATCTTTGCTTTTCCGACTCGTCTCACAGTATCCTTGTGGAGGCCTCCTACAGCTATTTCCAGCTTATAGCGACAGCCTTCCAGCATAATCGGTGGTCCGAATGGGCTGTCACGCAACGCCGGCCAAGAATATGCTCGTGTTTTGCCGGCTTACGCGAGATCTCGAGCGAAGATTCCGCGAAGTCTCCGACACGCAAAGCGTCATCGCACTTAGGTATTCCATTCGCATGCATACGTCGATCTAATGGGGCTGGACCTCGCGGAGGATTTAAGCTCGATGCCACTTGCAAAGAACGCACTATCGTCGCTAGCACCAAATCATGGTAAGTACGGTGTGAGCACAGACCATAAGAATTTAGCGTCTCCCACATACTTACAAGCAAAGGTTAGGGAGTTAAGTAACCCCCTAAAATGAGAAAAATGTAACGACATAAATAATAATTAAGCTTCACCAACGAATTAATTTTTTCCTATGCACGGAATGCTTATTTAGGCATTCTAAGCGGTGTATCTTTTGATGTTTTTGGGCCGACTAGAGGTAGGCGATGGCACTGGAGGAGAACATCGATATCAAGCAGGCGGGGACCTAGATAGCACCATAACGATCACACCGGGTACCTTTAATACCGTATTTTTTCGAATAGAGCCCCTGGGGCTCTATTTTTCATAAGGTCTCTCCGGGGGGGGTCTATTCAAGGGGGGGCTCTATTCAAGGCTGGGGCTCTAATCTCAAAGCCCTTCGCGGGCCGAAGGCACGCGAAAAAAATTGAAAAATTTTGCCTAAAATCGACAAAAATCGACCAAAAATTAGTCAAATTTTGATAAATTTAGTGAAGAATGGCAAGTATCCCAGTGTGTTCTATGTGTCTTAAAACGCATAATGGCAGTGTTTCCTCGGCATACCATATCTGGGAGGTACCTTCCATTCGGTTACCTAAGGGTCCCCCTTTGGTTTTCTCCAAATGATGATGCAAAAGTTAAAAAAGTTAAATTTTTTGTGTCATAAAAGTCTGTTCCAGAATGATCCCCATGCTCTAAAACGTCGAAAAAACATGCTTCCCAGGTAAGTCAGAATTTTCTGGCACCCTGTGTTGCCCGGTCTCTAAGCACCAAAGGGTCCCCCTTTGTTGGGACGACCTGAGTCGGACAATAAAATTTTTGGTGGTGGGGCTCTATTCGAGGGGGGGCTCTATTCAAGGCTGGGGCTCTAATCTCAAAGCCCTTCGCGGGCCGAAGGCACGCGAAAAAAATTGAAAAATTTTGCCTAAAATCGACAAAAATCGACCAAAAATTAGTCAAATTTTGATAAATTTAGTGAAGAATGGCAAGTATCCCAGTGTGTTCTATGTGTCTTAAAACGCATAATGGCAGTGTTTCCTCGGCATACCATATCTGGGAGGTACCTTCCATTCGGTTACCTAAGGGTCCCCCTTTGGTTTTCTCCAAATGATGATGCAAAAGTTAAAAAAGTTAAATTTTTTGTGTCATAAAAGTCTGTTCCAGAATGATCCCCATGCTCTAAAACGTCGAAAAAACATGCTTCCCAGGTAAGTCAGAATTTTCTGGCACCCTGTGTTGCCCGGTCTCTAAGCACCAAAGGGTCCCCCTTTGTTGGGACGACCTGAGTCGGACAATAAAATTTTTGGTGGTGGGGCTCTATTCGAGGGGGGGCTCTATTCAAGGCTGGGGCTCTATTTTTCATAAGGTCTCTCCGGGGGGGGGGCTCTATTCGAGGGGGGGCTCTATTCAAGGGGGGGCTCTATTCGAAAAAATACGGTAAGTCCGTTTTCAGTTCGGTTTCATTCACGAAAGCGTTCGCGTGATGATAATGCGACTCTACGGCGAAGACACTTGGAATCAAATTCTGTATGCTCATTCTAGCCTCCGTATACGAGGTACATTCGACTGTCTCGTTTAGCGATCGAGCGGGCTTCGAAAGCGGCAAGGAGAACATCGTCAACCACTACTACGATGACGGGGACACGTACGCTATCGTGGACAGCATCAGCGCTATCGCGAGTAAGCAGTTCGCATTTTGATGCCTGTAGGAAGATGTCCGTGAGCCGAGCTGGTATTGCTAGCTACGTGACCTGGCACAACATCGTGTTCGTTCATTGAATAACGTAATAACACCCTACAAAGGCAGGGTCAACGGCTTTTTAAGCCCTACGAAATGCGAGATAATGCTCTCAACTTTTAGCCAAATTTTTCATTCTGTCAAAAATTTTTAAGGTTCTCTTCAGCTAAGCCATTAAAATCGTTGTTTTTCGCGGGGCTTCGCTGGTGGCGTCAACCAGAGGCCTCAAATTAACGGAACTTCTTAAATTATACATTAAATAATTCTTTAAATACCGTAATCATTAAGATTATATTAATTTTAATTAGTATTATTCAAAATAAATAAACAGTTCAATTATTTTAACTCTTAAAAAATTATTATTTTACGAAATTTACGACTAAACTAAGATCCTCTTAGTGAATAATCCAACAGTTCTGTGCTTCTTTCAGAGCTACCACGCGAAACCGTCTGGGAAGCTTACGGCGAGTTCGTCATCGACTACATCATGGAGATCGGCTGGGACGAACTTCTGCGCACTATGAGCCCCACACTGAAGGTACTGTCCTGCCTTTTGCTCCCCTTTAGCGGCCCACTCCTTAGGGCTTCCTGGAGAACCTGGACTCGCTGCACTTCTTCATCGACCACGTCGTCTACAAGACCAATCTGCGCGGTCCGAACTTTCGATGCGAGGAGAACGAGGACGGCAGCATTACGCTGCACTACTTCACTGGACGAGCGGGACTTTATCCCATTGTTAAGGGTAAGAACTTCCGTAAAGAGTGTAGGGATGTGCCGGAGCGGTTCCTACGGGATTGGTATACTTAGACGGCCGTACCGTACTACGGGCCCCACCATACTGCGTACCGTATTCTGCGGTACGGAGTGCGGTACTGGGTCAAGTGTACGGAGTACGGTACGGCGTGATTCTATGGCTAAAAAAGCACGAGTACAGCAGCACGGTATGGCCGTACCGTATTCCGTACCATATTCGAAGCGACGGAACGGCGGGCGTCAGTACGGTCCGGAGTACGGTACGGTATACGGTTTGGTTCGAACTGGAGGCCTGACTGTTTGTTCCGTCGGGCTTAATAAGTTTTTGCTTTAGGGGTCCTGAAGACGGTCGGGCGTCGCTTCTTCAACACCGAACTGTCGGTCACAGTCACCGGTCGAACTCAACGCAGCATTCAGCTTTCAAGCGGAGAAAGGCTAGAAGAACATGTCGTCTTTCTTGTCAAGGTACCCAGCGGATCGTTGCCTTTTCTTGTTTCTACTGCTCAGTCCATGCTCAGTCCACTCTAGGAAAGGGCCTGATTGTCTCAACGGAATTGCATAATCATCTAGAACATAAATGTTGTTTGAGATCGCGGACGTCTGGCGTGCGACTAGCGCATGCCTAGAAGTACAGAGTGGTCAGTATTGCACGGAGTACGGTACGGAGGGGGTCACTATGGCACAGTACGGTGCAAAGAAGGCCAGTACGATACGGAGTACGGTACGCAGGGTCATTACGGCACGGAGTACGGCACACGGGGTCACTTCTGCCTGGAGTACGGTACGGAGGGGATCAATATTACGGCGGGGCCAGTACGGTACGGGGGGATAAATACCGCACGGAGTACGGCACAGAGGGGATCAGTATCGTACACCGAGCCAGTACGGTTCTGAGGGGTCAGTACGGTTCCGAGGCGGTCACTATGGCACGGATTACTGTACTGACGAGGCGGTGAGGGGTCCGCTGCATGTCTAATGTGGGCATGGTGTGGTATCAGTCTCAAAGTGTGCGCCAAGCAGTGGCCGAGAGCACCTAGTTTGTGACTAGCTTGACCTTAATGGTCATGTTCGAGCTGCTAGCGCAAGATACTCGATACAGGAAAAGCCTAATTAGGTATGTAGGCGTCCATTGTAGTCCAAGTGCAGTACCAGAACACTTAGGTTTCGTCAGCGCCGTCTACCTAGTTGCGGCATTGTTTTATTCAGACCGCTGACTCGGAGGGCACATTGGAGGCGAAACCGTCGTCACCGGAAAGTCCGCCGCCGAAGCCAAAGCCAGCGCTAATTTCGGAGCCTTCCGACCCGGATCGAACCGAGCTCTGCGTGAATCAAGCCGATTTCGCGGCAGCGATGCCGTACCACGTGCTCGTGGATCGGGACTGCAAGCTGGTGCACTGCGGAAAGGACCTCTGGTGAGCGAATTCAAGAAAACACAAAATTCTTTTAAAAGCGCAAGGTAAGATATAAGAGCAGGGGCAAATAATATTTTTTTTTAATTTAAAGTTTCATTTTTAAGATCTTTACATTAATTTTTAGTATAATATAAATTAAAAAATACTCGACTTTCAAATTTGATGTCCAGTAAAAAATACAAATTAATAGTTTAAAGCGTTTTTCTAAACTTCCCTAAGCAAATAAAATGGTCCATGTTGATTTCAGCAATTTCGTGAGTCGTGAGCTCCTGGAACCGGGAACCCCTCTAATGCGTATTTTCGACATCTGTCGACCATTGATCCCGCTAGACTTCGAGAACATCAGCAACTTCATCAACGCCATATTCGTGCTGCAGGTGCGCACCGCGCCGATGGACCTGCAGCCGCAGATTCGAGCGGACGACATGTAAGGCCTTCCTGCAAACTTGTTACCCTGGAAAGACTGTCCATATACATGCGTCTACTAGGGACCCGCTCGCTTAATAAGGCGGCTAATACGTCTAATGGCCTCCAGGTCGATTAATGACGTCCATTGTGGTCGTAACTTCGGTTCTAGTTCGGCTGTAGACTTCCTAGAGTAGGTAGTTGATGCCTTGTAGCGTGCTCTACCTAATAACGTACATCCTGCGATGCTACCACGCTAGAAAGATCCTTGAAGACGCATCATGAAACTTCGAAAGTACGGAATTTTAGCGAAAACAGTCGCGACCTCGTCGACTACAGCAAGCAGGCTCAGCACCTGAAGCTCAAGGGCCAGTTCGTCCTGCTCGACGACAAGCAGCACTTGGTCTACCTGTGCTCTCCCTATGTGACCAATATCGACGAGCTGGAGCAGTACGGCATGCAGCTGAGCGCGATGCCCATCTACGACGCCACTAGAGACCTCGTGTTGTCCAATCAACAGCGACTCAAGGAGGTCGAGATCAAGTAAGCCTCGGCAAAAAAGTTTAAAATTGTGTCTAAAATCATAGCTTCCAACTCGAGAACAGCAACGAGCAGCTCGAGCGAGTCGCTAAGGAGCTCGAGGCGGAGAAGGAGAAGACCGACCGCCTTCTGCGAGACATGCTGCCGCCGCAGGTGGCGGCAGAGATCGTCGACGGGAAAGCAATCGAAGCTAGTAAGTGACTCACATCAGCTCGGCCAATAGTACTGGGTAGCCTACCAGCAAACGGGTGCGGTCTTGGCAGGTCCCCTAATCTTCAAGGTTTTGACGCTACGAACACTTCTTAACAACGATCCCCCAAGAACATGCACGATCTTCCAACGTCTGCCTTCTGCCCTCAACAGCTAGTCTACATGAGTCTCTGTCCTAGTGATGATGTTTTAGGGCATTTCGAGCAGGTCACTGTTTTGGTCTGCGATGCTCCCGACTTCCTGGCTATGGTTAGCCGCTGCCAACCTGCCGAAGTAGTTCGCTGCTTGGACGAGCTGTTTTCTAGCTTCGATCGGCTCTGCTCGCTACACAACGTAAGACTCGGAGCCGACGGATCTCACTGGTTTTGGCTTTGTTCTCGTTTTTTACTTGACTTTAGACATGCAAAATACTGCCGGATTACAGCCCGTACCGTATCATAATGCCGTATTAACCGTGCGGCAGTACGGTACGGCATCTGTAACCCAGTACGGTACGGCGTGGGGTTAGCATGGCAGCCGTACTAGAAGCCGTACTGCACCAGAAGGGCGCCCCTTTGACGACATTTTCCCTACGGTTTCCATCAGATGTAGGCCCAACTTTAGGTCGAGTATACCTGTCTTTGACCATTTCCGACGCATCGTACTTTCTGTAATTAATCCACGGGGGGTATCACTAGTGATTTTGCGAAATTCTACGGATTTCGGCGCTTTTGGTGTCGTCAGTACGGTACGGAGTACGGCGTCGTACTCAGTACGGTACGGCAGGTTTCTGTAAGGTACGGAGCACGGTACGCGTGGTCCAGTACGGTACGACGCTTTCCCGATCTTTACTTCAGAGCAACGTAAATAGGTGGGGTATGCAAAGCTCGCGGCTTTAAGGTGTTCAAAGTGGAGGCCACCGGCGACGCGTACGTATGCGCCGCGGGCGTCCCCGACGAGAACGACGACCACGCGGAAGTGATGTGCCATCTGGCGCTGGGCATGTTGTGGGAGACTCGCTCGGTTCCGCATCCGACTGCTAAGCGTCCGCTTCAGCTACGCGTGGGCCTGCACAGCGGTCCGGTGGTCGCCGGTGTCGTTGGCGCATCAACGTCGAGGTAAGTAGAAAATGCGCGCGCCAAAACCCGAAAAAAAATCTAGAGATCGGCGCTGGTACCCCGTGTCGTACCCGTACCCGTGGTAGACCCACCCGTGCCGTACCCGTACCCGAGGTGACCCCTCCCGTGCCATGTAGCCATGCCGTCGTGAACCCAAGAATGCCAAGCCGTATACACTAACACGGCATAAAACACGGCTTGGGTTGGCACGGCTTGGCCAGAACTCTAGAAAAACCTCCTTTAGTCGAGCGGATACCGCATTCATCTTTTGCGAAAACTTGGTGACAGTTAAACATTGACTAGGCCACAGACGGCCCTTCCAAAGGAGCCGCACGTCGACCCGAAGGGTCAAAGGAGAGACGTTATTCGGATGCTGATGGGGGTCAACTTTGACTAGGGCTAATAGAGGGTCGCATACCAGCACAAGGCGAGAGTCGCCCTTTCCGGTCATTCCTGGCCCCAGTGTCCTCCCCCATATTCGACGTGTAGTGTTTGGGGGGGGGGGTGGTAGTGGGGAAATGCGAAAAGTTCTCCTAGTTATCCTAGTCAGCAAGACCCCCACGGCACCCTCTCCCGCCAGTCCCGACTAATACCCGATGAGTGCTTTATAACGTAGCCCATGAAGGGTTCTCCGTTACCGGAGTCCCTGACCAGAGCAAACTTCTTGTGGCCCACTCCTCAGATTTTCAGTTCCTCAAATCTTCAGTAAAAGGATGCGCTATCAGCTGAATGCTCCCTTGAAGCCACACATGATCTCGTGCGCCCCACTTTAGGTACTGCCTCTTTGGAGACACGGTCAGGGTCGCTTCGCAGCTGGAGGCGGAAGGCAAACCAGGAAGGGTCCTCTGCTCGGAAGTGACCAAGAGGTATAATCGACGATCGCAGCAGAGAAAACCGGTGAATCCTTTTCAGACTTGCCGATATGACCGGCAGACTGCGTTTCATTCGGAACGGAGGCGTATCGATGAACGGCTTCGGGCCTCTTCAGACGCACTATGTAGTCAAAAGCGAGAAGAAGTCGATTTGGGAGATCATTGACCGTTCGAGAGGTACGTCGCGTACATATTCACCAGAGTTAGGCCGGACTCGGAATCGAACATCGGTGACTTCGATGAAATCGGAATGAGACTGGGAAGCAGTCAAAAAGTCCTCTTTCATCGGTGTTTTTCATTTTTTGGATTCATGTTTAATTTTAAAATTCAATATTTTTTAGCGTATTTCGGAATCAGAATTGCCAGAAATTTTTGAACTTAAATTCCATTTTTTGGTATTTAATTTAAATTTTGGAGTCGGCTCCGGTCCGAAGGACACCCTGGGCCTTAGTCATGCGAAAATTAAACATGAAGAAAGGATCTTTTCAGACCTAAACAAGAACAGCATCGACGGATACGCCGAGCTGATGGAACAGTTCGGGGACCTCTCGATCCGCGGCATCACCACTCAGAACGGCAGTAGGACGTGTACGATCGCGTAGCTGCGCCAACGCTTACTGTCTGCAACTCCATAAACTATCAGCAGGTTCCGGGTTTTGAAACAATATTTTGGAAGTAAACTTATTCTAATGTTATGAAGCAGAGCGGTCCGGCAACAAGCATTGAATTCAGGTTCCGGTAGTTTGAGAGAATCCATTTATTTTAATTACAAAATGCGGACCGCCGTTGGGAGCATACAGAGACAGTTTTTGAATGGGCACGTAAAAAAGTTTGCACAAGGATATGAAATACACATTGCATTTTACTGAGGATTTTGGGCCAGGTTAGAGGTTTGGAAAAGCCACTTGATTCTTCATCTTTTGAAAAAAAACTGGCTCTTTAAGGCAGCCTTAACATTTATGCCTACGACCAGTTTTTGCCCACACATTAATGCTTCCACCGGGTCTACTTCAGCGAGTCCGTTCCCTGGAAATCGGAATTCTCTTTATATCAATATAAGTCGAGTTTCGCCCATGCTTGTCTCCATCTGCACATTCGTCTTGCACGGCAAGGCTTCGCGTCCGTCGTCCCTCAAGAGTCATGCTCCGCAATTCTGAGCCTTGAATTTTTATAGTCGCACATTCTTGCACCATGCGTTCCGCACGTCAGGCGGAATGTACAATGCGCATATGCGTGATTTGCATTGAAGCGTTAAGGCGCGTGACTTTCTCGTGTTATTCGTAGTGAGAAATTCGTTTTGCCTCGGTACTCAAGAACGATCCATTGAGCTTAATGAACATGCCTTGTCGTCAGCTGGGTTCCTCTTGAAGCGAAAGTGTTTCCTTTCGTGTCGGGCGTATCTCCGTCATTGAGTCGACTAGTTGCGTGAACGCGTTGGCAGGCGGCATTAGGTCGGACCTTGTGTCCTTTGGTTTGCTGGGTTCGTATCCTGCGATCTATTTTCTCGCTAGGCTAGAACACTAATGCTAGAATTAACCGAAATCGCCAGAAGCGGATGACGAATATGAGTTGCAAACGCGGCTTTAGTTTTTGGGTAAAGGTGACCCACTACGTGAGTTTCGCGGACATCCGTACACGCCAATTCTGGCGTGTTTTGCGCAAGGGCATTGAGCTGAGTACGTTTCCGAAGTTGGCATATTAGCATTTTCTACGCGCGAACGACGCTCATCTACGTGAGCGCACTTGCCGACAAGAAGACGAGCAAGAATCGATGAGGCGCGGGATGATCGCAGTCATCAACCTCGTTTTACTTTGCGCCGTAAATTTGCCCCTACCCCCCCCCCCTCCCCGTACCGCGGAGACGGGTTCCCAGCTCTACTACCGACACCCATGTTTTTTTGCCGGGAGCTAGCTGCGTCGTCGCTTAGCATAACCAGGAATAGCATCCAGAGACTCTTATTGCAATCGGGCTTGAAGTATGGAAGTGTCAGAGTCGGTATAACTTGCCACCAAGTGCCACGTATCCGACCAATTTTTCCGTACGTCGCCGCTCGGTTCCCGTGCTGACTTCGAATTCCGATCTCGAAAGTTTAAAGAAATACGTTCGGTCAACCCTGTTCGGCAGCAGTCGATAATTTCATCTCTGCACTTGTCTCAGGCTGAGGGTTTGGCGTACGCATCATCGTCTCGACGCGTAGCGAAAATTTTTCGATTATACCTATTCTGAGATGCAAACTGCGAAAGCGACCAGTTTCGCTCCGTCTTTCGCTGTAGCCGAAAGCCGATATTATGATATCACTCCGACTGGATTCTTGTTAGCGCGACCACGTTCGAAGAAGTGCAAGGAATACCCGCGTACCGTCGTCGGTGCCTCGGCCCATCCCGTCGTTAATGACACCTCGCGATCCTCTGCCTGTCGATAGTGGCATTCGTACGTCAAGAACACCAGTATAATCAGAGGTGTTCTGTGCGCGTAGACGTCATCATCCTTGCCGTTCCTACGGGAAAATGGACTCCGAATCGTGCCCCTCTGTCTGTGTACTAATACCGCCGTCTAAATTCGCGTAGGCTAATAGTTGCGCCGGGGTTATCACAATTACAGCTTTCACGAGAAAGGTTTGGGACTACGGTTATTCCAGAAAGGAGTTTTCCGGGTTATGCCTACTAGGGTTGGGGACCCCTTGGGTCGCGTACCGGTTTTGGTTCCGACCGATTCTAAAATTTTAAAACGGATCCCGATTCTTGCAAAAAAACACATATTTCGCCGATTCCGATTCCGATCCTTCCCCAGCTTACTGCGCAGGGCCTTCTATAAAAGAGCGGCGAAAAGTACATAAAGTTAAAATATGTTGGAATGGCCCGCCGCTAGGCGCAGCCAGGGCAAGTTTTCACTGAAAATGTCGAATTTCCGTCTAAAATTTGGTTGGTGTCGCCTGCGGCCAGCTCTTGAAAGCAACGACAGGAATCGCTGGAATGGATCATTGGGATCGATTCAGATTCCGATCCCTACTCTACCAAAAAACACCGATTTTCGATCCCGATTCCGAACCGATTCCGATTGCTCCCCAGCTCTAATGCCTACCGCACAGCTTGTTGTCGTGGTCAGTTTCGGTTCTCGTCAGGCTCTTTCAAGAGGCCAGGTTACCTTTAAGGTTAAAGCAGAACGCTTGTTCGGAGCCAGGAACACCAGCTTACAACCTGACTTATGACGGCCTTACTAAGGTGCCTTATGCCAAAAAGAGAGCCGTTCGCACCTTCGGTACGGTATATGTTTCGCTGGTTTTCCGATGTTGTCGCACTAAAGTAAAGTAAAGTTCGGCAGTCGTACAGATAGTACGGCCGTACCGTACCGAACTCCGTACTGTACGGAGCATACTAGTGGATTCAGCCTAGTAAGGCGCACGGCACGGTTGGGTCGTCCTGTACGGAGTACGGTACGGCTCCTGTTTTCTTGTCACTTACGCTAGTACGGATCGTACTAAGGCCGTACCGTACCGTATTACGGCTCGTACCGCACGCCGTACCGTCCTGTACGGTACCGAATACGGTACGGGGGAGACAGTACGGTGTACGGTACGGATGAGGTGAGTACGGTATGGAGTACGGTACGGCTGCCGACTGCCGATCCCTAGTCCAAAGCACCCGCGCAGAGGGGCGCTCTCCTAGAACTATCATTTATCCCCAAGAGACAAGCAAGCACCCGTCGTTACTTGAGAAGGTCTCCTAGAACTGCACTGTTTATGCCGTTGGCTTACGAGAAACACGTTTGACTCGGATGTTGGCCGTCTGCCGTCTCAGAAATGAACGGACAACGTGCCACTTTCCGATCATTCATACTGGTGTGCCCGAAGTGAGACCCCATATAAGCAATGAATGGTGCGCAAGAGGCACACTTTTCGACTTTACGAAACGCTGCTTTGGCAGCGAAATGTGCGTTAGACGTTCTGCCTGTGGCGGAGTAGAGAACCATACTTTCGCAGCAGCATTTGCGGATCGCTTGGGCTACAATCCCAGTTTCTAAGAAATCAGCCTCAACTTTCCGCGTAAGTTCCTAATCGAGGGCAAAACCGCGGTCGCATGGATGCTAAATAAGCATTGCTAATCCCTGCGTCGCAACCCAACTACCATGCAGAGGCCGGCACGCCGGTGGTCTGTCTAGGACGTGGAAGCTCACCCCCTCCCCCCCCCCAAAAAATGGCCCGGTTGGCAAGCCCAGTCCTAACAATTGACCGAGGTGGTTCCTTCCAAGCCGACTCTCCGCTGACCAAGTGCATGTTCAAAAAAGGCTTGCAAATCTGCAGCATGATGTGAGCTCTGCCTTCGTATCCGAACGTTGTAAGCCTTGGAGGTTTCAGTTTCTCGAGGAAAATCCTCTTTAAACGACCATTACTGTCAACACTGCGAGACGTGCCAAATGCCACGCACGAATGCCCTTTGCGACATTAAATACGGCTGATACTTGCGCACAGTTAGGTGTCTTTTTCTTGGGCAGACATGACTGAGCAAGGACCAAAACAGCTGCCATAACCCGCTGTCACAGCCGTAACTAAAACTGAGAAACGCTTTAAAATTAAATCACCTGTTCAAAAGTCGCTTGGTGCTCACGCGAAAACAACGCGTCGAATAAGGGCGTTCGCGTGGGAAGCGAGAAAAACGTGTCGCAGACGTATGTAGACGGTCGGCCATGCTAGAGACACCTAGAAGTCGTCGATTTGTTTTGTGTGGCCGTGCTTACTTCACGGTACTACAGCGTCAAAGCCGTACATAGACTCAAAATTTGCACTGGATGAAGAAGAGATTTGTGAAGTTTTACGCAATACCAGTTAAGCCAGTTAACCGCGATTTCGTTCACGCAGCAATTTTCCTCTGAGGCAGTTATTAAATTACACCTAAGACATGTCTGAAGTGCACGGTAGGCTCAGGCCTTTTAAGTACAAACTACGAGAAAGTGATGCATGCGGTTTGCTATAGCTCTTGGTGCTTCAAAGAGGAAGCGTTCTTATGATCCATAATCAACTTGTGGATTCGCTTGACTTTTTGCCGTACTTCATGGTTCAAATTCATATATTTCAAGGATTCGTTTAGCATGCTTGAGCCCTTCGACGACGCGTATTTCTCGTCGGTTCGCTTGACGCTAAACGTGAACGCGGTGCTCTCGCTCGCTGCCAACCTCCTCTCCGCGTACCTGATCGTGTGTCACAGCTCTCGGTTCATGGGCCGCTACAAATGGTTCCTGCTCCATGTAACGGTGAGTCAATGGAGAGCAAAGTTTGTACTTCCGCATCGACGATGCTTCTCTGAGGTATTCGAGATCAGCACCACTGGGCTGGAGCAGAAAAATACCGTAATGCTTCTAATAGAGGCGCAGCGCCTCTATTTTTGCACACTGCCAAAAACTACGCCTCTGTTAGGGACTCCGCTTCTACTTTTGCACACCACTGGCCAAGAAAAAATTAGGAAATGTTTACTAAAACAGGCTCAAAATCGGCCAAAAAAATCATCAAAACCAGGCCAAAACAAAATGACTAATGACCTATTAGACCCATGCCGCCTTATTTCGAAGCACAGCCAGCCACGTTTGAACGTACTATCCCCGCTGCTCTCCTTTTTTATAGGTCCTCAAGATAGTACCCTTCGCCCAAGCTATAAATTTGGGTCGTACGTCACATAAATTGCTGCGCTTCTATTTGAGACATGCGCCTCTATTAGAGAGTGCGCCTCTATTTTTTTACGTTCCCCCAAAGAGCGCCTCTATTAGAAGCATTACGGTACATGCATCAACGGTATTAATGAAAGGAAGAGAAATCAGGGCTGTGAAATTAATGGATTGTGGGCAACGGCCCCTGCTTGGGTGGCGCCGGTAGGATTACCCTATTTCCCAAAGAGGACAGTATATCCCGGACCAGCCGAAGAATGCTTCCAGAACACACATAGCAGGCGAAGCTATCCAATTTTTTGGAATTTTGTTGAGAGTGTAGCCAGTTTTTGAAATAGTAATTTTTTCCTCATTGTTTCCGCTCTTTTTTGGAATTCGGAAAATATTAATTTTCTCTTCAAACTTTTTGAGCATCATTTTTTACATTTCTCTCATCGCATTCTCATTTAAAGGACTAATTAAAAAGACCACTTTACTAAGCCTAAATGACACCATATGCTTGGACCTCAGCCTGTAGAAGAGTTATTACTTAGCCGGCGACGGTAATGGCGAAGGTAAATAATAACGACACCCAAATATTTTGATGATTCCCGAAAATGAAAAGGAGAAAGCATGTGAAAACAAAAAAATTGATGAAGACAAAAAATTGTGAGAAAAACGTTCGCTCTTTTCCCCGCTTCCGGACACGACGCTACGGTACGAGAACTATTGGTGGAAAAATTTCGAAGACGGCCTAGTTCAGATCTGGTCGCTGGCCTACGATCTTCACCTTAACGTTCTCGTCGTGCCGGTGACCCTCTTTCCCGCTCCCGCCGCATGCTCCGAAGGCATGCTCAGGATGTTCGGACCGATATGGGGCAACCTTGTGCCGGTGGTAAGCATGCTTCACAAAATAAAGCACTTGAAGAATCCCCTGTTTCAGGCGCTGCTCGGATCACTCCTTTCGTTCACCGCCATTTCCATCCTTTATGCGCTGGCGTATCGCTGGTTCGCGGTGACGGGGAAGGCCGAGATAATGACGTCCCGGAAGGGAATTGTCGTCATGAGCGTCCTCTTGCTGTTCTACTGCACACCGGTGTACGTTGCGGAGACGTTCGTCTTCGACATCGACGAGGAAGCGGCGACAGCTAATGTGTTGCAGGTGTGCATTACGGAAGTTACTTTCTTAATATTGGCCGATAACAGCTGCGTTTTTGGAAGAAAGTGCCTCGTTTTCTCTTCGCCAGAAGAGGAGAAAGTATTTCCTTTCTGAAAACGAATGTTTTGCGAACAAAACAACGATCGCCAAGCTCTATTCGGACCACTGCCGTGTCGTTTTCCGTCCGGTAATAGGGGACGACGCAGCACGGCAAAACGGCCAAAAATGAGGGCCATGACGAGTTCCGTTCCGAATAAACGGTACGAAAGTACGGAACAGGATGGCGCTTTCAAGCAAGCTACTTTATAAACAAAAAAAAAGAAAAAGCGGCAGAATGGAACGGGAACAGACAAGTTGGGCACTATGCCCGGCCCTATAGCGTGCCAAAACTGTGCGATAGTACCAGGACCGGCACCGAGAAGGGTAAATCTGTGGCCCGCTATTTCCTGAGCTACAACTCCGTGTTCTCTTAGGCCTATCCCGAACTCGCTTCCGTCTTCAATCATCGCAAGAGCTGCGTTGCTGTACCGGTTCGGAGCAACGTCGCAATGTATTCCTTCGCTGCGATCGTCGCCATTCAAGTGGGCGCTATCACGCTCGCCGCGCTAGTGTGCGTCACCAAAATTCTGGTGCTTCTGGAGCGACGCCGCTTGCAGATGAGCAGTCGGACGTACCGAATGCATCGACAGCTGACCGTCGCTCTCGCACTACAGGTACAGTCGTAAACACTACGACACTGTACGACCGACTAGGTTTAGTTTGTCATGCCGCTTGGTACGCTCGGAATCCCGCTTATCCTCGAGATCTCGCTCGGCATCTTCCAAGTGGACATGCGAGGTAAGATCGGTCTTACCACCGTCGAGAGGGGTCCAAGAGACGCAATGAAGTGAATATTTTCCACGACTAGCGAGGGGCAGCATGCTGCCACGCCACGAGACCAATGCACGACTCCTCGGAGGGGTACTGACGGTTTGCTAGTTACTATTAAATGCCGGCAACCGGCACCCGTACCGTACTCCGTTCCGTACTGACCCACGCGCACCGTACTGGCGCATCCCGTACCGTACTCCGTACTGTACAGTACGGTACGGACGTGCAGCACGGATCCTAATACGGCACGTCCTAGTACGGGCCGTACTAATGCTAAATTTCGAGAAGACCTGGAGCCGCACCGTACTCCGTACTGGCCGATCACACCCGTACCGTACTTTGTACCGATAGTACGACAGTACGTCACGGTACGGCCGTACCACCTGTACGGTTGCCGATCGTTAGTTACCATTCTTCCAACAAATGTCTACTAGTGCTAGAGCTAAAATGGTGGGTACTTATATGTGCTTCATTCGACCTTTCTCAGCATCAAGCATCAGACACAAGTGCTGCTTGATGAGTCTATTTAAGGTTCATGTCTTAAGCTAATTTTAGCCATATCCGTCCTTCTTTTCCAACTCTGCGGTCTCCATTCCGTGCTCAACACAGCGCTCATGGTCACGTTCGTTGGTCCCTATCGCGTGGCCGTGCTCAGTTTCCTCCGGAACGTTTTCGGACTGACACGCAAGGGCCGCTTTGTGCCCACGACGGTCACCTCGCCGCTGAATGCTGGGGCGAGCAAAGCGGGCGCCGGCAGGCGAAGACCTTTCGGAACCGTCCACAGCGGCGAAGAGCCGACTCTGTCGAGAAGAAGCCTGCGAGACCTGAGGGAGGTGCATAACGGAGGCCGACTGACGTCGGCTCCTTCGAACAGAAGGCCTAGTGGAGACGGGCTGCAGGCAATCACGATGATCAGTTGACCGACTCTCTTGCCATGATGATCATTGTCATAGAATCGACAATAAACGGCGACCCACTCACACACACACATTCCCATTCTGACGATACATTGAAGAGTTATATCGAAAACTGAAACTGAGAATCCGTAACGTAAAAAGGAAAACTTCTTAGGACATGCACAGAAAAAAAAGGAAGCCGACTTGCTTGCACTGGAGAGTTTGCGCTTTGCTTTTGCTACTAGCTACCACTTTGTATCGAAATTGTGCCACAAAGTATTGGGCGGCTTTTTACATATGCGTCACCCAGCCTTGTTTTAGGAGGGACAGTATCGACGTGTACCTAGCACTGAAACTCTATTTTCCAAGCGTGGAGCGAAACGTGAGCTATGATTGAGGCAGACGTTGAACTGCTTGACCGAAACGTCCTGACCTCGTTCGCTAAACTTTGAAGAAGTGCGGGATCATCAAAGTAGCATTCTTTAGGTCGTTCAGTCAATGCGTCCGATCAGCTGGTTAGAACTTTTATGATGCGTAAGTCACTGCTCCCTTTGCACTTGAAAATGATTCTGGGACAGCGCTAAAATTGTCTTCGTTTTGCACTATTTCTGGTATAAAATTGGATGCGTCTGCTTGATCTTACATCCTTGCACGCCAACATACATACAAATTGGATTTCAGGAGCACTCCTTTGGCGCTAATGTGATTATCGCCAACAAAACAACTGCAACGCGAAGGGAACAAGTTGCGCGCGCGAAAAAGCACGCACGTCATTGTTGCTTCCGCGGTTGCGCAGCTTGTTATTCCATACGATTACGCGTATTTTTTCGACACCGAAAAATGACTCCGCCAGCTTCATATCGTTGGGTATTTAAGGCCGTCCTGCGCGGAATATGCAACAATCCCTGGCTAAGGGCTTCCTTCGAGGATGCGGTCCTTCTTACCAGCTGCGCTCGCTGTCGTTGGCCTACTGGGCCTGATGGTGGCCCCATCGGAGGCGTGCATCTTTCCCATGCAGAGCTGCTGTCCTCCTCCTCCGCCACCACCACCGCCGCCATGTCCACCACCATGCCCGCCGCCATGTCCACCGCCGTGTCCACCTCCATGTCCGCCACCTTGCCCACCACCATGCCCACCACCGCCGCCGCCGTGCTGCTGCCCACCGCCACCGTAAGTCATGACCAACAGTTGCGCCTGAACTGGATTCCGCTATCGTAAAACTGAACCCAAAAAATGCATGAAACCTGAAAAATTAATTGAGTCGCAACAAACTTCACATATAGCGCAATTTTTGCCTCGTTTAGGCCACCACCACCGTCATGCGAATGTGGCGGAGGAGGAGGTGGTTGCGGAGGAGGAGGCGGTTGTGGTGGAGGAGGCGGCTGTGGAGGCGGTTGCGGCGGAGGAGGAGGCGGCTGCGGTGGTGGAGGAGGCGGCTGCGGCGGAGGAGGAGGCGGTTGCGGAGGCGGTTGCGGCGGAGGAGGAGGCGGCTGCGGTGGTGGAGGAGGCGGCTGCGGCGGAGGAGCAGGCGGTTGCGGAGGCGGATGCGGCTGTGGCAAACGTAAGAGGCGACAGATTGCCAGCGTTTTTGATCGTCGTAACAAGCGACAGGTATGTGGCAACCTTGATGTCATATAAACACCGAGAACTAGGCTGAAGCCCCTCGCTTGAAGATCGAAGCCGATCGGCCATGCCCTCAATCCGAGTGGCGTCTCGTCATTGAAAGGGTAAGCTTCTGGGAGTTTTTTTTTGCTGCACGGAATTGGATGCATTCTTGACCTCTTTTGCACAGGCTTTCAACCGACAAAAGGCCAAGCATTGTGCAAAAATCCGAAATTTTCCGTTCAAGCGAAAAATATGAGCTGCTCTCACAAAGTTTCTTTATTTTTTACTAATTTTTGACTTTCATACCTAAATACGTATGATGCAGCTTAGGAAGGCTTTGAGGGCACAAAATCGTTGCTTTGTCTGCACATGAGGAGGAGGGTCGCTACAGGAAAGGACCTCCCTGTTAGGATTTTAACGTTTTACCTTACTCACGCGTATTTGTGACCTCACATCTGTATGAACACGCTTCTGCCTTTACCTTACCGCCCCTTCAGAACATCCAAAACGACGCGGCGAGCTCTGCGCACGCCATCCAGGGCGCTCTTTTCAAGAAGTACGGGCACAGGTTCCTCGTCAACTGCAAGGCCAGGAATGACGCTGACGTCACCGTCAACCTGGCGGCCCATGGGGACGGCTTCTGCTCCGTTGCCAATGCGAACGTCTGGTGCCAGGCTGTGGCGCTCGCGGCCTGACCTGCGATGTTGCGGAACCGTCGTCCGACATCGTTTGCTGCCGAGAAAATGCACTTAGGATAGACATAGCTTTCGTAGTTAGCTTTATTTCCGGTAATTTATTCCTCCAACTCATAGTTTTCTAATAAATGGCTTGCAGTGTCCTTGCCTTAGTAAGAGGAGCATTTGGAGATCGAGTGATATCGCAGGTGAGAGGTTCGCCTAGTCCCAGTTATGGACCATTACAGGCGAAAATAGTGCAACAAAGCAAATTTTCACAATGTTCGACAAAAGTTTCGCCGTAAAACGCGTTGGCGGCGCCTGCGTCTAGCCGTATGCACTCGCGCCGTATGCATTATGGCTGTGCGAGAACCGAGCCCGAAACCGAAAACCGGTGTTTTTACGGAACCGGAACCGGCTTTAATTTTTGGAACCGGATCGGAACCGTATGCGAACCCAAGGGGGGGGGGGCTGCCCTAGCAGCGGCGTACCGAGGACCCGATTTTAGGGGGGCAACGGTCTAGGGTGGGCCAAGATCTTGTCCGCCGAGGACTGTTTCGTCGCGCGACAAAAGCGCTAGCGCCAAGTAAACCGGCCGAGCAATAGTCCACCAAAGCAAATTTTTACAGTGTTTGCCAAAAGTTTCGTCGTAAAACACGTTGGTGTCGAGTGTTTCTAGCCATATGCACTCGCGTGTGCATTAGGTTTGGGCGAGAACCGGACCCGAAACCGAAAACCGATGTTTTTTACGGAACCGGAACCGGTTTTAAGTTTTGGAACCGGACCGGAACCGTATCCGTACCCAAGGGGCGCCCTGTAACCTTGGCCAACGGGCCTCAAAACATCGGTCGCCAGCATCCAAGGCCGGGGCCCGGGGCCGGCGGGACTTCGGGACGGGTCGGGCCTCGAAGCCCGCCGGTCCATGCCAAAAGCAAATGTCATGGAAAAAAAAGACGTTGGCCACTATTGGCATAGTGTGCCAAAATGTCGACGATAAAGGGCCACCGGCGGTGTTGCCCTAAACTCCACGGCGGAATTTGAAAACAGTGAAAATAATATTGACACAAAACGGTAATTTTACTGCTGGTTATGTGCAATTTTCAGATATCTTGGTAGCTTTCGGGCCTGCCAGGCCCGGCCCGGGCCCGCCGGGTGTTTTGTTCGAAGCGGCCCGGCCCGGCCCGCCGTGCCTACGGCCCGTTTGGCCATGGTTAGCGCCCTGCCCTAGTGTGCATGATGGTATTGCAGTTGTTCACCCAACTTGAGCCCGAAACGTCTTGGGGCTGAAATGGACGGAGAGCTAGTGCCTTGTGAGACGACGCTGTTAAGAGGCCGGTGAAACACTAGTTGTGCGCTCAGATGGATACCCTCCAAACGTGAAAACCCGCAAGTAGGTTCGACGAACGAGAGTACTAAATCAACGTCTGTGGGTTAAACGCGCTCTCTCCTAAAAAAAGCTTACCTTGTCAACATGAGGCACGCGGAACTACTCATCGACATCAGAGTGTTAGCGTAGGAGAATAGCATTAGTGCAACGTCCAGCAGCCACCCGCTGTCGAGGAAGACGAGTATGATGTACAATACCACAAGTAGTGATTGGACAATTAATTGCGTAAATGAATAAACTAAATATCTTCCCGGTTAGTCGCTAGCGGACACTCCGTTAGGGTCATTTTAGGGGGAGCTATCGCGTGATGGGGGGGGGGGAAGGGTGGAAGGATTTTATAGGGGTAAAAACAAATTGGAAATTTTATAGGGCGAATCTTAAAATCGCCAATCCGTCACATTAGCTATTGTTAACCACTTCAAACGAACTTAAAAAGCCTCCAAGGTGCGCACAGTGTACGAAAACACCAAAGGGGGGACCCTTTGGTTTCGCTCAGAAATCCGTGATTTCGATCGAACCCAAAGGGGGACACTTTGGTTAAAAAAATTATTAAAATTTCGTTACGATTTTTCTTTTGTTAAGAACGTTTATCCGCACTCCGAAGACGTTCTTGAATCATTTTAAGGCCTTGTGGTGGTCAATGCTAATACCGTATTTCTTTGAATAAAGCCCCACCTCCAATAGAGCCCCACTAGCCGCTTGCAAGCTGGCCGGCTTCTGTGTCTATACCTTCAAGTTAAGCCTGTATTTGAATACATAATAATAAACAACGATTTTCATGCACAGTATAAATCAAGAGAACCAAAAATAAAATTTAAAAAAATAATAAAATTTAAAAATTGTCAGAAATTGAGGCTTTGAAAAATCGAGCCCCAGGGGCTCTATTCAAACAACTATGGTAAGCATTTTGGATCTCTCCTATAAAATTTTCGGTCACTTTCCCAGGGATTCCAGATGGAACTGGGCCGCTGGGGCATAATCGCCTCAGGGGGGATCCCGATTTTTTCGGGGGGGGGGGGTTCTGAAGGTTATGTGTATTTCCCGATTTTTTCACTAAAACCGCTCCGAACAAAAAGCGTGACTAGCAGACGCCAGTCCTCCCTATAGTCGCGCTTCTTGACGTGAGGTAGAGCGCGGTAGAGTAGAAGCGAACGAAGCTCGAAGTAAAGACACCCAGCTGTAGTCAATACCACAACAAGCGCGCAGCTGAACATGCTAGCCTAAAAGTGAGGTAAAAGTGTTTGTCAAGTAAAGCTAAATCCCGGTGAAAGCTTAAGATTCCGGTTTAAACTTCCCTAGTTAATCTAGCGAGCGTTTATCGAAAGGTTCAGCTAAAAGTCTGCTGACCACCCTTTGGTTGTAAAAAATACCTATGAAACTTCGAAAAACTACGCACCTTCCACGATGGTGCGTGAGCGTTAAGGACTCCTACACCTTCCGGAGAGTACTTCAGCCTTACGTCCGCGAACAGTCGAGGAAACGTACCGAAAAACGAAACAATCGTCGAGGCGAGTACGGACAGCCAAAGATACCGGCCAGTCCAGAGCTAAAGGTAAGCAGACAGTGTGAGCATCATGGTAGGCTTCGGCACATGCCATGCCACGAAGCGTTTCGTGCTGACTGCCCGGCCCGCATCATGCCATTTTCCGTTCCATAATGAATGGATGATGAACAATGTAAATTTTGCGAACGCCGGAAATAAACAATGCGGATAAAAGTGACAAAACAATGACGATGTACAGACAAAAACCGGGCAAAACTTGGTAGATGTTTTAACGACGACCGAACGGAAAATGTCAAAATTTTGCGGTGGGGAGCGAGGCAAATGGGGGATCGCTTACCTATTTTTTAATATATTTATATATATATATAAAATAATAATATAAAATAAAATATGTATTTTATATTTTACGCATAAATATCGCTTACCTATTTATATATTTATATCAGGGCTGGGCACTTTTTTTTCGCAGACCGAGACCGAGACCCGAGACCCGAGACTTAGAAATTCCGAGACCCGAGACCGAGACCCGAGAGTGTTCTTTGTTGCCGAGACCGAGACCCGAGACCCGAGACTAACCCCCCTGACCCGAGACTAAAACGAGACCCGAGACCCGAGACCCGCCCCCTGTAAAATCAGGTTTTAAGCTGTCCACAGCTGGGAATCTCAAACGTATGACATGTTTGACGTTTTATTTAGCTTAGTTTAATTATTAATTTACTTTATGAAGTTCTGGAGAAAATCTGTGGCAAAAACATGAAAATTATGTTGGAAATACGAAAAGTTCGCCTGAAAAGTCACAAAAAACTGGTCAAAACGACACCACTTAGCGGTAGGTAAAATGGCTCGCCGCTAGGCGCCGCCAAAGCAAATACCCACTACGACTGTCAAATTTTCGCTTAAAATTCGGCCTGGCTCAGTCTCGGAACTGAACAAAAATTCAGTTCCGAGACACCCGAGACTGCCCGCCGCAGGCCACATTAACAAAATTTTAGACGAAGATTGAGCAAAAATGGTCTAAATATGTTCAAGACTGAGTTGAAATAGGCCCGCCGCAGGCGATGCCAACGAAATTTTAGGTCGACATTTGCAGAACATAGTCAAAATTCGCTCTGGGCGGGCCCTTGATGAGCCCAAAAATAGAAAAAAAACTCAAGTGGGCCGAGACTTGTCCAGGGACCGAGACCGAGACCCGAGACCCGAGACTTACCCCCCTGACCCGAGACTAAAACGAGACCCGAGACCCGAGACCGCCCAGCCCTGATTTATATGTATATATAAGTGGCGGGCATGGCCGAGTGGTCTAAGGCGCGTCGCGTCTTCCACTTGGTCGGTGGAGTGGTCGCAATGTGCGGGGTTCGATACCCGTCAGCGTCACTTCTTTCTACCACCCGCGCGCTCGACCCAGGCGTTCCAATTAGGCCGGAAATATGGGGAGTGACTGAATTGAATAGTCACGACTTCCACCACCTCGGCGGAGTTGTCACCCGCCGAAGGTTTATTTGACGGATGCCTTCGGGCACCCCCGGCTTCCTAGTTGAAGCCACATGGGTGGATTTTACCATTTACCATGTATATATAAAATAATAATATGAAATAAAATATGTACTTACCTATTTTTACATATGTTTATATATTACCTA
>JNEY01000012.1:767814-962681 GCA_020875895.1 Aphelenchus avenae
TGTTGTAGACCGGGCGCTGAGTTGGGGCAGCGGGTCCACACAATTTGTGCTTCTGGCTTGTAGGGTTCTTAGGTAACTTTGACGCTGCGGCACGAAACGTTGACGTTCAGGCCTTTTATAGAGGTTGACCTCAAATTTGGGTATTTAAACAAGAATACAAGTAAATTCTATACAGTGAATAACGAAACGCGGTGGTCGGCAACGATCTGAGAGGCTTCACACCGCATTGGAGCGCATGTGGGCCTTGTACATGTGAAATACAGGCGATCAATACATTAAATGCACATTCGCTACACTTTGAGGTTTACAATCGGGCCACCTAGGATGCTCGGCATCTCTAGGTGCTATCACGTCGCAACACTGTGAGTAGGACTTGCCCTGTGGTGCAGGTACAAGCCTAAAATGCATGCATGTAAAGTGAAATGCGAACTATGTAATGCCACTTAAAAGGTCGGATAAATGTGGACCGAAAAGTGGAATGGGCCTTGGTCGCTTTCGTATGAGGAGGGTTCCTATACAAGTATGAGGTTATAAGTAAGAAAGCTAAATTACTTACAATGCGGGCCAATTGCTGCGGTTGCCCGTTGAAGGTGCAACCGGGGGATGCAGTGGGGTCGTACAGGATAGCTCACCGCATAGTGTAATTAAAGGGGAGTTAATTATATATTTTGTAGGAAAAATATAGAAAAAACCGTGTGATATATAAGAAGGTTTAAGTCGCAAACGTCTGAGAAGCGAATTTCGTCAGCGCGGTTAGGCTGCTGATGACCGGCGCGGATGGAACGTCGCGAACGTATGAGTCGCGGTGGGGTGGTAGCCCTCATCGCTGCAGCGAATGCACTGCAAATGCGGCGGCCAAGAGGCCCATCCACTGCCGCGTTTGAATTAGTCAATACGGGCGGGAGCGGCAGCCCGCTCGAAGCCGGCGCCCGACGCGCCGTGCTGCAAGCAGCTTGGCGGCCCGTCCGCTAAGCGGAACGGAAATGTTGAGGACGCGGTCCACAACAGGACACTTCCCAAGGCTGAGCGTGACCGTCTCCCTAGACTAAGAAGACGCTGCCCCAGGTTGAGAGGATACTGCCCCCGGGCTGACCGGACGCTGCCCTAGACTGAGAGGACTTCTCGAGCACCTTCCTAGGCCGCTAGAGCGTCATCCGAGGCTGCTGGAGCGTCTTTCTAGGCCTTCCTAGAGCGCTTTCCTAGGCTGCTAGAGCGTCTTCCTAGTCTGCTAAAGTGTCTTTCCAGACTGCTAGAGCGTCTTCCTAGGCTGCTCGAGCGTCTTCCTAGGCTGTTAGAACGTCTTCCTAGGCTGCTAGAGCGACTTCCTACAATGACAAGGTGCCTTCCATATATGGGCATGGTTATGACGCCCTGTCGGAAAACGGTTATCATTTTTGGGCTCAGCGTGGTCGAAAACCCCCGGCTGCGAAAAATCTCGGCCCAACTCCCTCTTTGAATTTTTGACCATATATGGGCATGGTTATGACGCCCCGTCGAAAAACGGTTATCATTTTTGGATTCAGCGTGGTCGAAAACCCCCGAGGGCGAAAAATCTCGGCTCAAATCCTGCTGGGAAGCTGAAACCTGAAAAGCGTGACAGACAGACACGCTGCTCCCGATTAGTATATTGGATGGATACACTCACCAAGTTTTCTGATTCAGGCAGGACTATTACGTCCGTCTGAACCCCTCTTTCCTTCATTCCCGCCAAACCCGATGTATCTTGCTTGTTTTCCCGTTGATTGCCCGCAGAAATTCGATCGTTTGTCGGTCGCCATGACTCGGCAAGAAATAGCGTCTCTGTCATTCTCGCTCTTTTCGACGAGCGTTGTCAAAGGTCAAGTGGGCTTCTCGCGCGCAAGCGAACGTTCGCACAATAGCCTTGTTCCGAATAGCCGACTGTGCGGCATGCTTACTCGCAGTCAACATTCTCCTTCGCCGGTGCAGGTGGCTTCACCTTGGCATCGATAACCATCTCTAGTAGAGGCTATCGTTGCCAAGGTGGCCGGATAGAGGTAGAAGTAGAGGTCCAAACTTCGACCGAGTAGAGGTAGAGGTAGTAGTTCTGCGGCGAAGTCAAAACACTGTTCTCTCCACCGATCTGCCAAATGCGGACAGTTCATTTGGTAAAAAAAAGTTCACAGACTCCCTTTTCGACAAAAATGGTGTCCGTTTCATTGATAATGGTCTTAATTTCGACTTCGTCCACCACCCACTCCACTTTATTCCGCACAAATCGACCAAAGGTACTCGTTGGCCTTGATAAGGCAAATGTGCACTGGCCGGCCACGAATTCGGGGACACACTGAACCTTTTTTACAAAATAACCTCGGAACTCCACTGATAAAGGTCTTAGTTCCTGTCCTCCTCCACCGCCCACACGAGCTTGACTTGCCCCTTATAAGCCTTCCGCCAAAGAGCGGGCCTTATCATTGCCCCTTTGCACAGATTTCTGATCAGCAAAGCGCGATCGCACTTGTCGCATGCTTTTTTTGCCCATAAATGTCGTCACTCTTCGCGGCTTTCAAAGACCATGTTTACCCGCGAGATACATGCGTGAGAAGACGCGACGCGCGGTGCTTAATGTCAACGAGAAACGGTTGGAAAGAGACGACACTTTCAGCAGCACATTCGGCGCATTATCGGAAGCGTCCTTTGAAAGGACGCTGGACGACTCTTTGAAGGCAGAGACTCAGGAGAACCTTCAGCAGCTGAGCCAGGCGTTTATGGTAGCTTCGTCGCGATGAATCAGGTCAGTGATGGAGCATGGTTGAGCTAACAAAGCCTCTCATATGGGCCATGATATAAGACCCCATGTATGGAACTTAGTTTCACAAAATGGATCACTTGATGTGCCACATTTTATTTTAAACAATGTCAAATTTAGTTTACTAGACATCACTGCCCCACTCGTTTTCAAAACTTTCTCAATTTTTGGCCGAATGTCCGTGGGGATCCTCCGCAGCTGGGAAAATACTTTTTGTCAGAGTACCTCTTTCGTTTGGTAAAGTTAATTCATGATGGTTGGGCCTTCTGTAAGGCAGCATTTTCTTGAATTCAGGTCGAATTCGAGTCCGTTCACCCACGCATCCATGGCGGCCACGCTAAGCGCCGCTCCGACGAGGAGCCGGCGCGCAGTTGTTGTGGTCGTGTAGTAAAGCAGATCACCGGCTTTCTGCCCATTCTCGACTGGCTGCCGAACTACAAATGGCGGCACGACCTGCACGGGGACCTGGTGGCGGGCCTCACCGTCGGCATCATGGTCGTTCCTCAGGGTAAGCACACGATGAGCGAGCCGGCGGAGCTCTAGGTTACTTCGAAATAATGCCTACCATGTACTCCTGTTGCCATGTCCTAATAAACTCCATCCCTTCTTCTCCTCCAAGCAAGAGAGGGAGGGCGCTGCCCATAAAATCGCAACCTCCCTCGAAGAATCCTGTTAAAATCGTACGTCGTCCATGCATCGCATAAGAAGCAAAAAAGGCGGCACATAAGTGCTCGCTCTGTTACCTATCTGGCATTACATTGAAATGGGAAATACAGTGGTATTGTCTTATGGCCCTGGCCCCTGTTATCCATAATTACTATCCAAGAATGCTTGCAGGCATGGCGTACGCAAATCTGGCGGGCGTTCCTCCCGTGTACGGTCTTTATTCGTGTTTCTTCGCCGCGTTCGTCTACATGTTCTTCGGGACGTCGCGACACATCTCAGTCGGTATGTCCATCCGTAGGCCCAAGTGCCTTGCTTAACGATAAAAGCATGAACGTCATACCGATTGCTCTTTAGGCACTTTCGCCGTCTCCAGCATGATGGTCGGCGCGTTCCTCGCGAATGTCTTTCCTAACGGCAGCACCCATGCGGCGAACAGTACGGACCCGAGTGCTCTACCGGTCGTCGACTTCCACGGATACCAAGTCACACCACTGGAGCTAACCAGTGCCTTATCGCTGGGCGTCGGGGTGTTCCAGGTGAGCAATAAGCGAGGCAATACTTGCGTAAAGGACTCACCGCCCCATCCTAAATGCGGCTCTGTATCAGGATTCCCATATACACCCTAGAAAGGCCGTCTGAGAATCCTCACATTTGGAACGGCCTTCTGAAGACAGTGTGTCCCAAAAGGGCCATCTCGAATATTGCATGTTCCCAGGGGTCGTCTGAGGGCTCCTCTGACCCGCACCCCTCTATTTAACGAGAAGGGCTTACCTAATGCCCCTATCAAGCGGTATCTTGGGAGCGGTTTTCTGAAAAGCATTCCGACGGAAGGATCCAGGGATGCGGGATGAAAGCTTAGAGACCGATACCGATACCGACACTTAAAACTCGAACCGATACCGATACTTATCACATTACCGATACCGATACCGAAGCCCCCAAAGTCATCTTTTAACGCAAAAAAATGCAGTAAAATTCAGCGACAAAATGCGTCGAAGCAACTTGTGCTGCTAACTGAACATGTTTTAAATGGATTGAGTTGGAATTTGTTAGGTTTGCATTAAGATTTGCGTTGAATTTTGGCTGACGGAAACACTAAAAAAAATCTTAATGCGGGCAGATTTTCTCATGACCGATACCGATACCGATACCGATACTAAAAACCCGATAGTATCGGTTTTCGATACCGATACTGATACCGATACCCGCATCCCTGGAAGGATCACTGGGCTTGGTCAATCCAACCCATTGTACTGGCTTATGAACCGCTAAGCGCGAATTACAGATTCTCATGGCCGTATGCCGTCTCTCGTTCTTAACGGAGTACATCTCGGACGCGTTGGTCTCCGGCTTTACCACTGGCTCCGCCGTGCACGTCTTCATGTCGCAGGTCAACAAGGCGATGGGCGTCAAGACGCCCGGTCGAAGCGGGCCCGGAATGATCTTTTACGTATGTTGGATTTCGTCGAATTCACTGAATTCGCATTCGACGGCTTTAGATGATCTATGACGCCAGCATGGCGGTGCCGCAGACGAACCTCTGGTCGCTGGGCATTGCAGTCATTGGAGTGACCTTCTTGCTGATTGGCAAGGACTATATCAACCCGTGGTTCAAGAAGCGCTTCCGCATTCCGCTGCCACTGGAACTGTTCCTTGTAAGTCAGCAAAGATGCTAACAAACGAAAACATGTGGGGGATCAGTGGCGTACCGACAGTGAGGGCAGGGGGGATGCCTCCCCTAAATTTCAGAGGGTACAAAAAGTAGCAAAGGGGAACCATTATGTACGCGGCGGCCGAAGGCGCCGCGAAAAATATGGTCAGGGGGTACCAAAGGGCATTTTTCGGCTGACAAGATCTTGCCCGACCCCCCCCCCCCTGAAATCGGATCTCGGTACGCCAAAGGGGGGGGGGGATCATCAGGCCATCTTGGCAACGAAGTTCTAAGATCGCTGCCTAAGGGAGAAGGGTTCCATGACAACGTGATAACCAACATTCGGCGCTGAAATTCAATCTTCTCGAGTTCCGTTCCGCTCCGTTTTGACCCCTCTTCGTTCTCTGTTCCGTTGTGGAAAATTTAGTTCCGTTCCATTGTGGAGGATTTTCGACAGGTACACTAAAACGAGAGAAAACAGAACAGCACCGAACGGCGAAACGTCGCAAACCCGTGATTGTGTCGCGTTCCGTTCCTTGCTGATGTTTTCCATTCCATGCTCGAAAATAGCATGCTCGAAAAAATGCTTTATTCGTCACGGTCATCGTCGGACTTTAGGTCATTGTCGGAACGATCTTCTCGAAGCTGATGAGCCTGAAGGAGAATTACCACGTAAAAATCGTCGACCACGTCCCGCAAGGGTAGGCATCTTATTCTTCACTGACGCTACTAGCAAGCATACTTATTTAGTTTCCCCACGCCAGCCCTCCCCGAAGTACACCTTCTCCGCTTCATGTGGATGGACGCCCTCGCGCTGGCGGTCATCTGCTTCATGTTCCCCTTCTCGATGGGAAAGCTCTTCGCGAAGAAGCACAAGTACAAGGTGGACGCGAACCAGGTTCGTTTCCCCAGGACGCATGAAGCGCTGCTACGCTAGGAGCACGCTTACATACATGTCTCTGTACTATTGGCGAGTAGCCCAGCTTGAACACCTACCCTTAGGTATATCCCCTACACTTCCAGCACGCGCTGTCTCCATAAAAAATACGGGCAAAGTTTTTTTCCAATTTTTAGGGCTTGGCCTAGCCCTCGTATCGGTTGACACCATTATTCTGCGCATTTCAAAACGTTTTTATGCTGACTCGTTACAGGAACTTTACGCGCTCGGCTTCGCTGCAACCGTCAGTGCGATGTTCCCCGTCTACCCAACGGGTGCAGCGCTGTCCCGCTCGTCCGTTTGCGAAATGGCGGGTGCTAAGACGCAGGTAAGCTTGCGTTCTCGCTACAGTTGGTGCATGAAGTCCGAAATTCCGGCGGGTACAAACATCTTAGAGTGAGGTGGAAGTAGAGGTAGTCGCGGACCTCCCCGTACCGCACTCCGTACCGTACTGACCCCCTCCGTGCCGTACTCCGTACCGTACAGTACGGTACGAAATACGGTACGGCCCGTACTACGTACTAGGCCGTACCGTACTGCCGTACAAGTGCATTTTTTCCAGAAAATCGTGCCGTACCGTACTGCCGTACTTGACGTGACCCCCGTACCGTACTCCGTACCGTAGAATACGGTACGCAGTACGGTACGGCCGACTACCTCTAGGTGGAAGGCATAACCTACCCCTAACATTCTGGGTACCTGAACCTTCATAGTTGTCATGTTTAGATCAACGCCCTCTTCTCGAGCGTCCTGCTGCTCATCGTCATCGTCGCGCTAGGTCCACTGCTAGAGCCACTTCCGATGGCTGTGCTGGCGGCTATCGTCATGGCTAGCCTTAAGGGTCTCTTCATGCAGTTCGGCATCCTTCCAAGGCTCTGGAAGATTTCGAGGCTGGACTGTGTAAGAACTTTTTAAATGAAATCCAAAAAAGTTGCCCTACTAATTTTTTAAATATTATTTTATGCATGACTTGTTAGCAATCAGACCGGACCTACATTACATCGTCTATTTTCTTTTTAATCTATTTAAAATTTAAACTTACTTTGTCAAGCCGTAAAAAAATGTTCACGTTTTCTACTTCCAGGCCGTCTGGATCGTCGCCTGTGCGTCGACGGTCATTACCGACGTCCAAACCGGCCTTCTGATCTCGGTCGTTTTTGCGGTGCTCTCCATCGGTCTCCGCGAGCAGTGGCCCAAGGTCTACACGATGTACAGCACGCCAAAGGGCGATATCTTCAAGGCGGAATGCAACTATCAAGGTAGTACCCAGAAATCACAATGAGCATAGGGCAGCCTGACAGGATGACAAACAGCGCAGCACGGGGATAAGTTGCTTAGAAGATTGATGAGCTACACAGAGAGGTGAACAACTGCTCAACATGGGCCTGTCTAGCCGAGAACGATTCGTCCAGTAGCGGGACGAGTACCTTCCTCGTCAGAGTAATGTGTTCTTCGATCGGATGACGCATTGCCTGGCATAAAGCTCGACACTTGGCACGCGTATTGTACGCCGTACCGTTCTGACCCTCTCCGTACCGTACTGATGTACCGTCTCCGTACCGTACTGCTATACCGCAGTACGGCCAGTACGGTACAATGTGGGCCGTAATACGGAACGGTACGACTCCAGTACGGCCCGCACTCTTTGAAAAACCGGAAACTTGAAGCCGTGTCGTACTGGACCACCGACCTAACCGTACGCCGTATCGTACTGACCCCTTCCGTACCACCAGTACGGTTGCCGTACCGTAGTACGGCTGTACGCTACGGTACGGCCGTACCACCAGTACAGATTGCCGATCTTCAGCCCCAGCATGATGAGTTGCTGAGGGGGGTGTGACGAGCAGCCGTACATGCTGAAAAGTAGCGAGGTAAGCAGCTCAGGCTGCCCACGATGCCGACGAGCTGCCTAGTAGGTCTGAGCTATGAGGTGGTCACCGAAAAACCAGTCCAAGCAAGGATCAGCAGTCTGATAAGCTGCAGAACAGAATGATTAGCCGATATGTGAGCTGCTTGTTCTAGGTCTACAAGCCATCGACGACGACCACACGACTGTCCTAAAGTTCGAAGCGCCTCTCCACTTCGCCAACGTCTCCAAGTTCACCGTCATGTTGTCCGACTACTTCGCTTCGGTTGAGAAGCAGAAGCTGGTGAAGCATTCACTCGTAAGAAAGAGCGGGATGTCGTCCTGAAATATCGACCATTTTTTCAGGTCAACGGCTCTGTGTCCTCCGAAGAGGAATCGGACGAGCAGTCGACGGAACTTAATCGTGGACGGACGCTTGTACTCGACTGCAGCGCCATCTCCTACATCGATCAGATGGGCCTGGAGGCGCTTCTAGAGGTACGTCCGGGCAATGCGGCCTAAGCAATGTACCTCGTAAGCTTAGGCGACTCCAGCAAAGTTGAAATTCTGCGAGCAAAATCGTTGTTTAGGCCCATAAGGACGGCAAGAAGGCAGACATACGCGTGTTCTTCGGCGACGTTGCCGGTAAGTTGCCTTCGACTACTACGCAAATTTGGTGTCTGTCAGGTTTCTCTGTTTCGGGCACTTGGGGACCTGTGGCTGGGCCTATGGGTCGGGGTTCGCGGAGACACAGCTGATGTTCCGACGGATATCAAGGCGCTAAAAAGGCCGGGCATTGGTATTCACTGCTTTCGAAGACAGTGTCCCTCGACACTTAATGAAAGTTTCGTGGTGGTAGCTATTTTCGTCAGTCGTCTCGTACGTCCAGCTTTTCACTGTCCTCTCCATTAAAATTTAAAGCCCCTAGACCTCTATAAAAATACACGTCTTAACTCATAGTCCACCATCATAAGAGGTGACCCTTGTTTTTGGCTAGAAGTCACCCGCATTTTTTTCAAACGGTAATACACAACGGTACCAAAGTACGCCGCATGAGTAGCAGAGATAAATCAACCGTAGCTACCGCATAGTCCTAAGTACTATGACGTTGGCATAAGACGCATTTTAGCTTCGGTACCCTACGCTAAAAAGACCTTTTTAGCTGCATCAGCTACTGGCAAAAGTTATAAACTTTTATTGCCATAATAATAAATATTAATAAGCATTAATGAATGAATGGGCTCTGCACGCAAATACACGCTTTCAGAGCTGGGTCGATGTTCGGTTGTCGTGCATGTCCTATCCATTCTGGACATGCATGGTTCAACAGCCTATGTTGTACCCTATCCCGATCCCATCTATCCATCCCGATAATGGAGTCATAATCTTTTCGTCTGATCGTTTCGAAGCTATCCGAAGTTCGATACCTCCAAGGGGGCTGCGTCGGATCCTTTTGGGGCCATCCATGGCTCAACGGCACAGTACGGGGCATTTCCTGGCTCACTCAATCATGACGGGGCCAACCTTGGCTCAACAGTCACCGATGAGCCATGCTTGGCTCATCGGAACATTACAGAGCCATCCCTGGCCTTACGGCTCACAATGTGACAACGACAGATTACGGATCAGGGTGGACTCATCCGTGACTCAACGCCTAAATGCGTGGCCGTTGCTGGCTCATCGGCTCGGTATGACGTTGTATTGGGCGCAAAGGCAAATGCGGAGACCATCCTGACTAATCAGCTCGTTACGAACCCGTCCTTGACTTAACAGCTCAATAGCCCACCTTCCGTTGCTTCCTAGGTTGCTACTGTGCGATCGATGTCATCTCATCACTCATCGCTGTGATGAGCCATCAGGGAGAGTACAGCTTAATAGAGTCGTTCGGGGTCGTCCGTTCTTATATAGTCATCATTTTTCGCACATCGCCATCCTTGGCATATATTCAGTGAGATCTGGTACCTTTCATAACGCGCCAGGTCTTGATTGACCAGCCGCCGTGGCTAATCCGCTCAACCTAGGACAGTTTTGGTGTACTGGGTTGCTAAGGAGCCATCCTTATCCCAACAATTCAATCCGATGCCGTTTTCGGCTAATCGATGAGTTCCGGAGCCATCCGTGGCTCAACAGCTCAACCTTGGGTCGATGGGGCTTGGGGAAGCCTTTTATTGGCTCATTGGATTGTCACGCCAGCATCCGTGTTTCAACAGCGCAATACGCGCCATACTGTGAGCATGTCAGTAGTTTGCGACATCCTTGGTTCCTTAGGATTAATCCGAAGCCGATCCTGGCTCACCAGATCGTATGAGGCCATCACTGGCTCAACATCTCGGCAAAAGGTCTTTTGTGGCTCATCGGCTTGTCAAAGAGTCGTCCGTGTTTTAACAGCTCGAAATGGAATCATTCTCCATGTCCATCCCATCCTCTTCCATCTTCTTCCTTTTCCAGCTCCTTTTTGCTTCCGTTCCATCCTTCTCCGATCCATCTCCATTCTTCTCTCCCGCCGTCCCTCTCCAATTCCGTACTCCTGCACCCATACTCAGCTCCATCGATCCTCAGACCACCCGTCTTCATTATCTTCCTCTCCGTCTCGATACCAGGTATACTGAGCTCAACGGCTTGCTGCGGGGCCATGTTGGGCCTGGGGACGACGCGGCTCGGAGCCATCCATGGCCTATCCGCTTAGAACGTTGCCATTCCAGGCTTGACGGCTCAACCCGAACCCATCCTGGGCCCATCTGCTCAATACGGGTCCGATCGTGGGTTATCAGATCGGTACCGCGCCATCTGTGACTCACCTGCCCGATGTGATGCCATACCGAAGTAACCCGTTTTGGTACATTGCTATACTGGACTCATCCATTAGATCATGATCGCTCGATAACGCGATACGGCGCCACTCCTGGCCGATCCTCCCGATATGGAGCCATTCTTATCTTATCGGATCATTGGGAAGCATTCGGTCGTTTGGCATCTCGTGGGGATTGTGCCGGATCGCTATGGAGCCATCCGTGGCTCAACGGCTTAAAACGGGGCCGTTGCTGGCTCTCGAGGTCGCTCAAAGGCCATGCCTGCCTTTGCAGCTCGATATGGAGCCACCGTTGACTCATTGGAACGTTACGGAACCATCCCTGGCTTCCTGCTCGAACGGGTCGGATTTTCAGGTCATGGCGGAGCCATCCGTGTCTCCACGACGAAGTCCGCGGCCATTCCTGGCTCATCGGTTCAGTACGACGCTGTCCGCAAACACTTACGGGGGTGACCTGGGCTCAAAGACTCTGTGCTGAGACCTTCCTGTCTCATCAACTCGGTACGGACCCTTTCTTGGCAGGGCCGTCAGTTCGTTATATAGTCATCATCTTTCGTACATCAGCTCTATATAGAGCCTAACTTGACTTCCCAGGTCTTTTTGTGACTATCCGTGGGTCAATCATTCAACACGGAACCATTCTGACGTTCGTGAAACATTGGCTGGTAGCGAAGGGGCTATCCTGATCCCAACAGCTCCATATGGTGCCGTTCTCGGCTCGTCCATTCGTTCCGCGGTCATTCGTGGCTCAACAGCTCAATCCGGGGTCGATCGCTTCTCCTCTTAGCTAAACATCTCGAATGGGATCCATTCTTAGCTCAATCGATGCAGCACCATCCGTGGTTCAACAACGCAATACAGGCCATATCGTGTGTACGCGATTGGTTCCGCGCCATCTTTGGGTCTATTGGCTCAATACGGAGCCATTCCTTGCTCGTCCGAATATTACGAGGCCATCCCGTCCCGATAAAGGGTCATTCGTGGCTCATAGTACTGTGATGAAACCGTGCCCACGGCTCAACAGCCTGATGTGAGGCCCTTTCTCTACGCCCACCCATTCAAGCTTTCCCCGTCCAGCTCCATTTTGCTCCCGCTCCATCCTACTCCGCTCCAAATCCCTTCTGCTCCCGCTTAATCCTTCTGAGATTCCGTACTCCTCCTCCCATGCTTGGTCCGGCGGTAGGATACAAAGCCATCCGTGGCTTAATAGGTGCATTCGAAGCCAACCGTGGCGTATCTGCTCAGAACGTAGCCATTCATGGCTTTATCGCTCGATCCGAACGTACTCTTGTCTTATCCGCTCAATACGGTGCCGATCTTGGCTTATCTGGTCAATACGAGGCCAATCTTGGCGTATCTGGTCAATACGGGGCCGATCTTGGCTCATCAACTCGATGTGATGCCATAGTGGCGTAGCCATTAGTCCAGAATATGCCCGTCTGGCAATTACATAGTGCCCGTCTGGCAGACCCGTCTGGTCGTATATGCTCGGCTTCAAAAATCGCCTTCGCTGCCGAGCCGAAAACACATTACCTTTTTCCCTTAACTTGCTTCACCTCACGCCATACATGGAGCTGGCCCCTGACACTCCAAGCGACTTCTGTCGCACATCCTCTGAACTGACCTGGATGTCCTTCGATTGACGCGTCGTCATGATTTCGCCGCTTCTGGCTGATCCGAAGACGCATTCACCGCTTCTGGCCGAACTCGCAGGTGCATTCGCCTCTTCTGGCCGAACCCGAAGACGCATTCGCCGCTTCTGGCCGACACCTCAGTTAGCATGAATACACGCACACATACAAATAGTCGACAGACCACCAACATAGCGACAGACCGCAATGTTGCGGTTGGGCGTAGAATATTGTTCACGCGGCGGGAGGATTGTGACAACACGCATGTCATCACTTGCGTGCCGTGCGGCAACANTGACTATCCGTGGGTCAATCATTCAACACGGAACCATTCTGACGTTCGTGAAACATTGGCTGGTAGCGAAGGGGCTATCCTGATCCCAACAGCTCCATATGGTGCCGTTCTCGGCTCGTCCATTCGTTCCGCGGTCATTCGTGGCTCAACAGCTCAATCCGGGGTCGATCGCTTCTCCTCTTAGCTAAACATCTCGAATGGGATCCATTCTTAGCTCAATCGATGCAGCACCATCCGTGGTTCAACAACGCAATACAGGCCATATCGTGTGTACGCGATTGGTTCCGCGCCATCTTTGGGTCTATTGGCTCAATACGGAGCCATTCCTTGCTCGTCCGAATATTACGAGGCCATCCCGTCCCGATAAAGGGTCATTCGTGGCTCATAGTACTGTGATGAAACCGTGCCCACGGCTCAACAGCCTGATGTGAGGCCCTTTCTCTACGCCCACCCATTCAAGCTTTCCCCGTCCAGCTCCATTTTGCTCCCGCTCCATCCTACTCCGCTCCAAATCCCTTCTGCTCCCGCTTAATCCTTCTGAGATTCCGTACTCCTCCTCCCATGCTTGGTCCGGCGGTAGGATACAAAGCCATCCGTGGCTTAATAGGTGCATTCGAAGCCAACCGTGGCGTATCTGCTCAGAACGTAGCCATTCATGGCTTTATCGCTCGATCCGAACGTACTCTTGTCTTATCCGCTCNCCATTGCATGCTGGGGGGGGGGGGCTCTGCACGCTGGTGTTGGTGGTGGTCTGCACGCCGGCGATGATGATGCCGGCGAGTGAAGTATCTGAAAATTGTAACGCCTAGGGGCGCGACATCGCCCGTGACGCAAAAACTACGTCGCACCCTCGTTTGGGCACAGAAGGGCGCGACACCGCCCTTGACGCAAAAACTACGCCGTACCCTCGTTTGCGTGTGCCAAACTTCGCGCTAAGATGGGGTTTGGCTGGAAACGCAGCGACAGGCTGCAATATTGCAACTGTGCCAACTACAGCTAGGTTTACCCGTGTTGCCACATGACACTCAAGTGATGGGAGGCGTGTTATCACAATCCTCCCGCCGCGTGAACAATATCTACGGCAGTCGGAATGCACTGCTCGCTGCAGTTCGTCTATTATGGAGCACGTTTCACTCTGCCAAGCCAACACCTGGTTGGACAGTTTAGAACATAGCAGCAAACAGCATGGGTCGTGCTTTTGCAAACTCGGACACATCCAAGTTGTCGTATGCCGTACTGCTGGGCCGGCCCCTGGGAAAATACATGGGTAAGACAGTGCCCTTGCGCACAATTCGCGCAGTCCCCGGTGACGGACACCGCTGGGCATGCCAAATTTCGCATTCAAAGTAAAGGGCTGGTCGCAGTATGTTCAATTGGTGAGCATGATAAGTCAGCAAAAGTTACGAAAAAGGCCCTAGCACGAGTCCCGTGCTGCATGAATTATACACTTCTGCACTCACCAACGCACTGCTCGATCACGGTGCGTATATCCTCTTTTCAAATTTGTCTTAAAAGGGTCGGGCGGGTGGGAATACACGCACACATACAAATAGTCGACAGACCACCAACATAGCGACAGACCGCAATGACTTGGCTGTGACAGCCACCGTTTATACCATTTGCCGTATGCAGATTCCGCTAAAAATATCATTAAGCGCTAATGCTACAGTACCGCTATCAATGTTCGTCTTTCAGATTCCATTCTCGACGCCATGCGAGTCACGGACTTCCACGCGGCTGTGCCAAAGCAATACTTCTACCCAAACGTTCATGAAGCAGTCGCAGCGGCATCCGGGCCGACCCTCGTCGTAACGAAGTCTTAGAGCAAGATCTCTGAAGCGTTCGCAATATCCCAGCAATCTAGCGCTTTTCACAATATTTAAAGCCATTTATGCTCATGTATGATAAAGGATGAATCCACATGTAGTCTGATCATACTGAAAGGTGCCTCTTGCGGTGACAGCTCCCCTATTTTTTGTATTTTTTAATTAATTAAATTTTAATTATATATTATTTTAATTAATGAATTATTTCCTAAGCATAGCCCAGAAAAAGTAAAAAACCCCGCATGCTATGCCAAAGAGATTTAGCCGAAAACGTAATAAATAAAGCGGAAATTTGCTGGAACGTTTGCCCATGCATCTGAACCCTTGGCGACTGTACGCGTCTGGCCGTGTCGAAGGTTATTTGAATGATTCATTCAAAGATGTCGGGCAAAGTGCCTCGCACAGGCCAGGTATTCAAGGATAACGGACACCCAAATACCGGCAATCGCAAGGGGGTCTTTAAGTAGACTAGGATGATCCTAAAAGGGCAGAACAATTCCAGTGTAGTTCAACGCTTCAGAGCCATCGCGATGTCCTGCCAAGGGGCACATTTTGGGCGCATGTTGTTTGCCCTTTAAGTTCGCAACAAACATACTTCCTTATTCGTTGCGACAGGTGTCTTAAGGGATGACGGACGCCGTGGAAAGTGTACGTGTTGGGGAAATACCTACCGTATATCTGCCGTTAATGAGGCTGGCTATCATCTGTTAGCAATGTCTAAGTTTCAGGACAAGCAAAAAGTGCCGCGAGCCAAAGGTGTCTCTCGAAGTTTTTATTTGCTTTCAAAAATTTAACTGCGACATGTGAGTAGGGGCTCACGACTAGAGGGAAAATAGCAACGACTCACGGTCGAGGCCAAAATGTTAATTTCCAGTGCGTCAAGCTCGATCGGGTTCCTGTCCCGGCCCGAAGGCACGACGGGCCGGTTGGGACGGGACACTTTCGAGTAAGCTATGCAGTTACCGTATTTCCTCGAATAATAATTCCCCCCTCGAATAGTCCGCCCTCTAGGGGGTCTACGGATAATAATTCCCCTCCCCCGAATAGGTCCTCTCCTCTAGAGGGTCCTACAAACAATAGTTCCCCATGGGGATTATTCGATTGCGTTGCTCAGAATGTGCTAGCAATGTTCCTGAATAGCGTTACGTGAAGTATGGGTTTTCATAGTCCGTTAGACGCGGTGATCTCTGCTTTTGAAATTTATTGTCTCCCGTTGACGGTCAATGTTGACGGTGTGATAGAGGTCCATTAATCACGCGCGGGCACCATCGCGCATTTCGCGAAAGACGGCGAAATCTCGTGGCCGCGCAACGACAGACATCACACTACGAGATTGCATAACGTCACATTGTTCCCATGACATGAGAAGATACGGGCGGAAAATAATATTTAAAGTGGTGATAGAGAAGGGAAAGCCCTCAAAGTCAACCGACTTTTGTCACCACTTGCCAGTCCGTGCTTCAATGAATATTTGACTGACCTGATCCTGCGTCTCGTACGCATACGCCGAAGTAAAACAGCGTTGACCTTCATTTCACACTGCACGTCAACAATGCGCGTTCTCGTACTAACAGGTAAGTCTCATTAGCAACAAAGGAACGCCCCGAGTACCTTTTCAAACTAAGCTGCTGGTTATCGACAGGACATTGGGTCACTGAGAGTGGCTGAAGTTTTAACGACGGAGAAAAGCGCGTTCCCGTTTTTTGCAGCTCTCTTTGATTCGTCCCTCAAGAGGATACATGCTGAAAAGTGAAAACACACCGATTTACTCTATCAGTACCTCCATTTCGAAGCTCTCTACCCCATCCCCCTTTCCCCTTGCCCCGCGCACCCACCATTAGGCTTCTCCAATGGCAACATTTCCGCTGGCGTGGCAACATTTCCGCTGGCGTCACATTTAGAGACCCGAATGCGTGCCTGTTATGCGGTCCAAAAGGTGGCGGAATGTACTACCGCAAATGTTTACTAGGTACATATAGGTCTTGATATTTGATGCACAGGCTATGTAGATAACCTTGCCTGCTTGCAAATGGCCCTGAATTGAGCCACAGGTGGTTGCGGCCACTCACGGATAGCCAGCAGCTTATGACAGTCTTCAAGGCATTATTTACTCCACCGCGTTTAGTAGCGACGATCGTACTTCTCTCGCTCGCTTCCTGCCAAGACCCGCCTGAAATGGGAGGAAACTTGTGGGAACTCCTACGCCGCGCACAGGCGAAGATCTACGAAGCTGAAAGACGGCGAGATTTCGTCTCGCTTGCGGACATCATCGAGGCTAAGCGACGAGAACTCTCGACAGACACACCACCGGTTGTGCCAACATCACCGCCGACGGAAACAGGCTCCGGCCGAAGCGCTGGGCATTTGCTGAATGGACTGCATGCCATCCACGGGATGTCGATGGGCAACGGAATCCGATAGCGTTGGAAACTTCGACGTTTTTCTTGTTGTCTAGAGTTATGGTTTGTTTAGACTTGATGATCTCAATAGGCTTGGGAATAAAGTGCAATGTCGTCGAAAGAATCTGTGGGGGGGGGGGGGGTAGTTTACGTTCTGCCGCGACGAGAAGCCGGTGGGGGGGGGGGGGGGCAGGGGAAAGCTTCTCCTCCGGAATAGGCAGGCAAATAAAGACCAAGATTTCCCCTCACCTTTTGGTCGCGCAAGTTATATTGTAGTCGCTTTGCTTCAATGCTATGTTTACTTACCTGCAATGCAACAAAAATAAATACTTTAAATATCATTAACATCCCAGTTCAATTTGACTGCGGGATCATCTTCTTGCAGCACCAAGCCCACTCGAACACTACTCCAACAGAATCCGTTCCCGAGTGTTGCTAAATTTAACGTATTTTCTAAGCGCTTCCATACGCTCTCACCTTTGCACATAGGGCTTTGTCAATGCGGCAGTGCGCGTTGCCCTGTCGACAAATGTACATAGCGTCGTACCTGTGGCGTTTTTGTATTGCTAATCGTCGCAATGTGGATACCCAAGACATATTTTCATTTCTCATCAAAATCATTAAGCCTTCCATAACAGCTTCATTTAGCAACACAAAAAGTACAGCAGACAATATCTTGGCCACTGCGGCATTGAAGCGAGATTCGTAGAAGGCCAGTTGCGCCCGAGGGTATTCCGCGTATTGTTTGCCGCACTATTCCGCCCGAAGATACGCAGTCTAGGCAGATACTTAAGGAGTTACAAATTCCGGAAGCCTTACCTGGGATTCTTTGCCACTTGACCAAGACTGTTGTTTGCGGCATTATACGGCTAGCTCGACGTCCTTTAGACCGTCAGCATCTGCCTTAGCGTCGGATCCATTCGTCGCCTCCTTAGTCCAAAAAACGTAAGCTATTTCGCAATCGAGCCCAGCCTCGTCGCGTTTAGCCCAAAAGCCTGAAAACAATGATGCAACGGTCGGCAGCCCGGCATCGTTAGAAGCCATGTGAGCAGTCAAGGGAAGACTTACCTGAGATGCCGCGCCGATTGACCAAGACTGTCGTTCGCGCTGCATCATACGGCCTAGCTCGACGTCGTTTAGACCGTCAGCATCTGCCTTAGCGCCGGATCCATTCGTCGCGTCCTTAGTCCAAAAAACGTAAGCTATTTCGCAATCGAGCCGAGCCTCGGCGCGTTCAGCTTAGAGGCCTGAAAAGGCGTTGTTAACTGGGGCCGGGCACATACCTCATTAGTTAGAACCTCGACGTCGTTTAGATCATCAGCTTCAGCCACAGCGCCGGATGGATTCGTCTCGTCGTCAGCCCATAAAACGTAAGCTATTTCGCAATCGAGCCGAGCCTCGTCGCGTTTAGCCTAAAAACCTGAAAGCGATGATATAACGGTCGGCGGCCCGTACTCGTTAGAGGCCATGCGCGCCCTCTTCCCCCCTTCCCAATGCATGCTTTCGTACAAAAAAAGCCCTAGTCAACCCCAACAATGGCGGAATATAACACAAAACAAACGTTATTAAAAAACCTGAGCTATTTTGCAATCGAGCCGAACTCGACTGACACGCCCAAAAAAGAGGAAGGAAGAAGAAACAAACGAACGCGGGACTCCTTTTTATGCACCTGCAAGACGCGGCTCGCGAAACATTTCCCATGCGCACACCCAGACGCCTCCGCCGCTAGCATGAGCAAATTGCACGCCTTAGGGCTCTCTAATCACAAGCAACCGCCGACTATTTGGCCGCCTGCCGTATTTCGACCGATCACAGTGTCCCGTAGCGTATTTTTCTCACATTCTGCTGACCCGACTTGTGAGAACGTCAAAACAGCAATGATTATGATGATTAAACAATGTGAAACGATTTGCTTAAGCACGGACTAAAAGTTCTGAACTTTAGATGATAAAGCACTGTACAGCGAGCACATGACAAGACCAGTTCCTAAAACTTCGACCGGAAAAATATGCCCCATTTAGAGTAGTCAGAGCATCGGCGTAGGCTATGCTCTGACGTAACTCTCAATATCCATTGGTCCAAAGAGCATTCGCGTAAGGCTGAGTTTTCGTGCTTGGATTTTTTGCTCCCCCATTCGTCGCTGGCACTGGGCAGAAAGATAGCTTCAGCTGGAGATTTTCACGACCTAAAACCGACCCGACTCCTTGCGAACGGTGATTTTTTTCTGGCTAACTTGTTATGTGTATAAGAGCGGGACGTGGGTCGCTCAAAATAAGGATTCCGAAGATGAGATGTTTCAGTCAACGTTTGTTCAAAACCAAATATCTCCGACAAATGCGGTCGGGGGGGGGGGGTCGTGCCTAAGGCTACCCCGAAGACAGCAGGGCGGGTGCGGCTAGCGCCTTCCAGTATTAGGGGGACGCAATTGTCGGGTGCGACAGTTCCGTCTCGGGTGTTATTGGGACGGAACTGTCCTGGAAACGAAATTGTCCTGGGGACGGAATTGTCTGGCAACCTGTGTTAGTTGTTCCAAATAAAAATTAGTCGCTTCCGTAGGTCTTTTAAGAAGATACACCTAAACCAAGAACTGCTATCTCAGATTTGCTAATCAGGCGAAGACAAAATTACAGCGCCATTATCCGTCGCTGCTTAATGACCACCGTCCAGCTCATTATGCTTCGCCCGCTCTCAGACGCGGCCCTCCCAGGCCAACCGGGGGATCGTAGGTCGCTGAGAGCCTACGGCATTCCTCATCGATTTGAGGTCGACGGCCGCCCATAATGCGCGTCGTTTTTGCTACGACCCAACTGGCCTCGCTTGACCATCAGTCTTGCCTCGAATGCTCGGATGGAATATATTTTCATCACCTTCGTTTCTGCATTTTATTTTATTCGTTCATTCTGCAGTTTATCCGCGTATTTTTAGCGAAATAAACGTCTTGAATGGACACGACAACCAGAGTCAAATGCGAGCTCATAGAAGAGGAGGCGGAAACTGCGATAAATGAAGGACTGAACAGCTGCGCCATGAAGAATGAACCGGTAAGAATAAAGAGATTTTTGCTCGTTTCAGTGCGGAAACTTGTCCACAATGTCTCCTTGCAAAACTAAGGCCTATATAATTGATAGAAGCCTCCTTGAATCTTTGGCATTTCCTGCCAATTTTTGCCTTCTAAACCAACTTCAATTCTAATCAAATCTGACGTGACTTCCCTCGAGAACAATGCGCTTACTTTTCATTTCAGTTTACTTTTCATTTCAGTGCATTTCAGCAATCTACACACGACTTCAACGAAATGGGGAGCCATCTAGTGCTATGGAAACCGAACATGGTAGTCATCAAGCTTATGTTCGCTATCGCAATGTCGATTTTAGAGCCTGTCCCCTGTGTCGTGAAGATGGAGTTGATGGAGGAATGTCCGGAGTGGAAGCCACTGGGCCACCTCGCTGAGAACCTATTGCCAACTGGCATGTTCGGGAACAAAGCTGGCGATGAACCTCCGCCTTCTGAATGTGATGAAGAGGTAAGAACTCATCGAATGCGTCTAAATCGTGACCGGGCGTAAACCGATGCGAATAAATTGAATGTCCTTATTCACGTTAGACTCCATGGGCGGTTTTGAGAGTCGCAGTCGACATCGGATAGCGGCAATTCTTGAGACCTGAAATGGTTTAAATTTCGGAATCGGATCAGCTCTGAGCCTACGGACTGCCTAGATCCTAGTCGAAAGAGAGCAAGGGTTCGCGGCCCTACCAAACTGTGCAGATCATTACGAACCGCTTTTAGGCCGCAAGCACCTACGATCCCTCGGAAGTAGCGTCGTCCTCTGACGACGATGAAGCGGAGGATCCAGTGACTGAAACTGCTGCGAAAGGTTAGCTTCAGTATGACATCAGTTTACCCAAATTCCCGCTCTTTTAGGCGGCCATTTCAAGTGCAACGTCTGCGGCGAGTACCGAAGCACCAAACAGAGCCTTCAGAGACACATGAGAACGCACACTGGAGAGCGTCCATTCAAGTGCCACATCTGCCCCAAGGCGTTCACTCTGAACTGCATCCTTCAGGAGCACATCCTGACGCACACTGATGAGAAGTAAGTACTACTGCGCGTTAAGGCCGTTCACTGGATTGGCAGTTTGTGGGATAGTCTCATCCTCTAGGGCCTGGACGGGCTTGAAACGAGGATGAAATTAGAGTTCCTGAGCGTTCCACTATAGCCATAGGAACTAGAGTTCGGCGCCAGTACCAAGGTACGGGCCAAACCCGTACCCGCATTATACGGCACGGCAACACGGCACGGGAGGGTCCACACGGGTACGGGTACGGCACGGGTGCCAAAAACAAGCCGTGTTTTGCCAAGCCGTGCCAACCCAAGCCGTGTTTTATGCCGTGTTAGTGTACACGGCTCGGCATTGTTGGGTCCACCACGGCGCGGCTACATGGCACGGGAGGGGGCACCACGGGTGCGGGTACGGCACGGGGTACCAGGGCCGATCTTTAATAGAAACGTCTCACGACGGGTCTAGTTAGGACTTGGTAACGGCATCGGAAAACGGCCATTTCTGGACTTGGAATAGATTCGTGATTTTCAATCAGTTGGGACCGGCTCTAGTCACGAAGGGACCCAATCCTCTTCTGCTAGCCCATAATATTGCTTGGAACCTCCTGTACGATTTCATACGCGCTTTAACCTGCGTAAATTTTAGGCGCTACAAGTGCAAGCTGTGCTCCTTCGCTACGGGCAATCGAGTTAGCTTGTACAGCCATCGAAACGTGCACTTTCCGGGCCGCTGCTGGAATGCGCTGAGTGCGGTGAACGTTTTCGAGACCGACAGAGGCGCATCAAGCACATGGAAATGAAGCATCCGAAGAAGACGCACAAATGCGACGAATGCGCATTTGAGACGACCAGGAGGGAAAAGTTTACGTACGTTCCCTTCTGCTTTACCGTTGAGAAGTTACTCTGACCGTTGCGGGGACGGGGATCGACCCCCTCCCAGGGCCGTATTTAGCGAGGGGTGGGTGGGGCGCACCGCTGTTGGCGGCCGAATGCCGCCGATATAAGGTAAATGGGGACAAAAAATTTTTTTTAGAAAGCTGGTAAAAATTTAAGCTAAATTAGGTCTAAAATAGTTAATAAAGGCTAAACATGCCATTTTTAAGGTCATTTAATGATGTGGGGTCATTTTTACCCCATTTTGACCCATTTTATGGGTCCACCCCCTGTTCCCGACCTCCCCCTATCCTGGAATCCTAACTACCTCCCCCCACTTCACTACTCACGGAGGGGGGGGGGGTCGAGGCAGGTGATTACAAGCACTAAGTAAAACGGCTCGCCGCTAGGCTTCGCCAGAGCAAACGTTCAGTACCTTCATGCCCCGAGAACATTGCAGTTTCTGGACGCCCTTAACACTCTACGTTCCTCCCAAATCCCAGGACCTCAATACGTCCCTCAAATCCAATCCGCACTGCACCTACACGACTCGCAACTGGCAAGAGCTCAAACGGCACCGAAGACTGCGACGGAAAGCCGGCGACTGTTCTACGAAGAAGCGAGGTCGTCTCGCGACAAAGCCGCGGTACAAGTGCGCCCACTGCAGCTACGTCACGCTGGAGACGGAGCGGATGGACCATCATCAACGACTTCGACGAGAGTTTGGCAAATGCCACGGGAACGACAGGCGCTGCGGCGAGAGGTACATGCGTTCGTGCATGCTACCCGGCCGACCGGAGATCGTGGTGAGCGTCGAGCGTGAAGCCAGCGTCCCTCCTGCAGTGACCGACGTCGAAGAGGAAGCGGCGTGAAAGCCACGGAAGCTCTGATTTTCCATGCTCCTCAAGTTAGCCTTGTCTTTGCATCACGGTTGCACCTAATGTGCTTCTCTGCACCAATCCAATTTTGAAGTAAAAAAACTACCTGAAAACTACCTGAATTTTCAACGGAACGCTACTTTATACTTTCTTGACCGATTTAACCGTTTCGCAAGGCTACCCTGCCTGACCGTCCAAGAAGCAGCTGTGTGAAGCTCTGAAGCTCTAACTTTCCATGTTCTCTCACCTTCGCCTTGCCTTTGTATCAGGGTTGCACCTGAAGTGGCGCCTGCGGTAATCTCACTTCTGTCTTAACCTCATGTCTTCTTATTCGCGAACTAAAAGGACGCTTGGAAATTTCTGGCTTATGTTCCGAATTCGAGTGGAAAGTTGTTTGTCCATGTTGGCTACCGCATAATTGCGCAGATAATACCAGCGGTTATGATAAGTATGTACATAGCTAAAACTCACTTTTGCTAGACTGTGTACGTTAATCGTGATATCGTGAAGTTTTCTGACTGATCATGACATATCCATATTTCTGGTTTTATGTTTACGCCGAATGAAGCTTAGCTGATTCCGGAACGCTCTTGAAATGAGCTCTAACCGACGCAAAGGACCGTCAGGCTCAGCCTTTTCCGGCGGTGGTAACTGCAAACTGGGAACGTCATTGACCGTTGTTGTTTAATGACCATTGTCCGGCGCATTATTTCTTCGCGCTCATTCTCAGCGGGGCACACGGGACAACCGGAGGTCACCGGTCGCTGAGGATTTACGACATCCCGCCATTGATTTTAAGGGCGACAGCTGCACGAAATGCGCGTCGGTTTTCGCTGCGACCCAACTGGCCTGGTTGACCGTTGCAGCGTCGCTAATGTGGCCGGGAACCCCTCGAAGAGCTCTCATTTCTGCATTTTCAGTCTCTTTTTATTCTGCACGTTGAGGGAATATTACCACTTACATTTACCAAAATACATGCCTAGAATGGACGCAACTAGTCGAGCCAAAAGCGACCCCGAAGAAGAGGAGGCGGAAATTACGATGAATGACGAACTGCGCAGTAGTGCCGTGAAGAAGGAACCGGTAAGAATGAAGAACTTTTGGCTAATTTCAGCCAACACATTACCTTGCGGATCTGAAAGTCTCATAGACCGGTTATGTGGCCTGAATGCTAGACTCCTTTTCGTTCGTAAACGCAACTATGAATTTTCTTAAAAATCGGCTTGATTTCCTAGAATGTTGCGCTAATGTTGCCTGTTCCAGCTGTCTGCTCACGACCTTAACGAGACGGAGGAACTTCCCAGTGGTACCGCAGCCGGTGAAGGTAGACACGAGACTGTGTTTACGATTACGGAATGGTTTGTTTTAGAGACCGTGCTAGACATAGTGAAAGTGGAGCTCATGGAAGAATGTCCGGACTGGAAGCCACTAGGCCACCTCGTTGAGAATCAGTTGTCGACGTGCATGCCTGACTTCGAAGCTGAGGATGAACCTGAACTTTCGGAAAGCGAGGAAGAGGTATGCATCAGAAAACGTTTTGCCGTGGTCAGAACGGAACGGAGCAGGGATAGGCGAGTCTTGGTCTTGGTCCTGTAGTCCGGGAGGTTTTAGTCTTAGTCTTGGTCGTCAAAAAAATTCCGCCCATCTCGACTTTTCGACGGCCTGCCGCAGTCGGCGCACGGACCAAATTATAGGTCAAAATCCTAGAATATGAGTCCAAATTTCGGTGGAATCGCCTGCGACGGGTTAAATTCCGCGCAAACGCGGTCAAATGTCGAAAATTTCTGGCTATATTTTTTGCAAATATCTTTAAAAACGGCAAACCGTGAACCTAGCCGTCCCTGTTTTGAGGCGGAAATAGACTGAAATCTTGGTCTTGGTCTTGGTCCTGTAGTCCGGGAGGTTTTAGTCTTGGTCCTGGTCTTTGTCTTGGTCGTCGAAAAAATTCCGCCCATCCCTGGAACTGAGGTGGCCCGAAGCGAACGGCGACCGAATGAGATCGTCAGCGCCATTTCAATCTAGCTAACGCATATGTCTTCTCACAAGTTGTTTATAGGCCGCGAGCAGTTACGATCCGTCGGAAGACGCGTCGTCCTCGGACGATGATGAAGTAGAGGATTCAGTGATCGAGCCTTCTGCGAAAAGTGGGCTGCTCTTTGGACACCAGTTTACTAAAATGCTTGCTTTTTCTAGGTGGCCGCTTCAAATGCAGCGTATGCGACGAGTACCGAAGCAGCAAACAGAGCCTTCAGCGACACATGAGGACGCATACCGGAGAGCGTCCGTTCAAGTGCGATCTCTGCCCTAAGGCGTTCACTCTGAAGAGCATTCTCCAGGAGCACATTCGGATGCACATTGGCGAAAAGTAAGTATTGTCCGTGCGTAATGTCTATCGTTGGACCGCCAATTTTTGTCCTAGCCCAGACAGCTAGTGTCCGGTTGGGCTTAAAATGGAGCTGTGTGAGTGGAAGCAGTGCAAGCTAAGTGGATGCAAGTCAGCGATGTGAAGTGAGTTGAAAGTTTGGAGCAACTGAGAGTGGCTTTTAAACGATCTAGCGCATCACTACCGGTTTTGTGCGGCTTTGCCATAGCGTTCAGACCGCCTGATTTTGCTGGTAAAATTGCTGACTTTTCGCCTTTCTGCCTGATTATGGGGAAGCCGAAACCGGTGGGAAATATAGAATTTTTCAGTGAGAACATGCAAAACATGACCAAAAACGTCTAGCCCCGCCTGTCAAGCTAAAGGCACAGTCTCCCTCCGGAAACGCTGGAACTGCGTCCGTACTGACGCATCTTGTCTCTCATCAGCTCACCCGATGTTAGTGACCCGACTTCAGCCGATAAGGTAGCCAAGGTCAAGCAGCTCAAATCGGCCAATGCTGAAAGTAAGTGGAGCCACGAATGAGACAGCCCTTGCGGTTTATGCACCCTGTAGTGAAAAGTGCATGGCTAATAAAGCTCTCAAGCGCCCCAGAGTCATTCCCGAGAGTGTGGCTGGTACGAAAGCGCTCTGAAATGCTTTCGGATCTCTATGACGGGAATCAAGTGCGCATTTACCGCGAACTCGACTACTCAACTTTCAGGCGCCACAAATGCAAGCTGTGCCCCTTCGTCACGCACAATCGGGCGAGCATGTATAGCCACCGAAAGGCGCACCGTCCGGGACCGCTGTTCGAATGCGCTGAGTGCGGCGAAGGATTTCGAGGCCGAAAGGTGCACATCAAGCACATGGAGACGAAGCATCCGACGAGGACGTACAAGTGCGACGAATGCGCATTTGAGACCACGAGGAGCGACAAGTTCAGGTAATTTCTAGGTCAACATGACATTCGGGAAAAAAGGACCGTCTGGAGCCGGCGAGTAGAACTAAGCCTCCTCAAGCATTGCGATATATTTGTTGCAGCCGAATATGTTTCTCAGCCGGAAATGTTTCTGGCTAAAGTACCAGCCGGAAACGTTTCCGGCTGAAATTTCACCCGATAATGTTCCTGGTCATTTCTATCTTCTTTAAAATCGCGCGTTCTGTCGTTACTAAACCTAAGCCTAAGCCAAATCAAATAACCTAAGCGTCGGTGACGGGTCATCCGCCGCGTATGCGTAACAGGGACTAAGCTGGCTGATTGAGATGGACTGAGATTTGTTGCTTAGCCGGCTTGGTCCCTGTTGCATAGCCAGCTTAGTCTTTGTTATGCACCCTACGCCGAGGCTTCGCTTTAGGCACATATTTGGTTTAGGCTTAGGAATGCCAGAAAGCGCGATTTGAAGAAGTCTAAATTGAATAGAAACATTATCGGCTGACTGGCTAACAAACATATTCGGCTGCAAAATATTCACTAAGCTCAGCGCTACGCCTAAACTTCGTCCGTACCACGGTGTGCGATGGTTCTCCGTTGATCACCTGAAACTTTGTCTCATGGAAACATTTTTTAATTTCCTAAAACAAAGAAAACAAGTAAATTTCGTTTCCTAAAAAAGTTTAATTTTAAAAAAAATCGATAATGCAAAAACAGTAAAAATAAAAAAACGGAACGTAGAGCAGCACAAGCTGTCTTTAAAATGCAGTTCCGCCTTAGAGTAGCTCATCGCTGACTACATGCCTCCTCTTTAGAGAACACTTGAGGCTCGAGGCAATCGGGCCATCTTGCGAAGCGGCGCAGTTCGCCTGCGAGCACTGCGCCTACACGGCCCGCCACTGGAAGGTGTTCGAACGGCACGAGTTGCAGCGCCGGAAAACCGGGCACTGTAGTACGAACAAGCGAGGGCATCTCCTAAAGCCGCGGTACAAGTGCGCCCACTGCGGCTACGTCGCGCTGGAGACGGAGCGCATGGAGCAGCATCAACGACTTCGACGACAGTACGGCCGATGCATCGCAAATGACAGACGCTGGAGCGAGAAACGTATGCGTTCGTGCATGTTGCCGGGCCGGCCGGAAATCGTGGTGAGGGACGAGCGAGACGTCGGCGTCCCTCCTCCAGTGACCGACGTCAAAGAGGAAGCCGTGTGAAAGCCACGCAAGTTCTCATCTTTCTTGTTTTCACCTTTTGTTTGTGCGTGTTTCGGCCTTGAGTTCAACGTGTTTCGCTTTAAATTCAAGTTTCACTTAAAATAAATGTAATGCTTTTTTGTCTGTACGCTGCGCAAAAATATCAAAAGAGCTGGACAGCATCAAACTTGTCACCTACACGACGCCCGCCGTGCGGCGGACGCGTGTAAATGTATGGTGTGACTGTGTGTATTTACAACAAACACTCCGCCCAGTGCACAAGAAAGCCTCAAAACCAGTCAACTAGTGAACATTGAGGTACAAAGGCTGCCCTCAATGAAGGACTTCGTTAGCCGCCTCTAGAACAACTATAATACACGTTTCGGCCCGGCCCTACGAAGTCGGTAAACATGTAAATAATTTATTCGGATGAGATCATGCGTTAAAGCTCTGCGGCGAGGTATACAAGCACAACAGAACGACAACAGACGCCCAAATACGATTACTTTCCGAGCGCGCCAGCACCCAACTGCCTCCCGCGCATCGCGTTCAGCAGATGTCCAATGCTCTTGCCGGAGCCCGTCTGTGCCGCCGCTGGCTCCTTCACTTCTTTTGCAGCAGGTGCTGAGTCTTTCTCGTTGGGTGGCGGGACGTCGCGGAGCTTCTCCGTCTCGAAGAGCTTCATCTCCAACCGTCGGTACAGGGCGAAGAGGTTGGGTGATTCGGGAAGTTCAGGAGCCGGACGGGCGGCGATATGGGCGACGAAGACGGTTAGGAGAAGGCCTAAAATATGGACAAATATTGTTCTGTTTTGTTGAGGTTTAGATTTGTAGGTAGATTCCGGTCTGAATTTAAGTCTAAGCCATAGGTCTGAATTTAGGCATAAGATACGGATCGAGTGGAAGCGTAAAATTTAGGCCGGGACTAAAGCCTAAGTTTAAGAGCTAAGCGTGTGCACTCCGTTTGAGAACTTACGATGAGGTAAGCCTAAGACTAAATAGTGGCAACTCGGTTAAAGCGCTAAGCATCAGCCCAGCTTAAGATATAGACCTAGATTTTTAGGCAGTAAGTCGGCTTTAGCTTGAGAACGAATCCTTACCGGCTAGCATCGTGAACTGCATTCTTCTGAGAACTGATAGGCAGGTAGGGTCTGCAAGGACCGACGATGAATTCTCGCTGGCACCGGACGGTACGCTGTTGACCGAAAACGAAAAAGAAAGCAGTCAGCAATGGAGTCCGATCGAGACTACACTCGTCGCAGAACGGAACTGAATTCGCCACCGCAGAACGTCTCGATTTTATACACTTTCAGGTGAACCGAGCGTTTTCGGGACGCGTGATTAATGCTTCTGCGCGCGTCGGGCGGGCCCGAGATGCTTCCGCGCGTTTCCCGACGAAGAGGAATGCGTGAACTTTACACTGCCACAGATCAGTGGTGTGACGCTCGAAGCGCGGGGCTTGAAATAACGAAGTGACGGATGGCTCCGGAAGCCGTAATGGCTGTTTTCGTGGGCTAAAACGTCAATCATCGAGGTGGCGGTTGGGTAAATGTTTTGCGGAATCGCGCGACGACGTCGACGACTTCCTGACGTGGTGCAAGAGTTAAGTTGGGTACATGGGACGTGCGTTGCGCACTTTCAGCTTCCACGAGGTCACACACAACGCAGAATGCGTACTGTTACTACAGCGCTAAGAGTGGTTCCACATTAAGCTTCTTAAACTGGTTCTACACCATGCGACGAAGGACTGTTTAGTGAGCCTTTGTGTACCCATCCAACTTCCGCATGGGCTGGCATCAGAATCTCGTTATTTAATTCCCTGAGGAAACTGAAAGATGCGGGGCGTTGCTTCGTCACTCTATAGGTAAAATGCAGCGTAATAAGGACCCTCAAGGGCTTGGAGTCGTCTCACAAAAACCCTTCCAACCGGCGTCTTCTGATGTAAGCCGCATCGATGCGACCTGGGGCCAGCGCTTAACGCACATCGTAGCGTGCGTCTTGAGATTTTAGACATAACAACGTCCAACGATACGTTCTTTTTATGACGCACACGGACCTTGTTTACGTCCTTTTATTCTCCTGCTTCCCGAACCGCTTTTGTCGAGGCCTTGAGTATGCTTTGAACCGTAAATAAAAAAGTGTTCTCTTAGCCAAATCATGGTCGAACAGAAATGGAACTTTCACCAGGTCCGAAGTTATTTTAAGCCTTATCGACCAGGTGCTACCCCCACTCAACTGTCCGGTTATTTCGGTCCGTCACAGGACCTACAACAAATTTCGTCGACAAGTGACCAATCGGAAACATAAATCACATGTTGCGCATGAAGAGGAGACGCTCCTTCTGATGGGTTTGTCGCCGGGTTCACGGATCGCGGACGTCTATCTTCGGTAGACCTAATGGCGGTACCGCGGTTGTTGCTGTCTTCGGTGCAATAAAACCGTGAAAGTCAACAGGTTCAAGTGCCTACTGGCTAGACTCTTGGCAATCCCGTTTAAAGATAAACCGTACCTGACGTTGGGAATGGTCTTAGAGCAACACTCTCGGGCCGCAGATTTTCGGCTGGTTCCTGGATGTAGCGGAACGGTCAGCAGCTCTGCTGGCCACCAAGATATTTTAGCCATGTCGTATCATGTGCTTCAACGACGCTACAACGAATTTGTCGATGGAGGAGAAACATAAATCACGTGTGGCGCATGAAATGGAGATGTTCCTTGGGATGGGTTCGTCGGCGGGTCCGCGGCGGTCATTGGTCTTTGGTTAGATCCAGTTGATATGTGCTACGGCTGTTGTTTTCGGGGCGCAATAAAACTGCGGAAGTTATGTGTTTACAATTATTGCATGACTACGCTCTGGTTAGTTCTCGATCGGGCACCGTCATTCGATGACTAATTATGCTTTAATTCGTATCCTTGACGCATACACCAAGGAAGTGGCAGTCGAACTGTGCTTGTCCCCACTTGCGAAACCCGACATCGTTAAAGGTGTCCGGATCGATCACTACGTACGCGTTGTTCCAACCCTCACCGTTGCAGTTCAGCGGCTTCCCGGCGTCCCAGTTGGTGAAGTCAACGCGGCTACCGTCCACCCACTCCCAATTGCATTTGCCGGTGGGATCGTGGAGACCCAACCAGGCAGCATGGCCGTCGGCGCCGACCGCCTTTAGGAGGTAGTCTGAAATGATATGATTGTGGGCATACCTGGGTCTTGATCTTTTTTTGTTCACTTTTCATTACGTCCTATGTGTCGATGTAAGAACCACAAATTTGTCCGAGCGTGCTTGTAAGTAGCGGTCGCCAGTCTTGGGCTTCTTGGGACTGGCCAAATTTTTTTTAATAGTCCTGAGAAGCCATGGATTTTTGTCTGTCGGAAAGTACTGTAGACAGGGTCAGTTGCATAAACTGGGGTAAAAATCCCCCCCCCCACCCCACCCCTCCCGGTTCCTTGTCAGCTCCAGTGGTTTCAGAATTAGGTACGGCATGGTCGCTACTATGCGAGACCCAGGGCATCGTCTCTACGAACCCTTTGTAACTGCTTAAGACGAACGGCATTTACCGCACATCACCAGAGCGGGTAATTCTACAATGAGCATTTGCCCGTATTACCTGTCAACCAGAAATTCTCGGCGTCATTATGGACCGAAACAAGCTCGGCGTACTGCCGGCCGCAATGATCCCTGACATCTTGGAACAATCCGCCAAATATCTAAAACGCGTCCGATCCTATCCAAAATCCTCTACGATCAGCCTACGCTGTAGCACTTCTCCGTAACGTTACTATAGGTCCATCCGGGTGAGCATCCTTTCTGCGACGACGGACACGTTGGACAAGTTTTTGGTGGAGGGCACGTAGCGGGCGCCGGCTGCACACCGCTATCGCCTTTTGCAGGGTACTGGCAAATGTATGAACTGTGGTTGTCGCAAGACGTAGCATACCACTTGGTTGTGTTCGCATACGCCAGCGAACACCGGACATCAGTGTTCGAGGTTGGTTGCCCTAAAGGTTGTCTGATGCAGTGTGTCTCTCACATGAACGCCTCCTGAGCTGGCTAAACAACTCATTTTGAGGGGTCTCTAGGGAGGTGTTGGAGCTTGTCCCTATCACTTACTTAACACAATGCGACCAAATACAAAAACCATATGACCAAGATACAAAACTCATACTTGGGAAGGCTCGCCTTAGCAGAACAATTCAGATTTGGCCGTGACTCTATTGAATTTTTGCGCTCTCACATATGGTTCGCCGAGTCCCCCCCCCCCCCCGCCCTGCTTGTCCGACCAGACGCGTAGCCTGCAGGTATGGACGTAAATACCTTGCCACTAATGGCTTAGGGGAAACTACGGGCTTGGCTCGGGGGAAATTAGGTGGGGAAAGGAGATACTGTGGACGGAGAAGGTTAGAGGGCTCCGTTCAGGCATGATTCTTGCTCCTAGTTTTACCCACAAGACATACTAAAAGCGACGTCGTCGCATGAATTCTCTTCTATAACGGTTTACCGATTACAGCATACCTTTCGGCCAGTCCGCATACTTGAATGCGCTACCGTCGGTCCAGCTCCAGTTGGTCGACGTGACGCCCACGCTCGGCCCTAGCCAAAACGACTCTGCGCGAAACTTTGATCCGAGCTTGTCAAGCAGGAAAGAGTTCAAGAAAGCGTTTCTAACGGATGCCAGATGTCCGCCGCTTAATTGGCAGTTCTCTTCGGCCTCGTACCAGGACTCCGACAGCATGTTGTAATCGTAGCATACGTCATCGGAGAGGCCTTGCACTGCACCAGACGGGCAGCCAGCTGTGCAAAGGTCAACGCAGGTCAGCACGAGAACGAAGAAATATCTTGGCATCTCCCCAGAAGAACGAAGACACATTTATTCCGGTTCAATCGTCAAGGAACGTTTACGCATTCGTTGGCGCTAATCACTTTATCAGTTCTTTGTTCTTGCGAGCACGATGGGTCATCGTGGTTCTTTGTTCTGTGTTTGCGCTCCTCATGAGAAACAAACACAACATTGTTATACCCCTCGAACATTGGTTTGTTAATAAAAATTCATCTAGGAATAGATTGTACTGAACCCACTATTCCAAAGTAGGGCTAATGTATTCCGTTTATGGCTTTGCCGCCGTGGTCAGCAGGGCTAATACCGTAATACTTCTAATAGAGGCGCATTTCTAATAGAGGCGCATTTCTAATAGAAGCGCACCTGTGGGGGAAGGTAAAAAAATAGAGGCGCACTAAGCCTCGGCGATATGTACTGGTCCCCAAGCGACTCATGGAAGCCCAGAAATGATGATATAATGAAATCTACAGCTATACAACCACTTGATGAACGGAGAACATGAGGTCACAGCTGCTGGGAATCCGAAATCGCCAACGCCAGAAGTGTACTACAAGCTCGCACAGAAGCGTGAGGAGGCAGAAGCGGTAGACCTTGCTGAGATCATGACCGGCTTTGAGCTGGACCTCGATGAAGACGACGTCGGCAACGTCAGTGATGCTGAAATTGTCGACGATCCGCGCAAGGAAGGGAACAAGGAGCGGCCATGGCCGAGCGGTCTAAGGCGCCAGCTTGCGCTTTCCACTCGGTCGGCGTGCAAAGGGCGCGGGTTCGATCCCCGGCCGCTGCTGAGCTCGCCAGCCGCCCGGTTGACTCAGCCGCCCGCGAAGGGGAAATGAGAAGGCGCGCGATTGTGGGCGCGACATCGAGGGGAGCCCGACCAAAGGTCGTGCGTCGCATCGAAAGACCCCTCACCTCACTGGTACTCGAGACTCATGCGCCGGGGTATCGAGTAGGTGGGCGTAGTCCTAGGACGAACCACCTCGCCAACGCCGCTGAAAGCAATGGCGTACCAGAACGACAAAAAAAAGGAAGGGAACAATGACGCAGAGAGCGACTGCTCGGACGATAGCGAGTTCTGAGTACACGAAACCTCTTATTGTTGCTTGTTAAATTAGGTAATAAACTTGTTGTTTACTAGGGTAAAAAATAGAAGCGCAGTCTCTAATAGAGGCGCATTTCTAATAGAAGCGCACCTTTGGGGGAAGGTAAAAAAATATAGGCGCTGCGCCTCTATTAGAAGCATTACGGTAGGTCGCCCAAAATCGGCGTCGTAACGAGGCCTCTTCGATCGTCGGAAGAAACAGTCAAAATTTTATTAGAGGATATTGCAAAGTCAAATTATGCAGTCGGACCACTGAAAATTCTAACTATCCAGCAAAACCTCCGCGCTGATGACTCGCTGGAACTGATCCGCCGACTCGTCGCTGAATCCGCTGAAGTTATCCGCCCCGCTCGAGACCATCTCGATCCATTGCGCGTTGTGGTATCGGAATCGCTCCTCGACGATCCGCTTGCTCCACGCCTCACTGTACGTCTGAAAAAGGAAATTTTAAATTAGCGCAATATTTTGTAAAATATCAATAACAAATGGCGAAAATAAAAAGCATTAACAACTACATAAAGTTATTTTGGGTTGGTATTTCTGTTTCCGTCTTGTTTTTCTTCGGCGCAAATTCGGTGCTTAAAATAAAAATTAATTAGCGAATTAATCCTTTTAGATGGAAAAGTACTATTTCGAAGTTTTAATATTTTAATTGAACTGACGATACTTACAGCGACGAGTTGTAGTGCCTGGTCGCAGACGGCACGCAGCTGCGGGTTCTTGTCGTGCATCAGATTGATGAGATATTCGACCACTTCACTCTCTTCGCCACACAGTCCCGCACAGATGCTCGGATGCGAGAAGAGACAGTTGATCAGGAACACGATCTGCAGGACGATCTCGTCGTCGTCTTGGTTCTCTGAAACGAGCAACAGTCTTTTAGGCAGCTCAAGAAGCCCATAAGCTGACAGGCTTGTGATATGATCCTTCTCCGTCCGCAGAATGTCCGCCTTCCCATATTCCGGGACAAAATCCCTTGCTTCTTGGGAGTCGGACCGGCCACTCACTGAAATCTCACTCCAAATTTTCGATATCCCGCCTCCCTCCCACCACAGGAAGCACAGAAGACGCCGGCGAATCTGGCGAGCGTCGAAGAATGAGAGAGGACAGATTTCGAAGAACGGAGCAGGTTCCGAACAGGGGGGATTCTGGATTCGGGCGGAGGACGGCGGACGTACCCAGCATAAACAGGTGCTTTGGCACCTTTAGAACCCTCCCTTCCTTTTGCGCCGGAAGGGGGTTTCTACCTCTCATCCCTCCCTCGTCCATGAGTACACACTCCGAAAATACTAGCAAAAGTCGGCAACCGTACATGTGGTACAGCCGTACTGCCGGAATATCGGTACGGTTCGGTTAGGGGTGGGCAGTACAGAGTACGGCACGGCTCCCTCGATATTTAGTACGGCTCGTAGTGCCGTTCCGTACCGTACTTACGGTGCGGCTGGGGTTAGTACGGTACGGTGTGGGTAAGTATGGTACGATTGTTGTCCATCTGTGCGTACTAGCATTGAACAAATTTTGGTCGTCCGTACTTGCGAAAAAAATTAGCACCGACTTACTTCTCAGCAGCACCACCAAGTCGTCGACGAACGGCACGATGCTCTGCGCCGACTGCTGCTGTGCCGCCATCGTGCCACAGAGAACTATCACTTGCAGAAGGACGTCGTCCGCGACATCGCCGTTCGTCACCGCAGCGCTGGCGAGAACGTTCTTGATCCACGGCGTAAGTCGTGCTTCTGCCTGGAGTGTGTGCCAGTCAGCGGAAACGATCTGAGCGGCGGTGCCGAGACACTCCATTCCGAACGTGTGGTCGGTGGTGGCGAGCCCTTTCGGGTCGATCTTAGCGACGGCGGCTTCCAGGAACTTCGACATGTGCTTCTGAAAATGTTTCGCGTAGGGACTGCATAAATCAGCAAGCAAAAGACGCCGAAGGCCTACAGGACGATCACAAGCGCTCAGTACAAAGACGTTCACTCCAGGGCACGCCGTCAGGAAGTGTGCTCCGTTACGCCAAATGGTTATTGTCCCGATACGTTGTGGTACCGCCGTACCGGACCGTACGTCGTACTATCGGTACGGTACGGCTCCAGTTTTCTCGATATTTAGCACTAGAGCGGCCCGTACCAGTACAGTTCCGTACCGTATTACGGCCCGAACTGCCGTACCGTACCGTACTGGACGATCCGAGGGTCAAGGGTCAGTACGGTACGGACTATGGTACGGCGTGGTTCAGTACGGTACAGAGTACGCCGGCCAGCGCGGTACGCAGTACGGTACGCGTGCCGGTTTCCGATCTTTACCTAACGCTCCATCGAAAGCCAACGAGGCTCTATGCCATGGCAAAGACTCATCGTTCTAGCCATCCATGTGATTTGCTTACCAGGAACAGGTCCTGCGTAGGTCCGTCATGCGAGGCACAGTTGCGCACGACTTTCATCGCAAGCGGATCGTTCCGATCGAAGGCAGTCCTGATCAATGAGTCGAGGCCCTGCCCGTTCGTCCCGCAGATCACTTGCGCGTTCCGCTTCTCCAGCGCGATGTTGATGAGTAAGGCTTTCGTCAGGTTGCACGCAGGGCTCGCGGCGAACAAGCGCATCAGCTGAAGTAGTATGTAGCATAGTAGAACAACGACAAGTACGACAAGGCATTAAGAACAAAGTGCCAATGACCGTGAAAATCGTCAAAGGAATGACACTAAAGGCCGGTAGGCTTTAAACGGTCAGAGAAGCCAGTCACCCTGCACTTACTAATGTGTTCACGCCTTGGGCTCATGACCGGGAACGTGTTTTAAAGCCCAAAGTTTCGACGGACCGACTACGGGGTGTGTTCGTGATTGTGAACAGGTCTCGGTTCCTTAATAGCTCAAATGGTTAATAGGAAAATGACCAAAACTAAAGAATCTAGTTATGCTAATTATGCCGAAATTTTCATGGCACCAGACTAGTCCTTCAGTCCTGGCAGAACAAACATTCGTCGTACCGTGTTAATCGCGTCCGTGAAGATGATCATCGCCTTTGCGTCGTCGAGGATGCTCAACTGGTAGAGTAGCGCGAGTGCCGTTCGGTTGCCTGAAGTCAAGAATAATTCCGACCTACCGCAAGCGCGGACTCACCCTCAATGTGAGGCGCTACGTAGTTCACTAGGCCCGCGGAAACCATTCTCGTGCGTAGGGTCGGATCGAAGGACAGATTGAACAGCGCAACGAAGACGAGTTCCGTCAGTTCCGCGTCGCTCTTCGGCAGCAGGCGGACCAACTTCTCGACGATTCCTTCGGCACCCTGAACGAACAAGGGGTTAAGTGGCCACCGGAACCCGTACCGTCCTCCGTACCATACTGACCCACCCCGTAGTGTACCGTACTGACTGCACGCGTACGTTCTCCGTACCGAACATTACGGTACTGTACGGCAGTACGGGCCGTAACACGGTACAGTACGCAAATAGTACGGGCCGTATTAGTGCTAAACATCGAGAAAAGTGGAGCCGTACCGTACTCCGTACCATACTGACCCACCCAGTACTGTACTGTGTTCCGTACTGACCCACCCCGTACCGTCTGACCCCACACCCCTTCCTGCACTCCGTACCGTACAGTACGATACGGCCCTACAGGCCGTTATACGGTACAGTACGATACTAGTACGGGCCGTACTAGTGTTAAATATCGAGAACAGTGGAGCCTTACCGTACTTCGTACTAGCCGACTCCACCCGCGCCGTAAGGCGTACTGTCCTGACCCACCCGTACCCTACTCCGTACCGATTGTACGGAAGTACGCTACGATACGGCCGTACCACCTGTACAGTTGAGACCTTTACTCGCCATACTGAGAAGCCCATCGCTCTATGTTTGTTCAAAGTTGTTCGATTCCGGTGCTTACCATGGCGTCCTTGTTCTCGCTGAAGACGCTGAGCTTCCAGACAAAAGTGACCGTCGTCTTCAACAAGCTTGCCGATGCCACATGATCCAGGCATTTGACCAGGATCGGGATCATGCCGCGCTTGATCATCTTGTGCTCCACCTTGATGTCGTCCGCCAGATTCAGCAGGATCTTCAGGCAGGCTAAGTGATCATCGGTAATTACGGGTAATTAGGTGCTTTAATTACCTGCAATTAGCTGGTCTTGCTTCTTCATGGCAAACTCCCACTTGAGCCGGTTCTTCTCGTTCATCGTCTGAGCCTGCTCATTCCACATGTCCCAACGCTTGAGCTCGTACTCGATCAACTGCATGGAGAGGGCGCCGATCTACAAACAGTCACAGAGGTCACTGGTCGAGGTTATGCCGATAAACTTGAAGACCAGGGTATGAAATGTCGAAATTTTGGCTCATAATAACGGCATATTTAGGGCACACTTTGGATAAAAAATAAAATGTTGCTAGAAACGTCCAAAATATTGTGTGTTGTGGCACATTATTGACGCTTTAAATAAATGTACCTAAGTTCTAAATCCGATAAAAACTGATTAGATCAAGAGGAGATTTTTAGGGGAATCCGAAGAAACCCACCTTGTAGTGCGATATCGCGGGCTGTAGTCGGACGTTCTGCGAGAACTGGTAGAAAATGTTGGCGATGTTGGTCGCCACTTCGAAGTTCTTGCGCGAGTCCTCGCGGAACACTCTCGCCAGCGCGCCCATCAGCACTTCTGAAGTTGCTACCATGATGAAGGCTTGATAGAGGAGACGTACCGTTCTCCGTGAGGGTCTCGGCATTAGCGGGATTCAGCGCTAACTCGAGGATCAGTGCGACGCTCTTCGGTTTCTCGTTCTCCTCGTAGAGCATCTCCACGTAGTTCTAAAGACAAAATATGTTCGTAGACTGCGCATGCTCTTATCTTGTCCGTAAATTGCGGATGTTCTGGCTCACGACATGCACATGAAACTGCACATAGTGCGCACGATCGTGCTCTCAGAATAACTCTGGCACAGGTCCCATGTGTATGATTGTGGGCAACAAGTGCGCCTGTGCTAGTTTCCTTGTTGCGCAAGGCCTAGCGTACGAGTTGTACGGGCCATGCTCACCTGGAAGCTTTTGCTGACACTGCTGCGCATACTAATGAACTGAACGTGATGGTGACATAGGGATTTTAATGCATGGCCATGCGAATCAATCACCCATGCTAGCGACAAAAATTTGTGCATGCGCATGCAGAAGCCCAACCGCTAACGCAAGATGAGCACAAAGGCTAAAGCGTGCCCATAAAATCCTTGCTTAAGCTAGCGGCCGTAGGGTGTAGCGCTCTCATTCTTCTTAGGCTACAGCTGCTCACGGCACAGATTGCGAAAGCGTGGGATTTACGAGTGGCGCATGCTGTCCATTGCGCCATGGACAACATGCGTTTGAGCCATTGCAACGTCTATAGAAGGGGCTCACGACGTAGAAGCTCCCCTTACCTCAACGTTCTCCATGCGTGCTCTCGACACTGCGCCTGCCGACCCCGCTCTGCTGCTCGCTAAAAACCAAATTTCACAGGGTCTCGCATTGTCGAAGCATACGTCTCGGCACGGACACGCGCTTCTGCAGGTAGAAAATGACCTGCTCCAGCTCCACGACGCGATTGTGCGGGATGAAGGGGCATTGCTCCAAGATGTGCTTCGCCAGCAGGTTCGGATCGACGCTCTCGTTGAGGTCCTTCAGGTGGATTCTAGAACAAAGTTATTGTTGCTAGCACGCAACGTCTTCATCGCTGTGATAGTGGACTACGACATTCTGGTCAGTAGGCCTTGGAGGACTGGACAACAGTGCGGTGGATAACTGAACCCTGGCGAAGTGGTATTCAGGATGGACAAAGCGTGCCGTGAACGGAAGTGTACTGGTGGACAGACGAATTGTGGATAAGTGTCATACGCTTGACAAGCGCTATTGACAACTGGACTGTGCGTGAACTCACGTTGGTGCTATGGACATAATGGACAACGTGACCGGATTCAGGAAAAACTGTACCCTGATTCTACAATCGTAGCGGGGACAACGGCAACTTGCTTGGATTAGTGGCGAGTGGGCACATAGCGTGACCTGCTACACATATTAGAGAAGTTCGAATCAGCGGACAGACTGGACAGACGTGCACTTTCGGGTGGACAAACTATATTGTGGACAATGGGTTATGTACTGGGTGTATTCTACACTTCCACTTACATTTTCTGCACCGGCTTGACTGTGTTTCCCTCGTATGTGTCGTACTTGACGACCACCGCCGGATTAATAGAATGTGCGTCGATTTCAACGTTGCTGATATTCCTGAAACTGCTACCATTCGAAAGCCCTAACTTCTTCTCACTTACCCGTCGTACGAAGCGTCCATGTTGCCTGAAGTCTCCGTTAGGTATTCGGTGTTTTCTAGCCGCTTGTCCGCGTCGCAGGTGTCATAGCAACCGGCGCAGCGGGTCGTGAAAAGATGTTTTCTGCTGTACTTTCGGATGAGGCACTTTAAGACCTAAATTTTCCGTATGTTATGACTTCAAGCGGCTTTCAGAGAAAAGTGAATACACGGCTAAATAATAACAAAAATTCACGAATAATGGGCATAAATTGTGCCGAAAAAGTATTTTCACTTTGCACGTGAACACATTTGCAACTTGAGCTATGAAGTCCACGTCTGCTGGCTGACGCTCATTTGTGTTTCAAGCTCAAATTAACATACGCACAAATTAGTTAAAACAACGGCCAAGACCTAATGAAGAACCCGCAGTAAGGCAGGATGCCAAAGAGTCGACACGCACGAGGGACAGCTGACCGTTTGCTGCTGAGGTCATCGAACGCCGCTGAGTCTCCGGCGTACATTAAGTGGGAAGGAACCCAGGGCGCAGAGCTTCGAGACATCATAAGCAAGCATTTGTCCTCATGCTGAAGATCTTAAAGTTGAAGAACACATGCATAAGTATAGACGTTCTACTTTTTTAAACGATCCATTGATTTCCCTAGGACCTTAGGAATACGTGTATTTCCATAACCTTGCAGACAACAGAGATGTATTTTTGCTCGAATTGAGAGATACTTACAACGCTGTGTGTCGGCTTCTTGCGAAGGACAGGCAAAATTACAAGTTTTTGCAAGTACTTCAATTTTCCCCTTTGCATAAGCTCAGTAGATACTTGTATTTCCGTGTGGATTCTCGCTGTTCAGTGCGACTTTATGCTCGAATTTTCAATAGGATACGCCTCGAAAACACGAACCTCAAAGACGTATATCGATTATCGAGACCGACGCGACGGCCATTCGTAGTGCGTCCGGTCCCGGCACGAACGTTTCCGCGACGGTCGCTTGGACCCACGCCAACTCCTACGTAGACAGAGACCAACAGCGTCTCGACTTGGGCAGTATTTTCGTATTGTCTGGCGCGCTTTCTGCTTGCTAAACAAGTGAAATTTCAGCTTCCAATGTGGGAAGTTGTAAATTATGTTCACTTCCCGGGAAGGTCGTAGAAAATCTCAAAAGTGGAGTTCAGCACTTTCCCCGCATTATTTTCACTCGATTTGCAGCCATATTTTATTCTTTCGTGTCTTGCGCTGTATTATTTTTGACGTAAACAGAAAAGACACTCCATTTTAGGCCCCGCCCAGAAGCTCCAACTGTGAATACCAACGGGCAACATGCAAATCTCGGAGGAACTCCGCTTTGAAGGATGCAACTTTCTCCGACAGCGACTCGTCTTTTCGCTGCTCAGCGGTCGGCCAGTGACCGTCACCGAAATAAGGCCCATGGACGAGGACCCCGGCGTGAAAGGTGCGCATTAATTCTGAGGTTTGCGTGCACTAGGATGCGCAACTCAACGACAAGCTAGCGCATTAACCTGCGCAGTTCACATGCGTTGGCTTGTGCAAGTAACGTGCATTACTTGCGCAAAGTATGGGCACCGGTTGCGCATGTTTGAGCAAGCAAATATTTGCGCTAGGTTATGAGCATAGTACTTGCCCAAGCTCTGATCATGAGCTTGCGCAGGTTGTTAGAGTAAGCTTGCGCATTTCATGGGCATAAGCTTGCGCTATTGAATTCAACTTGCGCACGCGCTAAGCACCGATGTATGCGCACTGTAGACCATATATCTAGTTTGTAGAACTAAGGACGTCCTGAAAGTACCGACTTTTTAGAACACGAAGTGAAGCTCTTGTCGCTCCTCGAGAAGATCACAAACGGAACGAAGATCGTCATCAACAAGACAGGTATGTTTCACGCTCTTGTGGATCTCCCGCCGCATCCGTTGTACTTAGACGCCCGTACTGCTATTCCGTACCGCACCGTGCTGCGTACCTTATTCAACGGTACGGGGTAGGGTACAGCGCAGGTCCAGTACGGGTCTCCGTACCGTACCGTATTGGCACAGTACGAAGTACGGTAAGGCATCATTCTCGGGCTGAAAACGCGGTAGTAAGGGTCGTAGTACGTCCTTAATATTGACCGTACCGTACTCTACGGTACGGGGTCGGTACGGAGGTGTGTGTATCTCTAAGTCCATTCACCGGGGCTGTGGCTACTTTTACTTCACCTCTCCGATTCTAGGCACACAAGTCCGCTTCGAGCCGGGTATGCTCCATGGCGGAGAGGTCGAGCTGGACTGCGGAACGACGCGCTGCCTCAGTTACTTCCTCGAGCCGCTCCTCTTCCTGGCACCTTTCTGCAAATCGCCGATCTCCGCCAAGCTCCGAGGCGTCACAAACGCGTGGAATGAGCTCAGCGTGGACGCGATGCGCGCCACCCTGCTGCCGGTGTTCAACAAGTTCGTCATTAACGACGAGAACTTGGGAATCAAGGTGAGCGGGCATTGGGAAATACCTCGGGAAATCGATTAATTTAGATTCTCTCGAGGGGATTCCTTCCCGGTGGGGGTGGCGCAGTCCACTTCACGAGCCCCATCGTGAAGACGCTTCGGCCAATTCAGGCAAGTGTGCAGATTCCCAACTGACCCTTCCGATTTTCTTGTTGTTTGGAAGCCTGTGTTTCTACAATTGTACGACGGCACTTACTGTTCTTTTCAGAGAACTAATCCGGGCAAAATTTCGAAGATTCGTGGCCTTTCATACGTCTGCCGCGTTTCCCCGTCGATCGCTTCACGGATGATCGACGCAGCAAAGAAGATGTTGCGCGGATATCTGTCCGACGTCTTCATCACATTGGACCAGCGGAAGGGATCGCAATCGGGAGAGTAAGTTTCCGGCATAGTTGGACTAACAGGGTTGTGCTCCTTTCCGCCATCCGATCACCCCTTCCTGCTATCCGACCACGTCATCATGCAATCCTACCACTCCCTCCGTGCTATCCGACCGCCAATTGTACTGCCCGCCACCTCTTTCTGATATCTGAACACCCATTCCTGCTATCCGACTATCAGTCTGTACCGTCCGACCACTTTTTACTGATGTCCGACCACTCATTTCTGCTATCCGACCATCAGTCGGTACTGCCCGACCTCCCTTTCCTCCTATATGGCCAGCACCCCCCCCCCTGCGCTTTCCGACCACCGTTTTTACTGTCCGACCACCCTTTCATGTTATCCGACCAGTTGCTTGGACTGGCCGACCGACACCTGAGCCAATAATTTCCGATTTAGGTCACCTGGCTTCGGAATATTCATCACGGCGGAGACTACGGAAGGCGTCTTCTATCACGGCGAAGCGATGTCCCGGCCGAAGGGGTCCAATGAGGAGCAGCTCATCCCGGAGGAGGTCGGCGAGACCGCCGCAGTGGCGCTGCTCAACGAGATTTACCGAGTGAGCATGCGCGTACTTTGCCCTAACGATCTGCGCAATTTTCAGGGAGGATGCGTAGACTCGTCGGCGCAAGCCCTCTGCGCAACGTTCATGTCGCTCTGCGAGAAGGACGTCTCGAAGTGTCTCTTCGGGCCGCTCACCGTTTACACGTAAGTAAACCTCTCAATGCGGCGCTTGTTAACCCAAGCAATTAGTCCCAAATCTGGTTCCTCATCCGAATTTTTCGAACGTTTCCTAGAAGCCCGACCACCCCGCCGAACTGTCGTAGACCTATCCGAGCAGGAAAAAACCCATCCATCCGACTTGGCTTAACGCCACCTTGCAGTTTGAGTACCTACCTTCTTCCACGCTATAACATCCATGTGCGGTAACTGATGAAATACCCTTTTCACATTTCTTCCACTTCCACTCCAATGCGCTAAGAATCACATCGGTATAGTCCAAATTCCATTCCAAATCCACTGCAAATTCTTTTGCATTAACGGTGTTTAATCCTGCAAATTGTAGGATTCATTCGCTGCGCCATCTGAAGGCCTTCTTCGAGCACACCTTCAAGATCGACGAGCAGTGGAAGCTTGAGGAGCAGAAGAAGGACGCGCCGGCGGAGGAGGAGAAGCGCACGGGTTCCACCGAGAAGGCGCTCATGACGTGCATAGGCGTAGGCTACCAGAACCTGAACAAAGTGCTTCTTTAAAGAGCCGCTTTGCACTGCGCTATTTTTTGCTGAAATTTGCAAATCTCTTGTTGTTGTTATGACCTGCCACCGTTGTTGAGTTTGCGAGGAGTAGTTCTAATAAACTTGCGAATTTCTGTTTAAAAGCCCATTTGCAACGTGTCAAGGTGTCACATATTATTGCAGTTCATCCGCCTACGTTTGCCCTAATTACCGACGAGCGCCCTGAATTTGCAACCGCTTAGTAGTTGCAATTTTCTCTTCGTCACTGCAAATTTTAGAGGCAATGCCCATCGAGGGCCCGTGGGAATTCTTCGTCGAACCGATTGTAGAGCTTGATCAGAAAATAAGAATGCTCGAGTGCGCGGAGAACTCTACCTTGTCCGAGAAGTGGACTTCGCTGCTGGAAGCCGAGGCGTCGGTGAAGTACTCCGAGCGAGCGTGGCTTGAGCAGATCGCCGATATCGGATTCGAGGTAGGCTTAAATCGGCTCGAATGACTTGTCCAGCCGTCGATTGAATCCATCATTGTCCAAATACTTCAACTGTCCACAGCAGCTAATGGACATCTTACACGACCGCTCCGATCCGATGTCGGTGCTATTAGAGCTTGTAAAGGTCTCCTCCGACCATCCCTCCAGGCACTTGCCTGAGTACTCCGACCATCTTGCCATTCTCTCATCCGACTTCTCCGACCATGGATCCAACAGTTTCACTGACCCGGTGACCTTTCTAGAACGTCGAATTCACGGCCTACGACGACTTCTCTGGGATCCGCGTCGTGTGGCCGTTGCGAACGCGCAACTTTACGCTGACCGTCCAGCGATCCCGCTACTTCCCGCAGCATGGACCGACCTACTCCTGTGACTTCCAGCCTGCGTTCCAGTACCACTGGACGTATTTCGGGTAAGCGCATGTCATGGACAGGATGCTTGTTGGGAACTGGACAAATTCGTGGAGGTCAAACGGACAACGGGCGGATTAAGCGAGAAAGTGGACTGATCCTGATTAACTGCGTAGTGGGCCAAACAGTGGGAAAATGAATTTTCGTGGTAGACAAGAAATGTGGACAATTGGAAAATGTGGTGGACATAGTACGTGGGCAACTAAATCTTTGGACGTTTGGGACAGCTGAAGCTTAACCAAGACTGGTAGTCGGGCATGGCAAGGTCAACTAATCATACAGTCGGCCTACCTATGACCGTACTGTCTTACTATCGGTACGACTGCGGTACGGATAGGCCAGGCTAGTACGACTTACGTACGGTACGGCTCGAGTTTAGCCCGTACTAGTACCGTTACGTATTTAGGCCCGTGCTGCCGTACCGTACCGTACTCTACGATACTAGTGTGTCAGTAAGGCATGGAGCACGGGACGGTACGAAGTACGTTGCCTGGGGGGGTGTCATTACGATACGGAGCACGGTACGGCGGGGAGGGGGGGGGGGGGTTCTAGTATGGTACGGCGCGGGAGTATGAGTACGGTACGGAGTACGGTACGCGGGATCCAGTACGGTACGGAATACGGTGCCAGGCACTCATCCTTACTTTCACGAATTTAGAAACGACTCGGCTTTGGACAGCTCTCTAAAGAAGCTCCTAGCGGCCTACGAGAACTTTGCACGGCAGATGGACTCGGCTCTCGCTGAGATCTCCGCTCTCGACTCCTGGGACTTTGAGCTCGAGACGCCGCCGTCGGAGATCGTATGCCAGAAGAACTCAGATCTGCTCAATGTTCGATTCCGTCTGAAGGGTGCCTTCGCGCCTTCAACCACTTGCTCGGTCACGCTCGGAGTGGATTATCGAAACGTCAACGCGTTTCCGACCCGCCACGCGACGGAGCCGATTAGGTAAGTACGCTATTAGTAACCACTGTTCGGCCCAAGTACAAACACGAATCCGAGCCATATCTTACATCTTTCCCGAGCTGTCTGGTCACCAATGCGAGGCTTCTTTTGAGCAACGTACCATTCATCCAGAGCTGTCTCACCTCTCTGAGAGTACCGCCCATAATCCCGCAAACATCGGCTTTGTCCGAGCGCTTCGAAACACGCCTCGAGCACTCCGATAATCCGAGCACTTTTTCGGGGGCGGCCGTCGCCCATCTTCCCGAGCACACTCACCTTTTCACTGAGCATTAAAACAACTGTTCAATGGTTCTGACATTGTCGTCTGAGCGCCCATACTTTTTTCCGAGCGCTCGATCAATTTTCAGTTCAGGAACGACGTGATCGCAAAATTCGACGTCGCGAAGTGGGACCCCGAGAAGAGCCTCCACGACAACCTCGTCACACTGCTCGGCTCGTTCCTCTACAAGGACGACCTGGACGAGTCCTTTGAAGAGCTATAATCGTGTAATGTAGTATTTTTGAAGTGCAGTTGGTTATTGGGATGTTCACTTGTTGATTCGCTTGTTGAGGCCGGTCATGTGCAATAAAAGAGCTAGGTTTTCCTCATCTCCAGAGAGCTTCGACGCGGACTGGCTTGCGTCGTTGCAGACAAGGCTCTGTTAACAGGGTAGAGTTAGCGGCCATCCAGGCCATTAAGAGTCTTTTTTGACACTATAAATCGACATCCTTAGCGGTATTTTTGGGCGAAAGGTGCCCAGTTTGGTCGATTTTTTCTAAAAAATCGATGTATGTGGGTACTAGAACGGCACGGAAGACGGGGTCGTTCTGATTCGTTACCGTTCCGCGATCCTGAATGCAACGACGGAAACGGAAATACGGCCCGTCTTGACATCCGCCCTCTTCCGAGCCGTTCCGTGCTCAGGACGGCCCATGGAACAGGGCACGGCCCGCTAACTCTACAAAATGGCTGGTTTAAGTCCGCTTTTTTAGCGGTTTTAGGGACGACAAACTGTTTAAACCATCCTAAGAATTCCACCCGAAGCCTTCTATTTCCCCGCTAAAAGTGCACCCGTATTTATTTACATTCCTACTTAGGGACGCATAGCAAACAAGGCGCGTCCAAATAAGCCATGAGGCGCGTCGCAGACCAGACAGCAGAGTTTGTGATAAAATAAACGGTTGGTACGCGTAGGATTGGCCGCGAATTTCGGGCCCGTCTTAAACTGGGCCGGCCGGACAAAAGTCTTTAGGCCATGGTCGGATTGAGATTTGATTTGGGTCCGCTTAACGCCTTGTTCGATTCTCCTTGATGTTCAGCGGTTCACCAACCGCGTTTATGTTAAAGAACGGGCACGGGCTAAGTTAGTGGTTCGTGGGCTTTAAGTATCCTACGTATTTTCGCAACATATTTTAATTCAATCGTCCTTACAGCTTCAGACTGCTCGTGTTCCCCTGAAAACATAACGGCTGAGTCAAGCACGCCTTTGATGAAGGCGAAAGGAATTTTCATAGGCCGCAAGCCGACGAAGCGTCGCATGCTCGGTCCAGTCACTTGCTCTGATTCAGAATTGTTTCAAGGGCTTTGCCATTCAACGACGCGTTCGCATTCGCAAATGCAGGCCGCGCCTTGTGGTGTGCAATGTGTAGTCGCGATGTTTGGTTCTTAAGAACTGCAAATTTTTCTATTGCACTGGCTCTTCTACAACGTTACCCTGAGCTAATCTGAAGTCATGAGATGTCGCTTTTAGGCTCGACATAAGCGATGGGCGTGCAGCCGATCATCGAAGTTCTCCTCATCATCTTCGGCCTATCGGTACGCTATCCTAGTGAACTTTTCGGTTCCCTCTTCGCCCAGACGGAGATTGGCAAGGGCACATAGAGCCGCAACAATGCGTTGGCATGGAAAATGATCGTCTCAGAGCCAGGACGTCGAAGAGTAAACCTTGACAGATATCTATGGGGCTATATACAATCGGGTTGCTCATAACGTAATGGTCCTGTTAGAGATTTCCCGTAATGATCACGTTCCCGAAAGGACGAGGGTTACACTTCAGTCCACCAGGAGCCAGAAATGTCGTTTTTACGAGTACGTAGCCGTAAACCATTGCCGTAATTACGGCTACGACTCACTGTAGACTTTACCATGCCGCGCCGGCCGTGCCGTGCGGTTCCCGTGTCTAGTGGCACGGAATACGGTACGGCAGGGGGTCAAAGCGGGTCAGCACTCCGCTATGTACTGGTACGGAACGGAATACGGCACGGCTCCAAAATGGACGTCGTCCTTCCATGCCATTCTAGTGGAGAACGGCACGGAAAACGGCCGTTTTTTGTGTCATACTCGACGGAACGGAAAACGGTACGGGGAGGTAAGTCCGGAACGGAATACGGTACGGGCTAGTCAATAGGGAACGGAGTACGGTACAGTGTGGCGCACAGACCGTTCAGAACGTCTCCTACACGTATTCCGACCCATGAAGAAAGGAAAAGATTCTAGGACGATTCGTTAACGACGATTCGTTAACGACGATTCGCGCAAAAAATCACGACGATTCGTTAACGACGATTCGCGCAAAAAAAATTACGACGGTTCGTTAACGATGATTCGCGGAACCAACCCTAAGCTGTTAAAACCTTTAGAATGTGTTCTAAACACATTTTCGGCGTGCCTAAGCCTAAGCCTGACCAATTCTGCTAAGCCTCAGCCTCAGCCTAAGCCTAAGCTTGCCGGCGCTTCGCGCCGCGTATGGGTTCGATATATTACTAAGCCGGGTGAATAGCATTTTTGTGCCCTGTGCGTAACACTACTTACCTTGACTGGTATCTCCGCCACGAGTACACCGTGCACGACGAAGGTACCGCCGCTCCTCGATGAGATGATAATCATGATGATCCTCGTCACTGCTATAACCGCCTGAGTGGTCGCGTGCGGTAACCGCGCCGAATGCCGGACTAACGGGGGCGCTGTCTTCGAGTGCACCTTCACCAGCGCCGGTATCCGGGAGGTTTTTGTGGGACGCATGGGCAAATTAACCGGCATCAGTCCGTTATCGAAAAAAGCTCAGCGCGAACTCCGAGCAGAGTATAACGCTCAAAGAGACGCTGAGTCGGGTCTGCTTGCTTCGATCCCGTCTCCAGAGAGTAATGACGAAGAGATTCGTCCAGAAGAACCAGGACTAAGTGAACATTTCTAAGCAGAAGTTACCGCTTCAATTTCCCTACCTGTGATCATCGAAGAAGACACAATTCCGCCCCTTTTAAGCCCACCATTAATCTTCTACCTTTCTTGCTCTGATCTTCAGCCTTTTTTTCTTACTCCAGTGCATTAGTTGCTGTTTCGTTTTTAAAGACCTCTCTCGAACGGAGAAGGAATACATAAGTTATGGTACGTATGTCTAATTTTTTGCGCGAATCGTCGTTAACGAATCGTCGTTCCGCGAATCCTCGTTAACGAATCGTCGTTAACGAATCGTCGCGACTTTTTGCGCGAATCGTCGTTAACGAATCGTCGTTAACGAATCGTCGTACTACCAAAGGAAAACTATTCGCCCAAAATCCTTGAACGTTTGATATGCTAAGCTAATATATTTCAGCCGCTGGCCGTCCTGCTGCACGCGAACGAATGCAACGGACACGCGTGGCTCAACCTTCTCCTCCTTCTTCTACTGCCGTACATCGGTGGCGTCATCCACGCCTGCTGGTACTGCTTCTGCCGCGAGTAAGCGACCCGCCATCTGGACCGAACGAAGTTTCACTTTTTTTGACAGCCTGCTTGACTTATACTTATGGTGAATAAAGGGGCGAAACACGCTGACTAATTACGTCCTCGCCCAAGCGTACTTGTGGACACTTTCGACCCAGTCGGTGTTCATGCTCTGGCAGAGGTCTTGTATTTCACACAAATCGCGCAGAAGAACTGATCGAACGTGAAGCAATACGACTTCTGGGTCATGCAGGTCGCGACCCCGAGTATGTATTGAACATTCTTTATTAATCCCCGTGCACAGTAAAATCGCTGCATTTACTCATTTGCTTGGGATCCGCGTTGAGGCTATGTACGTCATGAGAAACTAACACGGTCGGACCATTGTTTGACCTGCTACGCGAAAGATGCGCACTAGCCGATTAGTCGCACCGAGAGATCTGAGAAATCAAGCGCCATGTTGCTCCACGATTCCAGGCGATGCTTTTCCCCAAGACACGAATGATCAACATTGTTCGAAGTCTTCGCAGTCTACGATTGATCTAGTGTATGCCCACTCAACAGCGCGTGCTTTGAGCACTTAAATAGAGCTAAATTAGCTGCTAATTAGCTAGTCTTTCATCGGCTGCTTCATTTCAGAAAGGACGATGGCCAAAGACTAGCGAACATTGTCGCAATTCCATGCGCCCGAAACTTTGATACGTTGACTAGCATAGAACGCACAACGTTTCATAAAGCCAAGCAAAGCAAGTTTCGATATTTTTTCGTATTGTCCGCGTCATCGACCCACGTGTAACATGGCGTATATGCCACAGGCGGATAATGGACGGATCAATTTCACAAATGTCGCCGATAGTCCACCGAGAACCGTACCCAAAAAGGGCACTGTTGATTTCGGCGATGATGACGATTCGCCACCGCGTCCTCGACAAGCAGAGGAGTCCACCTATGAAGGTACGCGTCAAAACTATCAACATGCAGTCGGTCAAACCTTGGAACCTAAAGGACCTTCTGATTGTTCCACGGAATCACATAACCGGACGAATCGGGTTTCGGCTCTAGGAATTGTGTTGTTTTGTCAGAGCGGGTCAGAACCGAATCGGCCCGTTTAGGCAAATGTCTAAAACTATGCCAGTATTAGCTACGTTTACTTTGGCTTGTGATGGCCGTTTAAAGTTGTTATCAGTACCGGGAAACGGGTGCCAAAATTTATGTGCTTTAGCGAATAACGAGCTGGTCGAATCCAACAGCAAGTGCGACAAATCTACGACTAACCAACGCATAAGGTCCAATCACAAAACGCGCCGTGGCGCCGAGAAGCGTCACAAGTGCGGCGATTGCGAGAAGACCTTTCTTTCGGCCAGCCAATTAATCGTGCACCGAAGGGTTCACACCGGCGAGAAACCGTTCGAATGCGACACATGCCATCGAACCTTCGCGCATCGTGGCACTTTGGACGTTCATAAGCGGATGCACACCGGAGAGAAACCGTTTAAGTGCAACGAATGTGGACAACGCTTCAGAACAACAAGCCAGTTGGCAGTCCATCGTCGACGAGTTCATACTGGTGAGAAACCGTTCGAGTGCGACGAATGCCATCGAAGCTTTGCTCAACGCGATTATCTACACATTCATAAGCGGAAACACCGCGGGGAGAAGCCTTTTCAATGCGGAGATTGCGGGAAATGCTTCGCTCATTCAAGTTCTTTAGCTGTCCATCGGAGAGCTCATACTGGCGAGAAGCCTTACCAGTGCGATGAGTGCCATCTGAGCTTTGCAGTTCGGAGCAATTTAAGCGTTCACAAGCGGCGACATCACACGGGGGAGAGGCCTTTTAGATGTGATGAATGCGGCCTACGCTTCGCTGTATCAGACACGTTAGCAGTCCATCGACGGGTTCATACGGGCGAGAAACCGTTCGAGTGCGACGAATGCCATCGAAGCTTTGCGCAAGTCGGCCACCTAGACAACCACAAGCGGAAACACACTGGGGAGAAGCCTTTTCAGTGCGGTGAGTGCGGGCAAGGCTTTAAACAATCCTCCCAGCTATCAAGTCATCGACGAGTTCACACTGGCGAGAAGCCGTACGAGTGCTCGGAATGTGGCCGGCGATTCGCATATTTAAGCAACTTGTCCGTGCATTACCGAGTGCACACAGGCGAGAAACCGTACCAGTGCGATGTGTGTAAAAGGGGATTTTCGACGTCCAGCAATCTCGCAAGGCATATGCGGACTCATACGGGTGAAAAAGCGTACAAGCGCGACAATGCGACGCGACGTTCGTTCAACATAAGAGTCTTCAAAGACGTCGACGTCGTCAGCACTTAAAATGATCGATTTGCCAGCCCCATAAGTGCATGGAACTGGCAGACTCCTTAGCGCCATATGAACGAGGCACCGGCTTTCTTTCTATGTAGTAATCATCATCATGGTTTGTCGGAATAAACGCATGTGCAAAAGATTAAATACCAGTGATTGAAGTAAAAGGTAATTGACGTCTAAGTAGGCTTAGACGCAACCCCCCTGCGTACCGTACTGAAACCGCCCGTACCGCACTGACCATCTCGTACCGTACTCTACGGTACGGTAAGATACGGCCCGTATTTAAGCCGTACTTCAGGCCGTGGCTAGTGGCTATACCATCCTTAGTCTCGGTTGAGTCTCGTTTTTTCGACCGAGACTACCAAAATGGTTCGAAACTCTCGGTTTTCCGGTCCCAGCGCTGGGCTGGTCCAGGGATTGTGCGTACTGCTCGATAATTCGAGGTTTTCGGTTATTTGTCGCAAGACATGAGCGATGGTCATGGATTCAAGCCTGGGCTGCAGCGACTGAAGCAGTATCGGTCCACTAAACAGGCTCTTAAGGTGCTTAGAAAATTTAAAGCGAGGACGGAAAATAATAGCACACCTTTCATTGACCGTTTTCAGAAACGTCGATGCGTTGACTGGTAACTAGCAAACGCGCTCAAATGCTTGCCGGCTTACGAGCTAGGACAAGACCGTACGTCTGAAGCAACATTTTATAACTAAAAAGAGTGCGCTTTTGGAAGTTAATCGTTTCAAATAATATCCGCGTCGTCGACATACGCGTAGGCCAGTACTACGTATGTCGCAGGGTAGCATTGAACAAATCGAGGTTACCTGTGTCACTGATGGCCAACCGAGAAGCGTGCCCAAAAAAGGCATTGTGGATTTCGGCGATGAAGAGTCACCACCGCGCCCTCCGCAAGCAGAAGAGTCCAACTCTGAAGGTAAGCGTCGAACTGGCTAGCGTCGTGAACCCAGTAAAATTTTGGGACCAACAAGGCCTTCTGGCAATTCGCCGTAAGCTTAGAACCAGAGTGAATCGAGGCCCCGGCCCGGTCTAAAACCGGCGCTTGGAAACACGCGGTTCTGTGAAAGCTCGAAAAACGGAAGCGGCCGAGGTTTAGGCAAATGCCCAAAAAAGATTGCCAGACCAGTTTTCATTAGTATCAGAAAACTGATGCTGGAATTCCCTAGGGTCACCAACGGCTTTTAGCTAATAGCTTGCAAGTCGGATCCAATCGCAAGTGCGGTTAAGCTGTGGGCAGCCAACGCGTGATGGCCCGCCATAAAACGCGGCATGGCGCCGAGATACGTCATAAGTGCGACGAATGCGAGAAGACCTTTCTTTCGGCCAGCCAGTTAATCGTGCACCGAAGGGTTCACACCGGCGAGAAACCGTTCGAATGCGACGAATGCCATCGAAAGTTTGCGCATCGTGGCACTCTGGACGTTCATAAGCGGATGCACTCTGGAGAGAAACCGTTTAAGTGCAACGAATGTGGACAACGCTTTAGAACAACAAGCCAGTTGGCAGTCCATCGTCGACGAGTTCACACTGGTGAGAAACCGTTCGAGTGTGACGAGTGCGATCGAAGCTTTGCGCAACGGGACACATTGAACGTTCATAAGCGGCAACACACCGGGGAGAAGCCTTTTCAGTGCAACGACTGTGGACAAAGCTTCAAAACATCAAGCCAGTTAGCAGTCCATCGGAGAGCCCATACTGGCGAGAAGCCTTACCAGTGCGATGAGTGCCATCTGAGCTTTGCAGTTCGGAGCAATTTAAGCGTTCACAAGCGGCGACATCACACTGGGGAGAGGCCTTTCGCATGCGATGAATGCGGACTACGTTTCGCTGTATCAGGCCATCTAGCGGTTCATCGACGCGTTCATACTGGCGAGAAACCGTTCGAGTGCGACGAATGTCATCGAAGCTTTGCGCAACGCGCTCATCTAGACAGTCATAAGCGGAAACACACTGGGGAGAAGCCTTTTCAGTGCGGCGATTGCGGGCAATGCTTTATACAATCCTCCCAGTTAGCATACCATCGACGAGTTCACACTGGCGAGAAGCCGTACGAATGCTCGGCATGTGGGCTTCGATTCCGATATTTAAGCAACCTGTCCGAGCATCAGCGAGTGCACACGGGCGAGAAACCGTACAAGTGTGATGTCTGTGAAAAGGGATTTTCAACCTCCAGTATTCTCGCATCGCATAAGCGCACTCATACGGGCGAAAAAGCGTACAAATGCGACAAGTGCGACGCGTCGTTCATCCATTATGGAAGCCTTCGAAAGCATCGACAACGTCACCACTCAAAATAGTGGCTTTACCAGCGATATTGCATGCATCAATGAGGACCACATTTACGCCCTTATAAATGATTCACGGGCTTTTTTTGTGTAGTAATCATCAATATGGCTTGTCGGAATAAAGCAAGCGCAAAAGAATGGTTAGCAGTGATTGATGGAAAAGCAAACTGACGTCAAAGGCGCTGAGTTTTTGGTCGATGCGCTTCTGCCAGCGGGTAAATTGGAACAAAATCGCTAGCGTAAACATATGCGCTGTTGTGATTGCGCTCGTTGGCTCCTAGTAGCTCGCGTCCCGGCATAAAATTTATACGGGGTTTATTTAAATTTTGACGGTGTTGACCGCAAGATGCTGCGACGCACAGGCACATAGACAAAGACCCGGAGGTCCACAGAATTAGTGTTCTTGGGAATGACAAGTCACTTACTTGGGTCAGCCTGTGCGTCACTCCTCGAAACGAAACCGACACCGAAAAAAGCGAAAAGTTTATTACACATGTGTACCTAGGTGTGACAGTTGACCATTAAAACATATAGGACACGATCTGGATAAGGCATTTCGCCCGTGCGGTGAGTAGTGAACTGCTTGCAGAAATCCTGAGTGCAGATATGCTGGCGTAGTGAAAACAAAGAAGGACAAGGGGAAGATAGCGGTGATAGCGTCGTACAACGATGGAGATTGTTAGTCACTTGGCTGCTGGTCGGGTGCGGGCGGACGGTAGGTGAGCTGAGTGGTGATGCGCTCCAGCGCGTCGTCGGGGATCAGCGAGCTCGTCTGCGGGTTCTCGAGGACTTCGGCGAACAGCTAAAGAAAGACTTAAGCTGGATGCTTCCGAAGAGGCAGATTTTATTTGCCCAGAAAACTCCGGTGACACGTAGTTTCGGTCACGGGCTCTAGCAGCTTAGCTTTAAGCTTACGCTTAGAACTTAGGCTTAGGCTGTTGCGTAGTGATTAGGCTTAGACACATGTCGTGACCGAAAACACTGTGAGCTTAGCTTTAGGCTTACGCTTAGACTTAGGCTTACGCTTAGAACTTAGGCTTAGGCTGTTGCTTAGTGGTTAGGTTTAAACACATGTCGTGAACGAATACACCGTGAGCTTAGCTTTAGGCTTACGCTTAGAACTTAGGCTGTTGCTTAGTGGTTAGGCTTAGATACACTCGTGACCGAAAACACCGTGATCGAAACTACTAGTGGCCAAAATTCCTAGTAGGGACTGGTAGGAAGTTACGTGCTTACAGCCAGAGCCTTTCGGAGCCATTCGTTGGTAGTGTCCGCCTGAACGCTGCGAGTGGCGTCAGCCTGAGAGCCGCGTGGACCAGCCGACACGGCGGACGATGCACCACTGATGTTCATTTGCGCGAACTGCGGCACGAGGCCCTCAAGGCGAGCCCTGTCGAAACTGAGGTCGGTGGTCGCGAAGCAGGAGGCTGACGTGTAGCCCCAACGCAGCTGAGTGCCACGGACGATCTAAATACGAGTTCATAGCTTTTGGGCAGATAAGCAAAGAGCAAGTGCGAGCAAGCCCCTGCCAGCACGGCCGTGCCACAGAACGGCTCCGCGGGGGTTTGGGCACGGCATGGAAAGCGTCGCCGTCATGGGTCCGTGCCGTTCCTTGATCCGTCCCGTGCTAGGACGGAACGGAAAACGGTCCGTACCGACCCCCCTGCCGTGCATGGTCACGGCATGGCCAAGACGGCACGGAACCGTCCCGCCATGGGGGACAAACTCTATGAAACTTCTTGTTCGGCTACGTTACCTTGAGCTCGGTGGTCTTGCGCATCGGTCCCACACTCTCTCGGATGTCGCTCTGGTAGACGGCGATGTTCACGCACTGTTCGTCGACGAACACAAAGTGCGAGGAACCGTCGTCCTGGTCCACCGTCGAGACGTACTTTGCCTTCACCTGTAACCGTCACTTTCATGTTAGGCTACCTGCGGCTACATACCACGTGAGCTGGAACCTGGACCTTCGAGACGCCGCGCAGCCTCTGGCTCGTCCACTGGCAAGCGAACACTTTCGACTCAACTGAGTGCAGGTCGAAGAGGTACGTGCGGAACTGCGTCAAACCGGTGCCCTCTGAAACTTTACGGAATGGAATAATCTTTTAAGAAACGTGGCAAAAGAACGAAGCAAACTGCGGGCTCCTTACCAACCAACACCCTGCCCAGGAAGTCGTTCATGCCGATCCAGCGGTTCTCCGAGGCGTCGTGGCCGATGAAGACCGGCACGCCCTTCGCAGTGAAGATGTCGTTCTTGTAGTGCACTTCGAACGGGTCATTCACCAGCGGCACCGGATCGCTAGTCGCCACAAAGCTGTAGCCGGCATTATCCGCATCAGTCTAAAAGAAACATTTAATAAAAACAAATAAAAATACAAACAATAGAAATACATAAATAATTAGTAGAAATACAAAAATACGATTATTAGTAAAAACACAATAAATAATATAAAAAATTATAAATAAATAACAAAAATAAATATAAAACTATATGTCTTTTATTAGGGGTTTTAGCAATGCTTACCTCCTGCACGTGAACGCGGTACCACTTGCCGATCGCAAACCCATTTTGTCCGAAACGCTCCGTGGGCACCAGTATCAGGCCGTACAACCCGCCGAACAGCACCGCCCCGTCTTCTCCGATATCCATGCAGAAGCCGACGACAGTTTCGTTCCCCGCCGACATTTTTGAGCTAAACGAACGCTTTACCCGAGTAGGAAGCATAAAAGAAAACGCGTGACTGCAGGACGCAACGCGCACTATACGCGCAAAATTAGAGTGGCTGCGGGATTGCGAAAACAGACTGGTCATAGCGCTGAGTGCACCTGCTGGAATGGAGTGGAGAAAGCACTTGGCGACGGCTCTACGGGTCCGACAAAACGCCAGGGAATTCCACTCGAGCGCGCGTCGTTATTGAGTCGCGGAAGCAGCGCATGCCCGGTGGAGCGCCTGGCATGCAAAAGCGTCGAGCCGCGGAGCTCTAGGAAGTGGTTGCAGGTCTTAGCTACGCTTCACAGATTTCGCTAAACCTCAGGTGGGACTATCACTATAAAGTAAAGCGCTGGGGGGGGCAGCCAAAAATTAGGAGTTGACGTAATCTTGGCGCACGAGGAGAGGGCTTCGCGAGCTATTAGTAATTGCGACAGGATAAAAAATATCCATATCATGTAGCAACCAGGGGATATTTTCATTGTATGAAGATGCATGCATCATGCCGTGCGTTGCGCCTCAGTGTGTGCAGTCATGCGTACCGCGCGGTACCGTATCATGCGCACTAAGTAGGGCTGGGGAAGAATCGGTACCGGAATCGGCATCGGAAATCGGTGTTTTGGGGGGGGGGGGATCGGGGCAGAATCGGAGTCGGTGGCCGGACCATCTGGTCAGCTTTGGTCAACAGTGGCCGGCCTCCTGTCATGTTGACCTATTTTCGGAACGCTCGCTTAGTGGTTCACAGTTTCTCCTTGACGAAGACGTTTTTGTGTTCCAATGGGTGCGTTCGCAACTTGCAAGGCGTGTAGAGACCTCTTTGGCACCACTTGGAAACGAAGTCATCACATTTAAATGAGGCTTCATATCACGGTGTACCTGGCAGTGCTGCATAAAGTGCCCCGGTTTACGATGCTCCACGTCGTTCTTTGTATGAACGGCATTACATTTTTGGCACGTCATGACCCACGGCACGTGGATGTATTGGCATTACCTCTAATTTGCAGTAAGTTTGTTACCGTCGTCAGCCGAGCACGCGTACTTCGGAAAGGTCCGAGATGACGTCAGAGCTATGTGGGTGGGAGGTGCACAACATAATTCTGATTAATGCCGTCTGGTGAACAAGTACGAGTCTTATCAGACGCGATGAATCAGAACGCCGCTGAGACCGGTATAAAACAATGGCTTTACGCAGCGAACAATAACTTCTTCAAGCAGCTTTTCTTGGCAATGTTTCCTCATTCATTCACTGTCTTCTTTCTCTTTGCACTAAGCGTCAACTTCGTCCACTTGAGGCGCAGTGCTGTGGTACTACGGCGTGAAGATGGCCTTCGAACGGTCCTGCAACGTATCCTCGAAGCGAGAAGAATGCACCTTACCGACGTAGAAGAGGACCAATTCCACAGTGAGGAGCAGTTCGAAGACCGTTCGAAGCTGGGCATCGACGAGAGGTTCATTGCGATCGGTCGGAACCGACCCTCTTTTGGATGACTGAAGCGACTGGAATGTGGATGTGCCGACGATCTCATGTAGTGTGATACTTTCTTCCCGTCATCATAATGTAGGCATTATGTGTGTATGTATGCGATAATAGTACTATGTTACTACCTGTTATCGGGTTGGTTCTTTTGTTCTTAAGCACTGTTTACACTAGCATTGGATGTACCCGAAACCTATCTGCTTCCATAAATCGCCAGCGTTTCTACCGGAAATAAACCTCCCAAATTTGACAACGGAATTCTGCACAGGGAAAATCCAGAAATAGCAGCATAATGAGCTTTTGCTCCTGGCATCTGGCTATGGGCATGTTGGTACATGCAGTAGCGCAAAGATGTATGAGGGAACGTTACGATAAATGCGGTACTTCGGACACTTGTAAACGGCCTGCTAAAATGCATGAACATGAGCCCTATCATTAACCCAATTGCACATTTAATTTTTAATCGATGCACGCGGAAAGCAATTGCAGTCATAGTAACAGAAAACCTGCGTCGCGAATGATGTGTCCTGCGGACGGACATTTACACAAGCGGAGAATGGACGGGCTTCTTTCCGCCTTGACCAACGGACATGTTCCGGGCACGATTCCCCTGGCTGGTCTCTTCGGTGTACTGCACGACGCTGACGCGACGAAGAATGTGAACGACGATCTGCAGGCCTAATGCAATGAGCAGAACCGAAATGATGATTTCCGTGCGCAAGGCGACCCCGCGGATTGCCGACCCGTATCTGACCGCGGGCATGAGGAAGCTCGAGTATACAATGTTGAGTAGGCTGACGAAGATAGCGGATACGGCGACGCTTAGTTCCTAAAACGAGTGGAAGCAGTCGACGATGTGCTCCTAAGATGAACCGAGAAATAGCATCCGGGACAAACTGAGCTTACACTTTTTTCAGAGACTTCTCCTCTGCTGCTCAAAGGGAGGGAGGAAGAGAGGGAATGGTATACAGGTAGCCCCCTTCTCTCCTTCACATACCTTTGTATGCCCACGAAAAGTGCAGTTTTAGGTCGCCTCTGGCGACGGCAAATACGATTCACTCAGAGATCTCCCGAATTCAAAACTTTGGTTAAATGTGCGCTTTCCATTGCATCGTCGCTTTGACGTCCCGTTGAATTAGGTTCACTTCGTTATGCCTTGATTCAGTACAGCCCACTTCATCTCAATCCTTTTCCAAATAAGCAGAAACCAGGTTTTTTTCCGGATTCTAGGACCGTTTGTGGTTCAATCTGGGCCCCGTCGTGGCCTGACTGACATAGCGGACCTTAGGCTGATGTTTGAAGTCGTTTGGCAATCAAGCCTAGACCAAAGTACAGGCGAAGACCGTGGATCCATGACGTGGGGGGGGGGTATGATAGGACCCCCTGCACCTAGATCTTGGCCTAGCAAGTCGAAAGAAGTCTAATTTTACCAAGTGTGCAACGTCGCAGAGATCGTTGAGTCTGCTCAGAAAGGTGGAGGAGAAGGTGAAGACGGTCGACGTCAGCATAATGCACATCACGAAGGCGAACATGACGTATTGACCCGCATCCTCATCGAGGAGGATCACCGCGCCGATGAAGCTCAGGAGCTAGAATCTGCCAGCTTTAACTTGAGAAGTCATTTGGAACGTCCGTACCATGACTTCCTTCCAATACATCGATCGCCTATCGGCGTCCTCTTTCTTAATTGGTAGGAGGACAGAACCGTGATCAGCTTGTCGTGCAGCCAGCAGCATGTTGGCCACGTAGGCGCCCGCGGTAACAGTGCCGACCAGAGAGAGTATCTAAGCGATGTTCACTAAGTTAATCGTTACTGCGCAGCAGAATGGGACTGATGTTCGAATTCGGACTTTCGTTTCATTTTTGGCTGGACAATCCGCTGGATTCGTACTCCGTCGATTACACGCAGATATAAAAGCCCGCCACTGTGCGCTCACCGACAGAATTTTGCACTTTTACCAGTGTAATTTCGCCCAAATCTCATCGGTATCGGCATCGCTGCTCAACATTTTCGAGCCCCAATGCCCGCAATTCGCCCTTGAATAAAGTGGCCCCGAGTTTCTCCGTCTTTGACCGAAGACGTCCATTACCAATGGCTGAATGGAACTTTTGTCTTGTGAAATTTTTATTCGGTTTTATTTTTCACCTGACGAGCGAGCTATTTTGTAGAGATCGGCGCTGGTACTCCGTGCCGCACCCGTACCCGTGGTGCCCCCTCCCGTGCCATGTAGCCGTGCCATGGTGGACCCAAGAATGCCGAGCCGTTGTACACTAACACGGCATAAAACACGGATTGGGTTGGCACGGCTTGGCAAAACACGGCTTGTTTTTGGCACCCGTGCTGTACCCGTACCCGTGGTAGACCCATCCGTCCTGTGTTGCCGTGCCGTATAATGCGGGTACGGGTTTGGCCCGTACCTTTTGGTACGGGTGCCGAACTCTAATATTTTGCTTGCTAGCAAGCAAGCTACTTACGCCGTTCATGATGTAGAAGAAAACGTTCCAATACTGCACGCCGTCGATGAAGAAACTCAGCGCGACGTTGCACGTCTGCATAGCGGCGAGTACGCTCCAAGCCGCAAACGTGACGAAGGGTCCGTAGATGGGCAGGCTTATGACGCTGATAGGTTTGAGCACGAGAAGCGCTGAGGCGGCAAGGGAGACGATGATGGCGGCGAGTGAGCTGGCTATTGCTTGCCCGGCCCAACCTTGAATCCCAATTAGGACAAATATGAGCTCGACGACGCAAATTGCCTGAAAGGGGCGGTTAAGTGGGGGAAGATATAATATGCTTTCCCTAGATGGGACAAGTGTTCAGCTGAACTTGATAGAAAATTGCGTCCCTCGCAGTCTAAGTGGTTCAACGAGAGGATGTGAATCAGGAATCTGCGGTAATCGGTATCGAAATCCGAAATGCCATTGGATACCGGATAATTTTGGAATCGCTGAATTCCTTTATGAGTGGTGGGCGCAATTTTTTTAGTGCCCGAGACCGACGTCGACCAAGACAAAGACCGCCGGGAACCCCGGGACTGAGACCAAGAATTTCAGTTAATTATTGCCTCAAAAGGGGAAGGCTAGGCCCGGGTATTTCCGTTATTCACAGCATACTTGCGAAATGATTGGTCATATATATGGTCGATTTCTAATCACACACGCAAGAAATTTAGCCCGCCGCAGGCGACGCCACCGAAACTGTGGCACAAATTTTAATCCAAAGTCCCTGTCGTGCATGTACGATTCGCCTCTGCTTACCAGTACAGCCACGGGGACGATCGTCTTCATCTCACGATCCGCCAAGAATCCCAAACAGGACGGGCACTTGATCGTGATGGTGATCGAGTTCGTCAACAAGTTCGCCTCTTCCGTCGGCGCATTCTTCACCGCGCTGTACGGCGGTGGCGGAGCCTGGTAATGGATTCGAGTGGAGACGACCTCGACCGGCGCCTCCAGGACGGCAGGATGCTCCTCTACGGTTTCTCCTGTAGGAGGAGAAGCGGATGGCGCTTCAGAAGGTGGACTTGGATTCGAATCGGACATGATTCTTTCGCTTTTGACCTCTAAAATGCTTTTAAAATGAGGATTCACCCAAGACGAAGAAGCGTAAATGCCGACGAAGGAAGCGAGAAAAGTACTCTGAAGGGTTTCTTCTATTGGGCCAGAGAGAAACGTGCTGTGATAAAGCATACGAACCGCGGTAAAGGGTCGCAGATAAGGGCCTCTTTATCGTGAATCATCAGTACATCGTCGGTCACCTCGCGAAGGCAATCACAAAAATATGAGCAAGGAGCACATGGCGCGATCAAATCTTTAGGGCTGGCGATGACACGGACGAGTTTGGGATCGGACTCGCCAAGCCGATCCGGCTCCGTCCCGGTCCCCAGATACGCTTCCGTTCCCCCGATGCACCGTTTCTTCAGCGTGCCTGATAACCGTCGAAGGGAAGGTACGAAACGTTTTAAACTACGTAACGGCTACGGAAAATTCCATAAAGATTAAGTAATGCAAAAAGCGAGAATCACTGACGGATAGTTTGTACTCAGAATCCCATCGCTAGTGAGTCGTGCTGTGTCCACCATAACTGAGCTGCGAAAAAAACACGTAGTGGATGAATAAAATCGGGTCGTACGCTACGTCGCGGTATCGAGAATCGAAGGAACCGGTGAAGACGAAACGCGAAGCAGCTTTCTATCCAAATAACGATAAAAATTTAATCGTCCGTCCTCTGCGTCCGCGACCTCAAGAAGGTAAACACTTCGTGGGCGCACCCTCCTTGTGACACGTCACGCACGGCTCGATGGTTCCCTGGGCACAAAGGTCAGTGACTATCCTCGGTATGTCTAGCGGCGGCTCTTAGCCATGCAGTAGGTTTAAGCAACCCAACAGCGAGTAAAGCGCCGGAATCAGTCCGATACCGAATCAGTACGAATCGGTCCGCCCAGGGAACCTTCTACTCGGACAGAACTCATGCCCGTTTCGCACTTTGCCATGGGATGACAGCTTTGTGCTTTCTGTTCTTGCTGGCGTTAAGCAGTGAAGCACGGGGGTCGCCAGCATCGCTTGACGTAGTGCTAAGACATTCCTTCATTGCGGATGGGACGTACAGCTTCACATCAGATGATGCGAGTTTCTTCCTGTCAGGGGTTATGTAGGATTTCAGGTGGGGGGGGGGGGGGTGACATTCAAATGGGTCGCAATGGCCTCCACTAAATATATACGCTACACCCCACCCCCCCCCTTCCCCTCGGCTAAAAAGCCTGCTTCCTGTCCGTTGGCTCATGTGCCAGTCGACATTCAGCGTCGATACAGGTCGTCGCTAAGCTAGCTTGCGACCTACTTCCATGAGTCCGTATCAACGCTGGCAGCGCGTTGCCCATGTTCAACAGCTCATCATCCACGTTTACCAGGACAGACCCTGCCTAACAACTCCTTGTAACGCATGCAGAGAAGCTTTCTCTGTTTACCTGCCTTCTGTCAGTTAAACAGTTTCTTAATTTCGTTTCCCCAAAAAGCGTTTTTTTTATTTCGTACTGTAATGAACAACGTAAAAAGCATAATAAAAACTCAACAAATGAGCATGCGAACAGGTTATTCAGCGTCCACGGCGAGGATGTCCTTCTTCTTGTTGATGTACGAGCGCAGCACCCATTCCGTCTCGGCGGCCTCCGCATTCTCCAGCGATCCCAGCACGATGGAGTACGCTAAAATGAACCGTTGCTACCGTTAGGACGCACATGCTTTCTTGTTGTTATTTTGGGTTTGGATAAGGTCCGTTCCAAGGTCCAGGAGTGTCTCCGGGACCAATCCTTCCAGGGATGAATGCCTATTAGCAAGGGCTGGCAATGGAATTGCGGTAAACCTCCAGCCATTACACCCTGGTTTGATGGAATTCATGGTTATGGCCTTAAGTCGGTGTCGCAGATTCCTGCGAGAAAGCAGCTGGACGCAAGCGGAAGGAAGAAAAACCGAGAATAAGACAGCCGCGAACGTGGTCTCCGTGGCTAAGTGGAAGAGAATCAGCGTCCAGAAAATGATCACCAGTGAATTTAGGTGAGTGTTCGAACCCGCGCTCAGCCACGGTGGGAGCCCCAAACGTTTTCCGGAAGCTGTGGCCGCGACAGCTTTTCGGACAGTCGGTCTAGGGATTGGAATCACTTTCCTAAACGTCCAGGCCCCATGGGGCCTTCCTGGCATGGCCTCCGACGTGAATGCTGCATCTCCCTTTGCTTTCGCCTTTAGAAAATGACATGTTGCATTATACTAGGGCTTACTTCCTAGTTATCACTACAAGCATCCTTGCTGAATGCCAAGGATGGAGATCCAGCGACTAGTCCAACTGTAAGGGACTTATACCTATACGTCTTCAAAGGCTTAACCTGACAACTATCAAGGAAGATCTAGGCACTCCTCCGGGGATGCCAGGTATGCCCTCCAGGGGAAGTTCCAGAAGCAAAGTCCGGTGCGCCTTACGTCGTAGTTCGAAGCGCGGCCCGAGCTCCTTGAGTTCGATCTCGCCGCCCTCTCCCCGGCCATAGGCGTGCTGTCGGAACGAGATGAAGTCCTCGGTGTTGGCGAAGGTGAGCACTCGCTTGCTGTCCTCCTTCGGCACCGGGAAGAGGTACTTCAGGATGTTGGTGATCTAAACGATGAAGGATCTCAACCTTGTTAATAGCTAAAGTTGTCTCACATGGTGGCCTAGAGTGCTGTCAAGGTAGGACACGTGTGATCTTAGAGGATTCCCAAGTGCTAGCGTACGCCGAACTGGACCTAAGTCCGTCAGCTATGGGCTACGGCTGTTTCCATGGGACTAGGTACGCTCCATGCAGGCTAGCGCCTGCTAGCATGCGCCAGATTGGCTTGTACGGCGTTAGGAGGCTACACGAGGACTAACCAATGCCCCATAATAGAGAGTACAGGCAAAATTAGTGACCTAGGGAAGCTCATTTCATTCCAGCTGAGCCATAACAATGCCAGAGTGGGCCTAGTGAAGCTTTGTTAAAGCTAGGTCAGCATTGGGTCGAACTCGAGCTTGCTAGTGTGGGCCTAACGGACATCCTTTTTAGGCTGTGAGGCCTATAAACTGGTTCATAACATCCTACATATATATGTTAAAGCTAGGTCAGCATTGGGTCGAACTTGAGCTTGCTAATATGAGCCTAACGGACATCCTTTTCGGGCTATGAGGCCCACAACGATGCTTATTGCGTCGGTGAAAAGGTTCGTAACAACCTGACCTGAGGTAAATTACGCGCAGACCCCAAGGTCTAGTGTCCACTTAACAAGACCGAGACCGCACGCGATCCTAAGTGAGCCTTAAAGTGACCTTAGTCTTCTCACTCTTTCTGGCACATGCTCGCTTACCCTCTTGCCGATCTTCGTGTTGAGGTTGTGGAAGATCAGGTGCGGGTACTGCTCCGGCATTGGGCCCACGTCAGGGATGTCGTGCCGCATCACGACGTTGGAGAGGTTGAAAAAGGCGGTCGGTCCGTGCGGCAGGTGCGAGACGATCAGCGAGTCCGGCACGCCACGTGTCTCGTTCAGCAGAATCACATCGGTGACCTAAAGGACCAAAACTGGATGAAAAATTTTCATTTGATTTTATTTAATTTCAATGAAAATTTTAATTTTCAGTATTATGTAACATCTCCGAAATAAAATAAAAACTTTCGAGAACAATTAAAAATATAGCAATAATTTATCAAATATTGCCCATCCCTGCCAAGAACGATAGCGAAGTGACGGAAGCGAAAGGAAGGGATTCTTACATCGTGGGCCTTGCACGCCTGCAGAATGGTCTTGATATCATGTCCACCTCGGTTGACGCGCTGCGAGTTCGGAAAGGTCAGCTTGATTTCCTGAAATGAAGGGTGACTAGAGACCGACAAGCTCCTTTTAAGCAGTTCGTAACTGATGAACGATGCGGTCCGGGACCATGCTATTACTAGAGTCCCGTACCACGTCGTAATGCGGTCCGTACCACACCTGTCAAAACGGCACGCGACCGTGCATTGCACTGTGGTCGGACAACGCGGCCGATGCGGTCTGTGACAACGCATAGCAACGTGGTCCGGACCACAAATTCTCTTGCGGCCCGGGCCGAAACCTTCCACTGCGGTCTGAAACCACGCATTCCACTCCGATCCGAACCCACATATTCCATTGCGGTCTGGGACCACATTTGACATTGCGGTCTGAGTCCACGCATTCCATTGCGGTCCGGTACCACAAATTCTCTTGCGGCCCGGGACCACACCTTCCACCGTGGTCCGTGTTCACACATGGAATGCGGTCCGCGAGCAAGCATTCACCCCACTGCGGTCCGGACCTCAAATTCCACTACGGTTCGCGGCCACACACTGCACTGCATTGAGGGACCACACAGTCCACAGTGAGCCCGTGTCCACACATCGTACTGCGGTCCGGGACCACTCATTCCACTTGCCCGGTACCACGCTGCTAATACCACGTGTGACGCGGTCCGAAGCCACACTTGCTACTCATGTCCGGGGACCACTCCGGTACCTTACATAATATCTCCGGTTCATTAAAGTGCTCTGCAGCATGCCACCATGCCACCACTCAGCTTACCTTCGCGAACATCTTGAGCTTCGCCGAGGGGTTCCGGCTCGTCGTGATCACGAGCTTCGGGTCCGTCACGCCCGCCCAGCGGTACTCGTCGTCGAAGTTGTCCATCTGCGCGCCCCACACGGAGTCCTTGACGAGCTGCACCGCGTCCTTGCGCATGTCCGTCGGCACGGGCCGGTTGCCGAGCACCGCATTCTTGACCTTGTCGCGGCGCTCCTGCGTCGCGCTCTGCTTCTCCTCGAGGCTCTTCCGGTAGATGTACTCGCGGCGCATGCGGGCCTCGCGGCGGATCATCGTTGCCTGAAAAAGATGCGTAAAACCCCGGCATTTTATCGATGTAGCCATTTATTCACGTGGTTTCGCGACAAATATAGAGCCATAGGCCAGCCTAAACAGGACAAAAGTCGACGTATTCGCAAAGAATATTTCTCAGAAAAGAAGTATAAGTTTTCACATCGCTGAGAAACAAAGTGCGAAAGTATGAGCCGCGGAAAAAAGGAAATATTTTAGAAAAGTATGTAAAATTATTCGGCTATCTTCCAGCGGATTTTTCTTGGATTGACCACTCATATATAACTTAGGTTTGGACCCAAAGAAGAAGGTCGAAAAAATCCATAATTCCCGCAACACTACCCTGGGTGAACGCAGTTTTAGCGGCGAATACCTAAGCAATTAGTCTACAGAGACGCAATGTACACTCCCAAACTTTCTACTCGTAAACTGCAGGCAGTTTCGCAAAAGTATTGACTAATAACGAGCTTGGAGCAGAAGGACGCCGAAATGCGCTCCAAGAAAGAATGGAGGGCCGGCCACTGCCCGGAAATTTTGGCGAACTGTTGGGGCTGTAGGGACGGTTCGGCTTAAACCGTTTTAAACCTTCCACGCATTAAATAATCAAGAACGAAATTTGCTCAAAAATCATGCCGTAATTTTCGGCACCTTTTTTGACACAAGTCGGCGAGGAATCGGGCGAGAAAGCATTTTTCGCAATTGACGTGCTAAGCAAGTGGTTGGCGTTCTGTTCATTACCAAGCCTAGACGGCAATGCGTTCTCTACGGAATGGAATAATGGAATATGAAGTGCTCTCCAACAGGTCTAGAATCCAATACCTGTCTTCTAGGCATCTTATACAAGACACAAGTGCACTTGGTTCCCCACTTGCTTGCTAAACTAGCGTCTGGGACGAGGGTTCTGGCCGGTTACATACAAGCTTACTGCGGAGCTTGAGTCATTCCAAGCAAGAAATCTCGGGTGGGATAGCTGCCTTTTCGTCAAATCGTAGCTACATTCCTGTGACTTTTTAGAGAGTACGGCAAACAAAGCATTGCTCCGTGACGAAAACTAATAAACTAAGATTTGACGCATTAGGGCATTCATTGAGAGCCTAACGGAGCCAGTCGGATGCTCAGACAGGTAGACATCTACCCGTATGCATTAAGTAACAATTGCATGCTTTGCAGTGCAACCAGCGTTCTTCATTGTCGCACTTTTATTCAACACAGTTCAGTTACCATGGCATGGAACATATTTACAGAAAAGTGAGTACTCTAGTGGAATCTTAGAACGAGAACTTGAAGATATTGATGAGCTTCTCGAGAGGGCTTTTGCCGGACAACGGAGTCTTTGCAAAGTTGCTGCCGTCGATGCTGAACTCCACGAGGTCCTTAGCGCTCGGCGGGACCTGGAACTCCTCGAGGTCGTCGACGAGGACAGTCTGAGTGCCGTCGGCAACTTGCGACGAGGCGGTCTTCTCGAGCTCCTCTGTGACTTGTTCGTGGGCGATCTCGTACTGAACACGCATTACACTGAGCTGTCCCGGATGAGCCATTCTCGTCCTGAAATGAGGGTCGTAATCGTGAAAATGTCCCACGATAAATCGAGGAAAGCCACAGCAAATGAGGCTGTTGGAACGCGTCGTATATCTTTAACACAGTAAACCACTTTGGCCGATTCCCAAGATCATGGGTTAACCAGTCACACACCTAACATCCCTTCATGCCCTCCCGACTGCGCTTTCAAAAACGCTAATACGGCCACATACCGAGGTGTGTCAGAATCTGCCTGGGTTGCTAAGAGATCGGTGACTAGTCAATACGCATGGCTCGAATGGCAAAGCGGGCCTCTCATACGAAAACCAACGAAATATTGTATTGCGCAAATATCGTGATATTCTGTCAGCCCTCAGCTGCGGGCCATTTTTGCCTAGGGCTTGTTATCGCATGCATACTTGCCCAGCCCTCCAGGAACATATAGCGAAAGATCTCATTACAAAGGATACGGTTTAGTTTCTCTTGGTAGTTTCCTTATCTATGGAGGGTTTCCCATCAAAACGAGTCAACAGGTGTCCGGGAGCAAAGTTCTCGCAGGACACTTCTAGTTGTAACGGACTACGACGGTACTGCTTTCAAATAGAGCTCATGCGAGTACTTAAATAAACCTCGCTCATCACGCGCCTCAAACACATTTTGTAGAAAAACCTGCACTCCCAAGTGGAAACTTCCCGCCAGGACGACGATATCTGGGCCAGCACGAGACTAGCACGAGCCTCGTATTTTCAAAACAGATCGCGTTCCGAAATGGAAACTTCCCGCCTGAATGCGAAATCAAGTGACGTCGAGGCCTCCAGTGTCGCCCTATATACGGCTTTGTGCTCATACCGAACTGTACGAATTGCATCAGCGCTATGCAATCCGCGTGCTCTGGGATCGTCCCAGACTGACGTGTATGCAAATATGGAGCACAAGCTTGAACAGTTCTGTCTCGACGCACGTCGCAATCTTTCGAGGGGATTAGCGCGATCCCAAGCTGCATTCGAGTAGACGTTGTCTGTGGTCGGCTGTCGAGCACGTGAAACGCTGCTGGAAAAGCGCAAACTGCACTTTCGCGCTTCCCAAGTGCTTACGAAAATTTGTACTCACTTCCGACGTGTATGTTTAAAGTCCCGGCCGTCTGCCTGCGTTGGCAAAACGAGGCCAATGACAGGCAAGGCTGCTCCTTAGAAAGGGTGGCATTGTCTTTCACAGGGGTCTGAAGGGGACGTTCGAATTACACATTTGCGCCACTTCCAGTAGTTTGCCCTCAGCCACGTTTTAACTTAATTTGCTGAAAAAGCATAAGCACACTCATTCCACACCATCGGCCCACTACAGGCAATGAAAACAAGAAGACAATCGTCGCGCAGCGCACAGCAGCGCTTGCGTTTGCACTCTCGATAAGATAACGAGACCCGGCATGAAGTAGAGAACCTTGAGGGCAGTTCATTTCCGACTTCGTCAATTTTCTGAACGCTTTAACGCTCACCAATAATCGCACAATGCCGAGACGTAAGTTTTCTGCTTGGACTTGAATGCAGGCATTTTCGGGAAGCCATAACGTTATACCCATGTGACCCGCTTCACCAGAGTTTTCATGCACGCTTGTTGCTTCGGCCCTGTCATTTCGGAACCATATCGTAGCACCTTAAGACAGACTGAATTCACAACGTCAAACTGGACTCGGTATACGTCAAAGACTCAAGCATGCCTGAAGTTGGCTTTTTTTACCGTTCTTGACGCTAAGCTTGAGTTCGTGGTGTGAGGGCAAATGAGCGCTTTTATATCATTGCTACATAATTGAATTTAACTCTTACATACTTCAGTAAGCACTGAAAATTAACTTAAGGCTTGCAATACTGATATCATTCCGTATTATTCAGGCGCCGAGATACTTGTGAAGCCCATGCCGGCAGAAATGACCATCACCACACTACGCAGTTTCTTCTCGCAATTCGGCCCTGTCATGTAAGTGCCGACTACCTATGGACAGACTCTTGAATGTCTTCTTTAGTGACGCGATGATCGCGCGAGACAAGGACACCGGACGTCCTACCGTCTTCGGCTTTGTCGAGTATGAGAGCATTGACGACGCTTGCGCGGCTATTCGCGAGGTTGACGGAAAGCAGTTGGAAGAAGGTCGAACGATCAATGTCACATGGGCAATCTCGTCGAAGCCTCCAGGTGAGCAACCCGCGATTGTCTGCTTGTATCGCTGCTGCTGACATCCGCCGCCAATTCTATGGAGTGGGCCGGCGGTATCGATAGTCGCAAAATTTACTTTAATGTTTGAAAGGCATTTTTTGGTATCATGGTAACTCAAAGGCGGACGGTTTTAGCCCTGAACCTCGATGCCAGTTTTAGGGAGAGAGCTGGTCTTCCGCGAGCTGCCCGCCGACACCACTAGCAACACGTTACGGAACATATGCGCTCCACTCGGAAGCGTTACGTAAGTTTTGCTGACAAGTGATACGTTTTCTCAGAACGGCGGTCGCCGAAGCACGTTAGTGAATAGGGGTCGGATCATGTTTTTCAATTCCTGCGCGGTTCATAGCGGGTCCACTCCAACTTTGACAGCTTAGGTGCGTCGACTTGGTCATGGATCAGTTCACCGAAGATTTCAAGCGCTACGCCTACGTTCAGTTCGCCAACTACGATGATGCCGTCCGCATCGCAGACGAATTGGACGGTGCGAAACTAGGCGATGGCGTCATTCGCGTTAACTCGGTCCAAGACAGCCTCCCTCCAGGTGTGACAACATAACCTTATCCTTCTTTTATTGCTGAGGGTTTACAGGTTTCGACGTCTTCGTTCGCTTCCTGCCACTTGACATTCGTTCGAAGGCCCTTCGTCGCTTGTTCGCTCAGTACGGTCGAGTTATGTAAGCACAAAGCCCGAAGTTTTGCCTTAAGGATACCCCATCCGCCGATAGGGTTACGGGCATTCACTAGGAAGAAAATTGTTGAATAGTGCTACGTTTTTGGGAACCAAAAATGCCTAGGTAAAAAATTGATGCCTAAAAGTCCTATTTTCCAACGTTAGTTTTAGCCATTTGCCTTGCTCTTTGTTAATCCACTTTAGGGCCCTACCTCGACTTTCTTGACCTCCATCCCCCTATCTTGGAATCATAAATACGGCCATTTTTTGTCTTCAGCGACGTCGACCTGATGCACAAACTGTATGTCGGTGAGAGGACAACACGAGCCTTTGCTCGCTTCGAACGAGAAGCGGACGCAGCAAAGTCAATCGATGAACTAGATGGATTCGTCATGAACGGAACTCCCATTCGCATCCGATGGGCCAAAGCGTACGCCCCAAAAGGTCAGCGCGGTTGGCATTATGACCGTAGTCCTCCTCGGTGCAATAAAAAAACAACATTTTCTTTGATGCGTGGTCCACTGCATAAAACTAGAGGCACGTGGCCGTACGATAGTGCATGCGTACCACATTTCACGACTCGGATTGTGCTCTCGCTGAAGGTCGGTACAAGGCACGGTACGGCACGGCATGTTTTTCGCTATAATAAGACTAGGACAGTGCGGCGTCCTACTGAGAGCCGTACCGTTCTCTGCGGCACAGAGCTTGGTATGGTACAGAGCTCGATACGGAGCCGGGCGAGGGGGGGGGGGGCTGTACGGAGTTCGGCAGCGCGAAACGACGGTCCAACCGACCTCTAAACCACGAGGCCGCCTTTCTTGGGGTTTTCGCGGCTAGTCGTCCTTGTATGGGACCATTCTTTTTCAGGGGTACGTATCCGACTGAGCGGACTTGACGTCGATGTTGACCGGCGACTGCTGAGGCGGCTCTTCGAACGTTTCTACGGGATAAGGTTGGATATAGGTGGACGTTTGTTTAGCACTAGGCTTAAATTTAGAAGCATTGAAATCGAGTACAGTTTGACTACGGCTGAGTCGCTCGGTTTCGGACACATCACCTTTGGATCCAGTGAGCAAGCGGAATCCGCGGTAGTGGCTTTCGGTGGTGGACTGTCGCCACACGGTTGGATGATCGACTTACCGAAAGGTACGCACATGAAGGGTACAGGAACGTGCCGCCGAAGACACCCAAGTGTTTTTCATTCATTGCACTTTTGTCTTGTAACGTCTTCTGTAAAATTGGTTTTTCACTTATTTTGGGAACAGGACAGGAGCAATTGTTCCGCCAACCGAACGAAATAAGAAGAAGGTGAATAGCACAAAGACGTACCCCGTGCTACCCTCTAGTGATCATTCCCATCCACCGTAGCCGGTCACCTGCGTCTTTGAAGTTTTGAACCTGCCTGTTACCTTCAAGTGCCCATGTTTCAGCTGTCATTGAGCGGGAATTGGAGCGTATGGCGCCGGTGGAAGCTTCTTTCACACGAGCACCATGTCCCGCAATGGTCCCGAGCGACTTACCTCCAACATTCACGAACTCCAAGAAATCGGCTTCGGCGGCGGCTGATGACGCTCCGAAGGCCGCTTCGGATATTTCAACGAATGTGTCGGCCCGCGTCAGCCTGGCCGATCTGACAAACTCCTCGATGCCAACCAGCCACTTGTCGGCGGACAGCGACGTGGCTTCCGCAAGCGCTGTGCCGATGAGCAAATGGCAGCAGCCCACGAACGTCGAAAGCTGTTCATCAGTCTCGGCGGACGACGACGTTCCTGTGCGACCAGCCCGCGCCAAATTTATACGAGACCTTCTCACAGACGGATGGATATACATTCCCACTGGCACGCCTGAAGCGGATCACAGTTCAGCAGCCGCATCTGCAGACCTAATCTCATTTGTTGACCCTCTCCCTGCACCGACGCTACCTCATGCAGTGGACGATGATTCGCAAGAACCTGTCGTTATTGGATCGCGTCAGTCGACGAAATCAGGCCGCTCGATCCTTGTCCAGTGCTATGCAGTCTCGGAAGCGTCGAAACACGATAAAGTCATCGATATTCTCACCACGGACGCTAGCGAATGGACGGGTAAGCATGGAAACTAGCGAATGGACAAACAAGGTTTACGACGCCCCAGGTACCCACTGCGTTAGTAGGCATCGAAAACCAAGCACTTTGTACCCCAGTTAAGCCGAATAAAACGCAAATACCGAAGCCTAGAAACCTTTCCGAAATCACATATCAAGTTGCTTTTTCTTCGTTTGTTTTCGCTTCAAAGCTGGTAAGAAAAGTAAAAACGTACGGTCAAGGTGGCTAGACTACAGGACTACTCTTTTTCCTCCTATTTCGGCCCCACTAAAAGCCCGATAATCTGACAACGGTCCAGGAATGAGCGTCAACTACGTCACAGGTCTACAGACGATTCTGTTCACGGAAGCAGACTTCCATCATTGACCTACTTAGATCCCAACAAGAACGTGACCGACGCTAGGATCCTCAAGACGACGCTGGTCGTCTCTGGCTTGACCGAAATGCGCATGTACGTTGACCGACTTACGAAAGCGGGCATCGACTGCTTCATGTGCGCTGAGTAAGTTCACGCTTAAGCGTCGATTCTGGAGCTGATTTTTCGTCTTTAGCAAATCGGTGCGTGGCGGGCATTCCTGGCACCCTCTCCAAGGAATTTCGGTGCACGTCGCCGAGCCGCCGCTTTCCGACAATGTCCGCTACAGTCAGCATGTATGCCTCGAGATGCTCTCTTCCAGGGATGTCACGCTTACCTCTCATCCCTCCTTCGAGTTTGGGAGGCACACATGACTTTTTGATGGTCGAGTTCAGGCGGATAGAAGTAATTTTCGGTAATTTTTCTGAAAGGAGCCCAAAAAATCGTTTTAGTCCGTGGTTTTACCTTTACCTTAATTTACTTACCGTATTTTTTCGATTAGAGCCCCACCTTGAATAGAGCCCCAGCCTTAAATAGAGCCCCACCTCGAATATAGCCCCCTCTCACTGACCTTACGAACAATAGAGCCCCTGGGGCTCTATTTGGAAAAATACGGTAAATAAATTGTAATTAAATTTTAATTAATTAAGGTAAATTAATTAAACAATAATAACTCAATTTAAATTTAATAAATTTAATATTTCAGTTTATTTAACCTTAAATAGTTTAAAATCGTTCAAACTACCTTCACGGCAGATGTTTTTTTCTTAAAAAAATCTGGCCAAATCCTCAAAAAAAATTTTGCAAGTAAGCCTGAAATAGCCCATCATCGCCTTCGGCGGGCTAGTGGGGTTATACATTGGTCAGGAATCCCTCCCCTCACTGCCTAATCCCACTGTGTCTGACTTGCCGAGAACTGAAATCCTGCTTTCGAGTTGGCGCCCATGCGCTCTTGATTCTATTCTAGAAAGGAAATTCCAGGTAGTATTCCTGCGCCCAAGCTCCGACGTGGCAGTCACGCTTGACCTGCTGCGCACTCTCAAGTCGACAGTCTCGATGGTATCCGTGCTCAGTGACGAACACAGCCCATTGGAGTCCACCCAAATGGCCTTGCTTGAAGGAACGTGAGTATGTAGCATTCGTTTTCTACCTCAGATCTTCGATTCAGACTTCTCGACGGCGACGAATGACGAACGAGTGCAGGCCTCTACCGTGACTGAGAAGCTCGACTCTATCACCATCACTTTCCGCCGACGCTTTCCTTAGTTCCATTAAACTCCTCGCTGAAGCTCTTAGTCCACGGGGAAAAGCTCGACTTGAGACTTGAGGACAAGGGGAATTATGTCGGAGCTCAACTACGAAAAGCGATGGCTCAACCGTAAATCGCGTGCTCGGAAGTGCATGAGAACTTTTATCTTGTCAACTTAATATTGATATTGTGGCCACTCGTTTGGTAGAGCCTGCCTCACAAGAGTCTGTGCAACGGAGCGGCTGCACCGCCATACGTCGTCGTCGGTCGTTAGTTGGGACCACCAATAATTTTAACATCAAAAGCGCGTCGAAACCTAGACGCTGACGCATACAGCGCACACAAAAATAAAAGACGATTCGAAGTGGGTGGTTAGTATGCAGCACGATCGCGAAGTTTACCGATTAACAATGGGCCAGAATTGCGCTTTCAAATGTCATCCTGGTTGCTGAATTACTTACTGCTAAGCAGTATCCCCGCTCGTCAACGAAATACCGTACTTTCTCTAACAATTCCCCCTCCATTACAAGACACCCCCACCTAATAGACCCCGCTCTAGAGGGTATCTTCGAGCCGGGAAAGACCTTACCAACAATCCCTTTCCCTCAACGTGAATGACGGCGGAATTCAGTTACGAAACCAGATGCCTCGTTGCCTAACACAGCTGCCGCATTTGTTCCGAACAGAGACATGATTCCGGGATAGGGGTGGAGGTCGCGGGTGGGGACCCCTATAAATGGGTCAAAAAGGGGTCAAAATAACATTGGAAATGGCATATTTAAGCTACCCATAACCATTATTGCCTCTAAAAGAGGCAAGCTAAGGTGAGCAGTAAGATTGCGTCCATCACTGAAAATATTTCGGATTGTTTAAATATCATAGTGGACAATGCGTGGTACAGGTACATAGAACTGAGAAAAGTCTGTCAATGACGCGACCGCATCCCCGCGAGCAGACCGAAGCCGACGCCCGCCAATCCAATGCCGAGCACGACCTTCTGCTTGAAGCGTTGCTCCTCTTTGTCGCTGCTCATGAACGGATGGCATCCTTCGGCGTTCAGCTTGCCCAGCAGCTCATGCTCGGTCAACATCGTCGTGCGCTTCAGCGGGATGCTGCCTTCTACGTCGTCCTCCTTGAGGAGATCCTTTCGCTCCTGCGAGGAGCTGCGTGGCTGTCCGGGCTTGTCGTCGGTGGTGTCTCGCGCTTCGGGGCCTAAAAACGGCTAAGAATGCAATTTTACTCAAAAGGACTGTCCATGAATCCTGTGAAGTCACTAGAGGAGGGGTTGGCAAACGAGCACAGGTGTTCAAAGTAGGAGAGGAGAGCCAAAACGTCGTTCACAAGAACAGGCAACGACAGAAATTTCCACGCCGCATGCGCTTACAGCGGAAGTTTCCACTTTTTTACGCGAATTTAACCTGGACTATCTTTTCCATCGCCTGCTGTAAGCCATGTTTTAGGCCTTTTCTTGACCAATAATTTTCCCAGTTCTCCTTCATTCGTCCCTTCGCCCACAAGCTTACCATGAGCCTCGATTTCCTGCGCCGAGCGAATCGTGTCGGTCACTGGCTCGGGCCTTGGAGCTTCTTCCAGTCTCGTCAGCATCGTGGTGCGCTGCAGTGGGACGGGTGCCTCCTCGGCATCATCGAGAAGGCCATCCTCGCCAGCTCGTGCGTCGGGGCCTAAACTCTACAGCTGAGAAAAAATACGCACGTAGAAGCATATTTCGGAGGCAAAGCGAGCCACTGCAAAGCTAGGTAGTTGGGAGCATAATTTCCGATGAACCGACGTTGAACGGGACGGTTCAGTAAGTTTTTCTTTGACGAACTCAACCGGGTTTCGATTCAGCTGAACTGACTGAACTGAAAGTAGAGATTGGTTGAGATCAGTGAATTACTCGCCAGTTCAGTTTCCTAGCCGGTTTGCTGAAATCGTGGTTGGCAGCGACGACTGTTTCCACTTGCTAAGTTCCACCCAACATTGAAGTACCGTGCTTACCGTGAGCTTCAGCATCGTCCGTTTCGAAGATCTCCGCGGTGGCGGTCTCCCTGATCGGCACTCGGGCATCAGAACCTGAAAAGCGAATAATGCAGTGAGCGTGAACTCAAGAAGAACTGTTTACCGTGTGCTTCGATGTTGACGTCGTTGATGTCGATTGGTTCTGTGCCAATATGAGCCATGTTGTAAGCTTGTTGTTTTCTGAAAACCGCAAATTGTCAATGCGAATACGAGCTCTTCACAGTAGCTGTGAAACACGAAATACCGTTAGGCGCAAAATAAATTGGATCAAACTCATCGAAGGAAGAAAGCTCTGCGATAGAGTACTGCATTTCATGCACTTTTTGCTTCAGAAGTCATAAAAAAGTTCAGTAAGGCAAAGGGGGCTCCCGAATAAGCTTTTGTTTGAGCTAAAGAACATTCTGAATTCACGTTATCTTCACTATAAAATTCAGGAGAGACGAGGTTAATTCCGAAATTAGGTCGGCGGGGAGCCACTTTGCTAAAACTCGGGGAGCGGGACAGGACGTGTTATTGCCGAAACGCACACTGCAGACTGCTTGTTTACGCCGAAGCGGACGCTCACCAAAGCGGTAAACAAGCGAGGCGGAGCGTTCCGCAAGCGAACGCTGCGGCTGAAGAGAGCCTCGCTCGGGATGCACGCGGGAGGGAAGCTCTCCTCGTGAACGCTGGCCGCGTCCTCATGCGGGCAGTGAGTGAAATAAACACGAAAAACAACAGCCCGGCGCCCTCCAGAGGGACTAAGGGGCAATGTGAATTGGGTGCAAGGCTACAGAAGCCCTTAAGGAATGCACTCAAGAAATCTGTGAGTCGTTCGACGCAATGGATAAACCATGCACCTAGTGCGAACGCCAGAAGACATGAGGCCTCTTTCCTCGCAAAGAAAGAACGTCAGCTCCCTTCCTCTTTGCCTGGGCCGCCACCCAGGCGCACCTTAAGCGGTTGAGCATCGTAGTTCGCCATGAAATACTCAAGGATATTCGGTGGCGCGACTAGGACTACCGTGAAGTACCTCTAGGCAACCGCGCGATCGTCGCGGGTTGGCAGAAGCGGAACAGAGCTTCAGTCGACTTTGATCAACGCCACCGCTTCGAGGCACCTGACGAAAAACCGGACGCAACCCTGGCAGGGAGGTACGGGACCCGGCCGCCGAGAAAAAATGACCCGAAGACAAGAAGGGGACTCTATGGCAGACTTGACGGACCCGTGCCGATCTCCGTTCCATGATCGTCCGTGCCGGGCCGGGCCGTTGTTCAGCAGAGAACAGAAACTTGCCGTTCCGGCCCGGCACGGCGCCATTTCCCGGGTCATAAAAATATCCAGTGTCTGCTTCATTTATAAGCAAAAGCTACAATTAGGAATACAAATGACAATGTCACCGGCATTACATGTTTTAAAGAGTTTAGAACACGAGGTCACCCGTCATTCTTGACGAAACTTTTTTGGATTTTTGTCAAAGCGCAAAATTTGCTTGAATTTAGCTAAAAATGAGGCAATTTTTGTCGTCGAATACGGCACGCAAAACGGCGCCGTTTCAACTCATGTCGTTTCCGTTCTCCGTTCCGTGTTAGCGAACGGAATACGGCCCGTGCTGACCCTTCGCACAAAATGGAGAACGGCACGGAACGGAGCACGGCTCGGCACGGCCCGCCAAGCCTACTCTATGGTGAAGGAAAGGTTCACGAAAAGTAGGTACAATTCTTGAATGAGTTTGTGATTTTATCATTTGTTTGCACTTGCAGGACACGGGGAGACGAGAGACCAAAGCCGACCGGTTGCTGTCCCACAACAATATTCAGCTCACGAGCATAAGCGCATTAGCATGCGAACGCATACGGGACGCTCTAACTGGCTGCAAAACCGTCCGCCGAATGTTTACCCGTCGGTCCGTCTGATGACCGTTGCGCTTTTCAAAAATTGCGCAAGTGCGTCCGCTTCGCACTTTTGTCTGTTCAGCGCTTCGCACTTTTCCAGCGTAATATTCCAGCGGTGCATACCACACTTTTGATGACGACGATGGCCTTGCTCCAACGAGTGTCAATATTGGTTGCTTACACGAGCAGAAGAGCCGATATTTACCCTACTGGCAGTCGTATAAAGTGGGGCTGTAAACAAACTTTCTGCAAAGTTGGGTATGCTGTGCGATGTGCTGCCTTCCATGCCTCCTACCAATAACATCCTCTTCCTTTTAGTCCGGTTTGGTGTCAGTTTGCAGTATCATAGGCTAATCGCCTTCGCCTGACTTGATCTTATGCCGTGCTTCCAAAGACTTTGCCTAAGATTACTCCCGCCGGGTGAGCCGGCCATCGGGCTGGGAGGCCAGTGCAAAAAGCCATTGCGGGTGATAGGCTGTGCCCGGCATGTAAAGATGACCTCAAACATTGAGGTAATCGCTTGAGGTACGATTACGATTATACGGTCGAGGCTCAAAAGGAACATTGCTCTTGTGAGCGGCGGAATTTTTGGTGCTCTGTGTCTGAGTCGCTTCTCAGCAACAATTTTCTCTAGAAAGGGTAGTCGAACGACGATCAGGACTGGGTTTCGCCAATGGTCGTCCCGACCGGACTGACGGTTCTCGTCGTACCAGGCGGAGCATGAATCTCTGTGTAGAGTTGTGTAGAGGATTTAGGACATGACCTTGTCTTGCACGTTCGCCTTTCTCTATTCTTCAAATAAGATCGAAATTTTATTCACACAGCCAAAAGTCTCCGCTCTCTTCCCACACACAAGCGACCTCGAGGCTCTTCGAAAGCTAGCTTAAAAGCGACGTTCCGCTAAAACCGGTTTTGGCCGCGTCACTTATGATCTTTGGTGGTCGCCTCCTCACCTGTCTGAGATGTTTGTCCGACATTCATAGATCTCTGAGACAAAACATGCGCAACGTTCTGCACGTTTCCAGAGTGCGCGGCTCAACTGTGGCCGCTTCAACAGGTCCATGGAGCTGTCTATTCGTGTTACTAATCGTGCAGGAAATGCACGATCATCACAGGAATCTTTAGCCGTTACACCTTCTCCTTCGGCCGGGAACTTCTTGTGAGCAGGCCTCCTGACCGCCATTGAACAAAACCCTTCCCTGCGATGTCACGCTTGTACACAAGCCTACTGCAGCCATGTGACGTGTATGCGTGCAGTATTTACGAGAACATGGTCAATAGAGCCTAGCTAAGCCAAAAAAGGACCCAAATTTGGGAAAAATATGTTGTAATCAGCGGCAGTTTTCGCTGACAGAAGCCCTCTGGCAGGCCGTTTCACCAAGTGCTCATGATTCACGTGGTTAGCTTTGTCGCCTGAACCCTCACCCCCCCCCCCTTCCCTCTTGACAATCACTCAGTTTTTGGTCAGTCCCGTACGCTTATGCCAGCACTTGCACGCTTGTTCTAAAGTGGTACCGCTATCGTTTAATCGCACTGTTTTCCCGAAAATTCCACACGTCGTAAACACTCGTTTACGAGACCGTGAATAAATCGCATGCAAATGAGAGATGTACCCCCGAGAACCAATGATGCGATAGCAGAGGTCTGCACGAAAGCCAGGGTTCTCGAAACTTCCGCATGCACAAAAACTGCGGAGCGCTCTTGGTACGGCAGGATGCATCGGATGCAAATGAGCCGCGACCATCAAGTGCACCTCCGCATGTGTTAATCTCCTCCGGGAATCACTTTGGGCGATCACTGAGCTTCCCTCTACAGTGCATAGTATTTCGTAGCAGTTCGCTCAGGCACCAGCTTCACCTAATTCTGTGCCCGGTACCGGAATTGTTCATGCCACATTTTTTGCAAATCCACTTTTTTAATTTTCCGAAGAATTTTGCCTTATTAACTACGTTTTCATGAAACACATTCCCGAAAAATGACGTTTCTTCTGAAGTCAATTTTTGGAGTTGATTGACAGGATTAGGCGGAACATGCAGTATTATGCCGCCGCAATGATTTGCAAAGTGGATCGATCCTTTCACGCGTCAATCTTTTGAAAGAACGCATTAATCGGTAGCAACGGAGAAGGTGCGAACGCTTGTGTAAAGTGACAAAGGGATCCGCATCGCCACGATCTTTAGAGAGCCCGTTACGCCATGATCCGTAACACTGTGAAACTCTCTGACAATCTCTGTCCACTATTGTTTATCAGCTTCTAGCTTGAACAGATAGACGGCTTTTACGTGGCTCTACCTGCGGTTATCTCTTGCATATTCGTACTAGAACGACTCTGGAACTTTCCCCACTGCCATACCACAGCGTTTGGGTACGTAAGTACCAGCCCCATGCAAATGAGCCGCGACCAGCCAGTGCACCTCCGCAAGCGTTAATCCTTCGGCGGATCACTAGGCTGACCATCGATGGACCCGCTTCAGAGGGAGAAAGAGGTTTTTTAGATCAGCAACACAGACCGGCTTCATAGCTGTTCTTCAAGATGGCTTAAATGCATGATTTTAATGTCAATTCAAAGTTCTTTAATCTCTTCTCCCGTCAATCATTTCTGAACGACGCTGACACCTGTAATCAAAATGTAATCAGGTGCCCGGCCCCAACCACCCACCCAGTAATATTACACGTGCAAAATCGAGTATTAAGCGCAGTACAAAGCAAGTTTTAATTATTTCTTAGCGCTTTTAAGCAAAAAAATCAGTTTAAAGTGTTTGAAAACGAAGTTTAAAAATGCCCGCCGCAGGCGATACCAACGATATTTTAGGTCAAAATTTATAAAATATATAGTCAAATTTTGCTCTGGGTGGCGCCTAGCGGCGAGCCATTTTACCTAGTGCTGATTACGTCATCATGGGGTCGACCCCACCTACCCACCCTGTAATCAAATGTAATCAGGTGCCCGACCCCACCCACCTACCTGTAAGGATTACATAGTTTCTGGAAGCTCCCCTAAAATCGGATCCTCGGTACGCCACTGCATTACACAGCTCACAGTCCAAACCATCGTCTTGGTTGCATTTTGGTAGTTCGTCAAGGTGGCGTAGATTCATGATTTTAATTTTGATTTCAATGTTCTTTGATCCGTTCTCCCGTCAATCTCTTTGAAAGAACGCATTATCGCTCGCGAAGAAAAGTTGTGAATGGTGGTGTGAAAAGGCGAAGCTATCCCCGTCGGATCGATCTTTGAAGATCATCTCTCGCGGTGTGCTTTGTCGTCAACGTATGCACCCGTGGGCGTCACAATTTTTTAATGCATTCCAGGCTTTCCGGTCCCTACCTACATATATTGTTCCACTTTGAACGTCGCGATCTTCGAGCGTGATTCGCTGTCGTTTGGTCTTTCTTTTCATTATCGGTGAAGCCAGAAAGTTTTAGAGCGATCATTGCGACCCCAGTGACCCTCCGCACTCGGCCCTTTACACAGCCTGATGGTCCAAACCACCGTCTTTCTCTTGGATCCGCACGTGTTTGTCGCACTTTTTGACGTTCGTCAAGGGTGCGACGGGAGCAGACGATGTGTCAAACCGCAAACCGTCAAGACTACCGTTTTGCTTTACACCGAGACCGTTTACACTATGTTCTCGAGAGTTCGCTGCTGTCGGATGTTCGCTCTCAAAAGTCTTGCAAACAAAGCGATCTTTGATAGTCGTCTGGACCAGCGTCCCAAGGGTACCCACCGGTAAGGGCGGTCCGCCCGCGGGAGTCGCAGCTCACCTCGTATTTCTTCTGGAAACGTCTTTCTCAGCCACGCTAACCCTCCTCGCACATTTACCGTGCCCCCACCTGCCCGTCATTCCACGCAGGGTCACAGATGTGTCGCATTTTTTGCGGTCATCAACGGTGCGAAGGGACCAGACGGAATGTCAAATTGAGGATCATTTTGATCAGCGTTGTATTTTCTAGTGGCGTTTTGCATGTTCGCGGGCGTGGGGGGGGGGGTAGAATTTTGCAAAAAAAAAGCATCTTGCTAAGGGTTGATGTCCCGTACTGGTATGGGCGGGCGTTTGGGTATGTGTGGTCGTACCAAGAGATAGTCGGACACGCCGTGATCTGATGGAACACCTCCTGACGTGAGCTCTGCCGTAACGGCACACCCCGTGACGCGTCACATAAGGCTCCACTATCACGGCATATCATCTTTCGATATTTTCTCAAAGTTTTATTTTTTTCTTGATTCTTTTCCTTTAAAGTCCAGTGGCCACACCGTAGGGCATTTTGGAGAAGAGGTAACATATCGTCAAGCTTACGGCGCCGTTATTGGCGTACCACACCCCCCCCCCCCCCCGTGACATGAGCCATGACGCTATGACACCCCTCGTAACATGAGCCGTGTCGTAATCACGGCATAGCGTTACGCCACGGCCTGACGTCAGTTTTACGGCCGACAAACTCTAGCCGTACCCGGTGCCTCTAACGACGTGCTTTCGCCGCCTGTTGTCATCGATCCAGGAAGGGTCTATAGGATCTCATTGTGAAAAACGTTTCCTCACCTTTCGTACTGAAATGTTCTGAAAGTTTCCGCAATTTCAGTCCAGAGAGTTCCGGTACGAAAGCACCAAACGCATGCAAATGAGCCGCGGCCAGCCAGTGCACCTCCGCACGTGTTAATCCTTTGGAAACCACTAGGCCGACCAACGAAATGGTCTATGACGCGCGGGAAACACGCTCCTATAAAGGTTCGGGAAAACCGCTTGTGACATTCCGGGTCCAGTTAGTGCGCCTATGTTCTGCAGCGGATACTTCCTTGTGCTCTTGCCCTTGTCCATTTTCTGTTTCAAATCGCCGTTCATTTCACGCTGGAACAATTATGGCCTCTGCCGTTTAGCTAGGTAGTCCTGCTGATAAAAACTATGAGAGTGAGCCACGTGTGGGTAGACCCTTCTAGCCTTACCAACGCACGTAAATGTCCATTTAGGAGGGAGTTTTCTCGACACACTGAGAGGTTCTGAAGTGAAGGGCCTTATAAATAGGTTTACGCGTTAAACGGCTAATGCGTTGCTCATGCATATCGTTCAAGCAATTTGGCCATAGGCTTAGGCCGCTTATACACCCCACGCTACGTCCGTTTTTTTCTGGAACGTTCTCGTAGTGCTTTGCAGATATTCCCCGCGTTTACCAATCTACCACCACAAGTAGATTGAAGTTGCAGATAACCACGTCTGCGGCCGGCCGCAAATGGCCGCTGATGACGGGTCGGATCGCTTGCAAGTGACTCCCTTTCGCGTACCTTCCTCCTCTCCCGATTCTAATTGCATGGCCTTTGAATTTTATGCTAGTACCTTATGTAGTTATAGGTTTGGAACGTCATGAGATGGGGATGGAGGATGAAGGAGGAGGTTTTTCCTCGTTGAAATGGGCCACTCATGTCCCTGTACGATGTGGCTCATTAATGACTTTTTCGAGAAGTTGCCTTGATACAGGTTCGGTAGTACAAAGTCGAGCATCATGTCCGGACTGGGTTTACGCTATGCAGTGTCTAGTTCGCTGGAACGTTCTCGAACTGTGCAGGCAGTCCTCGCGTTTTCCGATCAGAAAACGCGGTCTGCGGCCGGCCGCAAATCGACGCTGATGACGGATCGGATCGCATGCAAATGCGTCCCTTCCGCTTGCGCTTATCATCGTGCGACTTTGCGGCGAGAGATTAGTCCAGACATTTCCGCGACCCGCTGACGCAACGTTCCATGGGATCATTCGGGTCCGAGTGCACGTCAGATGCGTCCGCCTGCACGCGATATCCGGTGCATAAAATGCTCGTAGTTGCGGCTGTCGACGAGCAGTAGGGTGGTCTTGGGGGCTCACAAGCCCGGAAATGTTCGTGCATTTTCGTGTCGGTTAGTGCAGTGGGTTCAAGTGGGTCTTGGAAGGACCCTCGAACCGCTTGAACCCATTGGTTTCTGCACGTTCACGAGCTCATAGTCCGAAGCTAGGGCTACCGGCTGGTACGCTTCCTTCACCGCTCCTTTGCTATCCTTGATGAATTCTGCCGGCTGATTGTCCCGCGTGTTTTGTCGGATTCAAGCGATTATATTGTTTTCTTTCATGGCCAACTCCTCTGTTCTAGATACATCTCAATAAAGCACACCAAACATGGCCTGGAATCACGCAATCTTCGGCGACAAATCCCGCTACGCCATCATGGCCATAGCGACGCTAGTGCTCACGGCAGTCGTCAGCAACCCGATGGCGTTCACCTTCACAGTGATCTGCATGCGGCCGCATGAGAATGCGACGACGGGTAAGCGTTATTGCTGGGGAGAAACATGAACAGCACAGCAGGGGTTATCAGTTTTGCCTAATTACCGGGTAGGAATTTGAAACCATAAACTTTCGGAACTCGTGAGTCCATACCAGCTGGAAACTGCCTAGTTTTTCGAAGGTGAGCTCCTTGGATTGGTAGTTCTCTAGCGACGGTTTCTTTGCCCCATGTACTGTTGCCTGACAAGTACTGACCGGGTAGCACGCATGCGACATTTGCGGGCCGCTACAGAGAAAACGCTTTGGAAAAGTTCATATCCAGAAATCTGCTGGAACCCCGTTCTGTTCTGGCACTCTCGCTCCATCTTGCCGTTCCATTCAATGGGATGGAACGAGAACGTGACAGGACGGCGTCACGTCTCTAGTTTATAATCGTTAGGACACCGTCACTTAACCTTAATTTAGAAGACTTGATGATGAACCGTGGAATGACCGCCGGCGAAGAAGGCTGGATGTTCTCGGCGGTCGCGATCGGCATAATGCTCGGATCGTTCCCGTTCGCGCATCTCATAAGCTACCTCGGCTTCAGGTAGGCTCGTCCTCCCCGGGACCACTTCGTGGTGAAACCAACGAGATTTAGGTCAGTCTTCATTGCCTTCGGAACGATCTCAGTGCTCTCTACGGGAGCCCTACCTCTGGCTGCGTCCCTGGGCCTGCCTTACCTCTTTGCGATTCGGGTGCTTCAGGTAGGCATCGCTTTGTTCTTCACTTTAATTCTTCCAGAGCGGCTCAACGACCTACGCTTGCCTTCTTCTGTCGCCTTTCCTTTCCTGTACTGGACTTTCGCATGAACTAAAGCGTAATTTTACGACTTTAGGGCGTCGGAATGGCGACGACGTACCCGGCTATGAGCGCCATAACGTCGGCGTGGTCGACCGTCAGCGAGTACGGCCTCTATCTTGCCATCGTCTCGTTCCACATTCAGGTAAGCACCCTCTTCCGTACGCAAGAGAAAGGCTTTGGGACTACATCCCCTTGTACTTTTTCCGTTCCGTTCTGCGAAAATGTCCCTTCCATTATTAAATATTTTTGAGCCATGGGTACGTATAACGTAGGGTATGGCAAAACGGTGAAATGTGAGGCCAGGCAGAGTTCATTCCCTGGTGACCCTCTGCCCGAGCGTTTTCCGTACCGTGCTGACGCCTCTTCCTTGCACTGTTCCGTTCCATTCTGAAACCTCCCTTGTGCCGTTTCCTTTAAGTTCCGTGCTGCCCCCTCTCCCGTGCACTCCTCTGTTCCGTGCTGACCGATCTGTGCCGGTGCTTCCGTGCTGACGCCTCTCCCGTGCACTGTTCCGTTCCATTCTGAGCCCTCCCTTGTGCCGTTTACGTTCCGTGCTGACCCCTCTCCCCTGCACTCCTCTCTTCCGTGCTGACCCATCTGTGCCGGTGCTTCCGTGCTGCCCCTCTCCCGTGCACTGTTCCGTTTCGTTCTGAACTCCCCGTGCCGTTTCCGTCTGACCACTCCTTCGCGTCTTTTCCGTCCCTTTCTAACCCCTCCGTGCCGTTTCCGTTTCGTGCTGACCCCTCCCTTGTGCCGTTTATGGACTTCTAAAAATGTCTCACTGCTGTAATGAGCTTTTTAACAAATCACGAGTTTATATGCGTCTTTAGTTCTCCGAGATCATGACGATGCCCCTGGCGGGTCTGTTCTGTGAGTCCGCGCTCGGCTGGCCTGGACTCTACTACTTCCTTGCCGTCTTCACCGCCATTTGCTTGGGACTATTCACCCTCTTCTACTCCGATGCTCCGCGGGACAGCTGGTAAGCACCTTTCACTCAAAAAATGCAACCAGTTTTGACTGTCCTGCGTGCAGGTTCGTCACTACGACTGAGCTGAAGAAGCTCGCCATCGGACGTGAAGAACATTCCCGGCGTCGCCCTCTTCCGTACAGCGCTATGCTCTCAGACGCAGCTGTCTGGGCATGTTTTATTTCCGCAATTGGGCAGGCAGTCGCGTTCATCGTCTTCATCCAGTACGGGCCGACGTATCTATCGAAGGTAGGCACATCTTTCTGAATTTTATGTTTTTTTATCATTTGTTTACACTTGTACTTTTGTAGATTGTAAGACAGTAGTTCTTATTAAACTAACTTAAAATATTATTTTTGGTTTCCTTTTCTTATTTTCTGTATTTTGCTATATTATTTTGCCGCGTCAATTTTCAAATTTTTTCTTTATTTTCTTTGTATATAATTTCCTAGCGAATTCTATTCTATTTTAACGCCAGCCTTAAAATATCTATTTTTATTTAGCATTAAGTAATCTTTTACAAACTTTTAGGTTCTTCACTTCAACGTTGAAGCGACGGGATTCTTAATGGCAGTGCCCTACGTGGTCTCCATCGTCGCCAAGCTGATCGCAGGACCTCTCTGTGACCGTCTTAAGACGATCAGTCTAAAAGTCCGAATCGTCTACTTCACGTTCTTTGCTCAAGTAAGCCCTCGAGCCCCTTCGTGGTCAAATTCGTAAAGTCCCTGACGTCGAAATTTGAGCACTTTAAACCAAAGTGGGCATCTTTTAGCTGTTCAACGCGGTCAGCTTCTGCGTACTAGCGTGGATGCCCGACACGAACGCCATCCTCAGCCAGGTGCTGATCACCCTGGTCATCGCGAGCAACGGCTTGAGCTTCGTCGGCCTGGCGAGGAACGCGCAAGTGGTAATACTCTCTCGTTGAAACGGACTCATGCGAAGATTTGTCCGATTTCAGATCGCCCAGCACCACTCCTACTTCATCATGTCCGTGACGACGCTCATCAACAGCGTCTGCATGCTCGGTCTTCCTTCCGCGGTCGCGGCGCTGGCGCCTGACAACACTGCTCCGCAGGTAAGCACAGAGCTACGAAGTGTACGATGGGAAGCTTGGCGGAAGTTGGACCTTTAAAAAAGGTGCATTTTACATAGAAAGTTTTGGGCCTGACTTCAAGTGACAGGTCTTTTCTGCTTTAGACTAGACTTCGGGAGGAGTCAGCTCAGCTTGGAGCTCGGTTCGGGTATTGCGCAGCTCGGCGCCGAGCTACGAGCCGAGCTCGAGGCATAGTAAAATAAACACCGTTTGGACTCTTTCGGACAAAAATTCCAAGACTTTTGGGGTATCACACACAAAGACGGTATTTTTAATTTTCGTAGACCACCTATCTAGGATGTTTTATTTGGTGCTGTGAACCGAGAAACGCTTTATGAAGCGGAATTTGAGTGCCGCAGAATCGGTGCACATCACATTTGAGGCGATGGGGACTTATCATGCATGCTCCGAAAACCCAAGCCACGGTGCCGAGTCGAGGCTTGTCTCGGAGCTCGGCTCGGGGGGGGGGGGGATTCCAGCTCGGCTCGTAGCTCGGCTCGGGTGGTCAATCCCGAAGTCTACTTTAGACTTCAGTACAGAAAAAGGCAATATGTTTTTTCTCTCTGCATTTTACATGTCTGCCGCACCCGCCCACAGCACGCACCCGCCAGCAAACCGTTCTAAGCAAATCTTTCAGTGGTCAGTGATCTTCTGGATTTCCGCCGGCGTCGTGCTCGTGACAAACCTCTTCTTCGTCACTATGACGAAGACGGAAGCGCGAGACTGGACCGTCGACTTGGCGAGCAAGCAGAGCCAAGCATCGGACATCACTGTCATCTCAACCATCTCGGTTGAGAAGTACTGAACCCTTCCTTTGGACGACGGATGAAACACTCCACTGTGTTTTCCCCGAGGTCTTTCTAGCAACGTGTTGCACTTGTTAGTCCGTGACTGTATGAATTGTTCCACTTGTTTATGCGTTTATTTCTTTGCTATCTGCCTGCATGTAAATAAATGGATATAGATAGAGACGTTGGCTGCGGATCAAAGGCCGTGTTTAAGACTTATTGCTAGGCTCAAAGAGAGTCCATTTCTCGACACAATTAACACTTAGCAATCCTTATGTGTCCATAGTTAAACGTGCAAAATATTAACCGTATTTACCGAATAATTCCCGGGGAATTTTTTTTCGGAGCCCCAATTTTGGAAACCTTTAAAATTTCAAAATTTTAAAAAACGATATTTTTCGTCCATGTGTCTCGTTTTAGGGCTTTAAAATACTTCTTTTATCATTAACTACTCAAATATGGCATTGCATTGCATGCCCGTGCGCCCCTAGCTGGAAACCGGGGAAGATGGCGGGAACTATTCGGGAGGGGAATCATTCGCTAAAATACGGTAGGCATCTTGTTCATTGAAGCAAACTTGATTCCGCTTCATATGGGCCGGAGAAACGCACTTTAAGTCGCATCTGCTTGAAGCAGCTTGAGCTTGATGCTCTGCGAAAGGCTTCATTCGGTAGGAGACAGCACAAGAATGAATCGTTGATTCTGTATGGGGTGAATAAAAGTGGTACCATGAGCGCAATTATCGTGAAAAGACATGATCAAGCGTGAACAAAAGCTGTCGTGAACTTATCGTGAAATCCCTTCGACGCCGCAGCTTTCGAGGTCAGATTGTGGCCAAGGGCCGTCAACCGAAAGCCTGAAAAGCCAGACTGTTTCAGTCTTGCACAGATACAGCAGTCAGTGTGCTTACATGTGGGCCATTCTCACGGATTCAGACGGACAGCCTTTGTCGTAGAGCACCGACACCGTCGTTACGTCCGTCTTGCGGGTGCGTAGCAGCTCGAGCGTGGCCGCTACGTCGTCGCTTGGACGCAGGAAGATAATCTGAAATTTGAGTAGGTATTAGTACATGGGGTCATATTGTCGCTTACGTGCTGACTGTAGCGAATGTTGTCGTCGAGAGGCAGCTCAGCAATGTGCACCGATATGCCCTCAGTCGGATGCCAGGAATGCCCTCCACGAACGGATCGGCTAAAAGTAACAGAAAACCTTTGCGTACATAGGGACCGGGGATGGCGCCGATGGAAATTCTGGAATTTGGCGCACTTTTGGCTTCAGTAAGGGAGCGTCCAGAAAACATGTTATCATAACATGGGGGAAGGAGAGGGGGGGGGGGTCCAAAAAAGTGCTTTGGTGATAACGTATTTTTTTGGACGCGCCCTAATCCTTTGTCTATTTCGACGTTTTCACCGATAAAATGTCCCTCCAGCGGACGCCGCACGGCGGAATTTTTTTAAAACAGTTTCTTGTCAAAGTCTAACCCCAATTTCGCCAATATTGCATACGACGCGTCATGTTGTCGACACCGCCCTTGTCTTTTCGTTTGTTGGGTGGCGGGGGGGGGGGGGTCGACAGCTACGATTTCCGCTACGGAAGCGAGCGGAGTGCACCAATGCCTAGCATTCGACTTGTGAAGATCGCTTACTCGTCACAAATGAAAGCGTCGATGCCCGCTTGTGTAAGCTTGTCCGTCATGGAACGCATCTCGTCCAGATCGCGTACTACCAGCGTCGTCTTGCGTACCATGGCGCCGTTCGAGTTGTTGTTCGGATCTAATTCTCATTACTTGCAGTATTAGTGCCATAACCAGGAGGGACTAACCTATCGGCTCAGCATCGTTGAGAATGATGCGACCCACTTTCTCCTGCTTTTCCGATTCGGGAACGGCGAAGCATCGCAAATCGATCGATTGCCCTCCATTAGCCGACCGAACGGAGCCAACGACGACAGGTTCATGTCGGAGCTCTTCAACTGCAGGCCGTGACGGCCGCTGTGGCTCCTCGAGTGAGATGAGGTCCTCGGAAGCGGCATCATTTGTGGCGTCACTCGAGGTGATGGGAACGCTGATCAGTCGGTCCGTGAGGAGATCCTTGACAATCTTGAAATGGTCTCGACGTTCACGAACGAGCGGTGCGTCAACTGTCGACACCAATGCAGTCACTTCGCTGGACATCGCCGGCTTCCGTTCCCCGATACCCTCAGCGTTCGTTACGTCCTCACTTGGAGGGCACTGCGGCGGATCAGTCACGCTGTCCACGAGCACAGAATCTTGCGTCGTCGGCCCTTGACTCGTCGTATTCGTCAGGCTAGCGCGAGTCAGGACGCTTGTCGGAATTGTGTGGACCGATGTGCCCGAAGTGACCTTCCTTGCAGCGCACTGACCGAGCGGGCGTAGAACGTCGCCGCTCGCCTGAGCCCCGTCAGCATCGACATTGCTTGCAGTACCAAAGCGGCTAGGAGTAGTGACCGGGGTCGCATCGAACCGCGACACTTCTCGGTCGATGACGGCTAGAAATGAAGTACTGGAATAGGTGTCACGATCGGACAGCCGGAGACTATCAAAATATTCAGTAAAAATGTCAATCAAACGGTGTTGTTTGATAGCGAACCACGCCCTTTTCTAGAGAGTGATCACCCTCGACCGTGCGGTCAAAACCAAGAATAGAACTTTATGGCAGGGCCGCAGGCATGGTTGTGGGAACCTACGGGGTGCCCCGCCAGGCCGAGAGAATCCCTAAAATGAACTAAAATGGGTTTAAATGCCCTCATAGTGGCTAAAATAACGTTGAATTTGGCATGTTTATCTTTTGTTAATGATATTAGACCTGTTTCGGGTTAAATTTTAAATATTTTTATTAAAAAAATTTCCTTCACCAAAGGGTCCCCCTCTATCCTATTTGCAGCCCCCCTCGCCGCCGCTAAATGCAGTCCTGCAGCACCGAACGGAAGCCTAGCCTGCGACCAGCCCGTTTCAAGTCGACTCCGAGCAACACTCACCCTTTGGCATGTCGATGCCCCATTCGCCGTGTGGCAGCAATCGCCCTCCAAGTGCCCGAACTGCGGATTCCGCTTCCTCGCGAGTGCCAAACGTTATGTGTCCGTACTCCAGTGAGGCGCCAGTAAGACGGTTGTATTCGACTTCGATCCGCCTAGAACTCCGAAAGTTTTAACATTCTTCCGTCCACTCGGGGCACGTACCGAACGCCATCGAATCGCTCGAATAGCTTTGCTAACAGTCGTCGGTCCACGTCGCGGTCCAAGTTGTTGAGGCGAACGTGCACGCCTAAAAGTAGAGAGTGCACCGATTTCCATGCGAATCCTTTTTTTGGCCAAATGGTCGAAAAGCGCTCGGTTTTCCGTCCATTTGGACCGAATCCGCACCTCCAAAAAACACCGCATTCAGAAGCCGAATCCGAATCCCCTCAGCCATAGTTTACGCCTTAAGGATTCCAGCTCGAGAAATTCCGCAGGAACAAACAGCAGTATGTTCTGTACCTGACGGCCTTGAACGCCTCGACCAGTTGACGCGAATGGGCGGCGTCCCCTCCAGCACATGACCATCGAGTTCGTCAATCGCCCTTGCCGCATCCTCCGCTCGAGGGAAACTGACGAAGCCGTGCCTCCATTTCGCATCGATGGGCAGATCATACATGAGGTCGAGGTCCCTGGAGCGGAATCCTGATCAGTTACAACGAAATTCGTGACTCACACTACCCTCCCGAATTGAGTGAACATGCTGCGAATGGCCTTGTGATCGATACAGGGTGGCAGAAATTCAAGCGCCAGCTCTGTGCCTGAAATCACAATGACGTGAAAAGTTTGGGTTCGGACCACATTTTAAGGTCTAATTTCCTAATTACGCTGATGCCTCCACCGAGTAGCGCAAAAGTGTACCTTGGGGGATGTCACATTGCCTGAAACTGGCTCGAATCGTCCGGTCCCGCATAACGAAGCCATCCAGCTCGTTCAAGACGCGATAAGCATCGGCGTCACTGGGAAAGCGCAGAAAGGCGCAGTGCAGGAACTCGCCACTAACTCGATCCATCATCAAGTCGATGTCCCTAAGCTCGCAAAGTAAAACCGTAAAAAGGCCATCGTCTTCTTGCGTAGGATGGGCCAAAGGGGCACATATGTCGCGGAGTTCGTTGCTGCTGGTGTCCTTCGGTAGGCCTCGAATGCATACGTCTCTGCCTAGAGTACCCGCTCCTTTGGCCTCTACGCAAGTAGTCGTTTTCACGCTAGTCTCAGACCAACCCTGGCGCGCCTCCAACCGTCGAAGACGAGACCGCTTTGTCCCGGGAAAAGTAATTTTTGGTAGTAATGTGTTCGGTTTTTCCGATGTGAAAAAATGTTCTGATGCGGCACATAAAGAGCTCCAAAATGGACTCGCACCCAAATGCTCAAGTATTGTCTCAGACCACGCTTTTAATCCATTCGCTGGCTGTAATATCTCGTGACCGGCCGGCCTACGCCTAGTTACTAAGACAATGGCACCTACGCGGCTATAGCATGTAGAGGAGGGACTAAACTTCCGTGCTGATACTCTTACATATCCCCGCTAGCTCGCATATGCCCTAAGAGTTGATGAGGAAGCACCAGGACGAAGCAAAACCTGAAAAGCTATAACTTTTGACTCCCATCAAAGCCCTCTTCTGTGGTCTAATCACAAACCCTTCCTGACTTTACGGGCATTAGGGTAGAAGGAAGGAATTGTGGCGAATCCGCATCTCTTAAAATGCCCCCTCCCCCAGAGACCCACGAAGGTCCGAGACGTCCGCCCTCACCTGGAGGCTTTGACTCTTTTGACCAGGACACGTTCACGCGGAGCCCTTCTGCGTCCATCTGACGTCCATCCACCTTCTGAATAGCGGTCCAGGCGTCAACGCGGCTAGTGAACTCGACAAAACCATATGCTAGCGGCCTTCCAGAGTCCCTGTGTCGCGGCACGTTCGCGCGGCTAAATTACCACTTCAGAAAAGGCCGGCAAGGGAAGAACCTACGTAACGTGTCCGAACTGCGAGAAGAAGCTACGTAGCGTGACGCTACTGGCTTGCGCCGAGAGAGGCTTCACCACGAGTACTGATCCTAAACGCACATTGGATCTTGAGGGTAAAGAGGGGGAACTTTTAGAGGGAGGAAAGTGTACTGTTTACGGCGTTCGCTAGGCCCTAGTTACCCAGAGGTTTCGGTGGATCGTTATAAGAACACTTTTATTTCACTTAAAGCGAGGCGCACCGCACATACGGAGCGTCGAACAACAGTGACTAACCCACCGCTAGGCGGACGGGCGACGACGGGGCAGGGCGGACCCTATTGCTAAATCTTGCACATTAGTACATTCCCCGGTCTCAATAAAATAGTGTCCTCACATTTTCCAAGAACAATGAACAAATAAATTACAGGAAGGCAGCAGTGTTTAGACAAATTATTACGATGAAGCAGATAATCGTGGTGACGATGAGGAGGAGGCGCAGCTCTTCAGCGTCCTTCTGCAGGTCCTCGACGTCCGCTTCCGTACTGCGCATCTCGACGACGAAATCCCTGCGAGCCGGTGCCCTGGTCGCGGTCGTATGGGCGAAAGCGCTGGTTCGACGGGCCCGGGGCTGCCGGAGCAGAGCGGTTCACCGCGGTCGACTGGCGGTTCTGGAAGGGACGTTGGCCAGTGAGCTGGATGTTATTCATACCCACCTGAGTAGGAACGTGCACCGTCGAGCGAAGGCGGTTCTGCTGGAACTGCTGTCGAGGAGGCTGCGGGGGACGACGCAGCCATTCGAGGCCGCTGACGTCGACGAGGAAGCTTCGGGCAGCGTCCATGCCGCAGGCGGTCCAGCGCCCGTCCCTGACAATGCGCCTGTCGAGGCCGGAGCCAAGACGGCCGATCTCCAAGAAGCTACGACCGTACGCAGCGCCGTGGACGATCTGCGGGCGCGGCTCCTCGAGAAGACGGTCGACGATGTCCTTGTACGAAGTGTAGACGGAAGCTGGCGGAGGGACGATGCTGACCTCGATGTGCTTGAAGGCGGCTTCGTCAAGTAGATTCAGCAGCTCATCAAGGCGACGCGGACATTCCTTCGTCGGTGGCGGAAGACTGATGGCCATTGCCTGGACGGTGCCGTCAATGATATTCGTGCGGAGGAAGTAGATGGCCTCGCGCAGGTCGGACACGGTGCGGACGCGGACGATGTCCGAACGGAACATTGGCTCGTCCCCCGGAGGGCAGAGAGCGAGGAAGGGTCCGGAGACCACATTTCTGCCGGAGCCATTGCGGACACGCTCCCAGATGGGACCCAGTACGTCGGCGCTGAGAGCCGGGTGGCTCACGGTGCCCGATGAGTAGACGGCTCGAGTGAAAGCTGCGTGGTCGTCGTTGTTGTCCGCAAAGCATCGGATCGGCGTCGTAATGTTGTGGACCAACGACACCTGCACCCGGTGGCAGCGGGCCTTGCGCAGGTAGGCCTGGGCCTGGATGAGTTCCTTAGAGGGCGCAGAGACCGGACGACCACCGACGAGGTCTCCAAACTCGCGGTAGAGCAGGTCGGCCGACTTGCTCAGCAGGGCGGTGACCTTGGCCGGCAGCTCCGCCTCATCCAGGTACTTGCCCAGCTCGAGCAGGAACACCTGGTGCGCAAGGGTGGGCACAGGCTGCTTCGCCTCCGGCCCGCTGTATGACGGGAGGACCTCGTTGACGAGAAGCGGCTTGCATCGGCTGGTGCAGCTGCCGCTACAAACCGAATACGGACCGAGGCCGGAGTCGTCAATCAAGGCGACGAGGACGACCTTCTTTTCAACCGATTCGTAGATGGAGGCCTCACGGCCGGCCTTGGCCTCGCGAAGGACGACGCGATCCGTGATCTCGACCGTCTGCAGGCTCAGCTCGAGCGCGTCATCTATCTCTGGAATGGATTGGCATGAGCTAATTACGGACAATGCGCATGACTGGATAATTCGAGTCCGATCCGGGCGGCGGGCGTAGGAAATGCTCGGGACCTCGGCGGGAATGGGGCAAAGCCGGTCCAAGGGAACGAGCTGAGGTTCCGCATGGGGTTTATCAATGGGGTATACCTTGGCGTTATTGTTCAAAATTTCTGAAATTCTGAACGGTCCGAAGAACCGCCAAGCCAGCTTTTGCGCGACTCCGTTACCGATGCCCGGGTCCAGGACCATGACTCTCTGACCCGTCTTGTACTTTTCCGGATTCACGTTATTCCGCCTGTCATAGTGATTTTTGGCTCGTTCCCGCTCTTGTTCTAGCGCGCGTCGCACATTTTCCACTGCCCGGCCTATGTTCTGCATCATGATAGCTCTAAAGTCGTCGATGTCCACCGAGTACGGCGTAGGCAAAAGAGCTTCGTCAACCTCAGAAGGGAAGTTAGCGTCGCGGCAAAACAGAAGGAAGAATGGACTCTCGCCAGTCGACGCATGCGGGCTGATGTTGTAGCTGAACAAACAGAATTTCAAGCCCCGCACCCAGTCCTGTGGAATCGGAACCGTCTGCGAGAGCATCTTAATCAGTTGCCTACCGAACCGCTCAGCTTCACCATTGCAACGTGGGTTGTAACCGGCTGTGGTGGTCTGACCCATACTGAACACCTCACGCAACCTAGTCACTATTTTGTTTACGAACTCTTTACCAAGATCGCTGTGCAAGCGCCGGCATGGACCGTAAACTAGCAGGACTTCACGCAGCAGCGCATCCGTCACGCTCTCGGCCGTTTTATCCGGAAGCGGGCAAACGACAGCGTACTTAGTAAAGTGATCGATGCAAACAAGTGCATATTTGAAGCCGTCATAGGAGAGCGGAAGCTGCAGAAGATCCAGGCAGAGAAGGTCCCATGGGCCGTCGGAAACGATAGGCTGCAAGGGAGGAACGTTCCTTCTCGGACGCCTAGTGTGCAAGCAAACTTCGCAGGCCCGAGCCCATTTCTCACAGTCCGTGCGCATTGCTGGCCACCAGAAACGCTTTTTCATGATGCGATAGATTTTAGAGCCACAGGCATGAGTACCAAAGAGACCGCTGTGATGCTCACTAAAGAGTTTTTTTCTGAACGGTCCAGGAACGAAGATACGCAGCTCGCCAGACTCCGGATCCACATGCTGAAGTTTGCCCTCGACTAGTGCAAAACCCTCGGCTCGCTTCAGCAGCTCTCGAAGATGCTCCGGTCCGCTCGGCAGCTCTCTCGACCTTAGAAACTCAACAACGTCACTAAGCTCGCTTGATTTTGTCGCATCTTCCCAGGTCATTCCTTCCCCGGTCTCGACAGAAGGCTCGTCCTCGAGTCTGTTTCCGGCTTCCCTAGGTTCTGGTAAGGGTTTAGTTGAATGAACCTCATTACGAATCTCATCCAGGGGTGCATAGACGCCTGCTTTTTCTTGCTCTGCTGCCTCACGAGCCATGCGTCGCGTGAACACCATAACCGTCACTTTGCCTTCGACCTTTATCGCTCTGCTCAGTGCATCGGCGGCTGAATTGGTTTTCCCCGGGCGATACACTACGTAGAAGTCAAAGCGCGAGCTCAATTGCATCGCCCATTTGTCTATGCGCGCATTCCCGCACTCACGTGGCTTGGTGAACATTTGCACTAGCGCTGAGTGGTCAGTTTCTACGCGGACGTTTAGGCCTATGAGATAAGCGGCGAGCTTATTAAAAGAGTACTTGACACTTAGTGCCTCAAGCTCAGTGATGCCGTAGTTCAGTTCAGCGCCTTTTGTAGACCTTGACACAAAATGAANCCGTCTAGCTCCATTTCGCTCGAAAGAAGCTCTTCACCAGTATACCTGTTGATCAGCTCGAAGCCAAGGTTACGCAAGCAGTTGGTGCCGAGAATGAGGGGGAATGCCATTGGAGTTTTCGAGATAAGAAACTCTACAGACGACGAGCAACTGCCGTAGGTAACGCCGAGGTTAGTAGCGGCGGCTGGGTCGAAGGTGCTTCGGTTACCACAAACGACGCTGGTTATCGTGGAGGCATGAACGGGCAATTTTTCTGGCCTACCTCCACTCTTTTGAATAATACCCTTAAGGTAACTACCTTCTAGGATCGATACGCGGCTGCCAGAGTCAAGGAGCGCTTCGCAAGGAACCCCACAAATGCGAACAATAGCGGTGCAGTTAGGTCCTACGGCGGCACAGGACGCAACCGAATCTAACGATATCAGAGTTGGCGCATGATCGTACCATGGTGCGCCTGCAACCGAATCTGTCGATGCTAGAGTTGGAGCGTCGGTATGCCGGGCCTCCTTTTCCTCCTGTACCGTCTCCTCGTCTTCCGTATACCACCCGTCGCAGGTTCGACCAAACTCAGGCGTGTACCTACATGGAAGAGAGGATTTGTTGATCGCGTACAAACCATTAGTACGACGCGAAAGAGGTCGGAACTTTTGAATCTGGCCGAACGGAAGAAACTGCCACACGTCCAGAAGACAACGAGAATGATAAGCAAGACGCTCTTTATGTACGCTAGCGGAAGGATTATTTGGCTGCGCCGCACACTGTTCGTCGTAAACAGTAAGGGTTGCGCTCATGGGATCGTCCTGGAACTGAACGCGCTTTTTACTCCGTCGACGCTTGACGCGTGGTCGTGGCTCAACGTACGAGGCTTCTCCGGACCACCAATCCAAATTTGGTGCAGGAGCATCGCTTCCCAGCGGCTCAGAGTTTGGCGGACTCGCAGGCGGAAACTGAACTTCTACCGAATTATCGCCGACGCTACCCTGCGGTTGCACAACGTCGGCGGCTGCATTGGTAGGGCGCTGCCCTGAAGGGGCCTGCGATTGGAAGCTGCCCTTAGCTGGAGGAAACCCCTGGTAACGCAGGTCGGTGCGGTACGGGTTTAAGCGTGGTTGCTGCTGGGCATTTCCCTGTGTACGCTGGGTCTGGCTGAAACGACCCTGGGATTGAGAAGGCGGGAGTGGCTGGGAGCTTGCCTGATTGGCCTGGGTATGCTGACTACTTGATGCTTCACTAGCTATGCGTCGAAACCTGTCAAGGTTAGCGCGCAGCGCTGCGGCATGGTCGACGAGATAACGAAACTCTAAAGAGTCCTGCTTTTCTGTAAGCGACGCTATAAGATCCCTGTCGTTCACATAGGTCAGGAAGTACGCTTTCGCCATCTCGTCGACTTGCTTGGATGGTACGGACGGGTCGCATGCATCTCGCACTAGTTTAAGAACGCGCTCACCGAAATCCAAGATTGGTTCGGAAGACTTTCGCAGCTTCCCCGTCATTAACTCGCTCAGTTTAGTCACTCGCTTAGACTCATCATTCGCCAGTCTCTCGAGTATTTCGGCTTTAACGGCGCTATAGACGTGCTGAAGGTGCGCAGGCATGCTGGACAGAGTTAGGCGTGCACGGTCCTCAAGCTTTACGCTTAACGCTTCGACTCGCTCCTGTTCGCTCCAGCCGTTAGTCATGAGCTCAAACTCGCGGAAGTACCTGCGGATCCCCTCACTGCCCTCGGTACCCCTCAGGACCTTCAGGTTATTTAGCCCTGAGGCGTACCGGTTGGATCGTTGTAGATCTGACAACTGCTGAGCCAATGACAAGAATGCCTTACCCATCTCGCCGATGCCTGGATTCGCATTCGCATTTCCGTCGGTTACACCGTCAATACCGCCCGCACCGCCACGATTGTTCACCGCCGCTCGCGGTCGCAGGTAGCCCTGGTCGTCGAGCTCGTCGTTGCACTGTTGCTGGTTCACGTTCTCGTTACCGATGAGGTTGTCCATCCTAGTGGATGTCAGTCTAGGAGCGAGAAAAGTTGCACTATCATCGTCACGAAACGAGACGCGATGCGAGCTATGCTGAATGGGAACACGACTTGTCTCAAATCGGGACCTTTGCAGTTTTTCGTGCTCGAAAGTCAAATTCTTCAGGCGATGTCGAACTGTTTCCAGCTCATCCCTGAGATCACTAACCAACTCGGCTGTTTCCCGCATTTTGTTTCTAACGAGTACTGCCTCAGAGCCGTCTAGAAAGGGTTCCAGACTAGCCCTGGAAGCACGACTGGAAGGAAGTAAAGAGGGCTTCGACTGGAGCTTGGTGCCGACGCGGTATGAAGCGTCTATCTCGAACCGTCCCAGCTGGCCCGACTGACCGTCATTCTGCTTCGAGCCCGAATGGCGCAGCTTGTTTACCGCAAAACGCCTTGGTGCGCGAGCGCATGCTGATTCATCGACCTGGTAAGTTTTGCTTGCAAGCGTGTCTTTGTCCCGCACATCTCCTGAGCCATTCTGACTTTCTTGTGCGGTTTCATTACGAACGCGAGTGCGGTGTTGTGGCCGTCTCCGGTCGTCGCTCATTTGCATTTGGTGGACATAGTCTGCTGCTGAGTCATTCCTTGGCGGCTCATGCCTAGGATGCATAACAACCGAGCTGTCTTCACCGTCCCTGCGATTGTCAGGGCTAATTCTTGCTGATCGACTTTCTTGAACCGGACGAACGAATGATTCACCCGCCCCGGTTTCAACATCTGCGGTGAGACGCTCTTTCAGTGCGTGACCCGTGACAAGAGATTTCCGCGGCTTCGGCATCGGGCGATGCAAAGGTTGCTCACCGAAGGGTGACTCACTGTTGTATTCCGTATCAGATTCCCCAAAAGAGAAACTTTCTTCACCTGCCATCCTTTGTATGTGACTTTTAAGGAGGCGCTGTGCATGTTCAGTACTTCGAGAAGAAACTTTAGGCAACCTAAGACCTCTTAAAATTTCGTCTTGATCTTCGTCCTCTCGAAGAGCTGCGTTTCTGGCCGTGAGCTCGTCTGCTAGAGCTTCCTGGTAGCATACCGAGCACATGAAATGGCCATTAGAATCCCTTCTACCGTTAGCGCAAGCGGAGTGGTATGCCTGACTGCAGGTTCGGCAACGGACGAGGCCAGCTAGTGGGGTCCTCTTACCACATGGGCAAGAATCAGCTTTTTTCGGCTCACGAGTGCCCTCGGAGGACGTCTCATCCATCCTTCGAACCACATCGCAGGACCAACAAACGAACGGCATCTCGGACTGTTCCTCCAGGACGTTAACGCACTCGCCATGGAACGCCTGATTGCATTCCCGGCATTCCACAAAAAATCCCCGGAACGTTTCATCACCGCAGGGGCAACGATTTACTGAATGGTTTTCTTGTGACTCAGGTGGCTCTGCATGATCCATTTCCACTTGTTCCGGTTCATCGAAATCCGGGCAAAACTCACATCGAAGAACTATGTCCTCCGCGTCTTCTGGGCTGACGCCTAGACACTCAATGTGGTACTGGTGACTGCAATTGTCGCACGAGACAATGTTTTTCGACGCCGTATTAGGGCACCTCTGGTAGCATATCCGTCTCCCCTTAAACCGGGGCGAGTCCAACACTGGTTCCAGTTGGATCACTTTTTCCTGCTCGACAGGTCTCTCTTCTGCGGCCGCTTCTGCACTGGTGCCGTATACTTCCTGCAAGGAAACGATGGACGACGTCCTCGTCACGGTTCGATCCGGATCCATTATGGCGGAGAACACGTGGGGTCGTTTTCCGGTCTCTACTCGCGGAAATCACGCTTTTTCTTCTTTAGCTGCCGCTTTTTCTGCCCTGGAGCTTATTCAGTGTTCCTTTTCCGGCGGCTTACTCGTGGCGTCAGAACCACTCCCGATGCTACCATGTACTGTTTACGGCGTTCGCTAGGCCCTAGTTACCCAGAGGTTTCGGTGGATCGTTATAAGAACACTTTTATTTCACTTAAAGCGAGGCGCACCGCACATACGGAGCGTCGAACAACAGTGACTAACCCACCGCTAGGCGGACGGGCGACGACGGGGCAGGGCGGACCCTATTGCTAAATCTTGCACATTAGTACAAAAGTCCACCGAATATTTCATGAATCAAAGCACATCGGACGGTTGCGTCGATGCACAACTTCTTGTCATCTGAGTTGGTGCCTGTTTGGTTAGGTTCAGCCCTTTGCAGTACCAACTGATACGCATGATTTTTGAAGCTTTATTCGAATTTTGGTACCTACTGAATAGTCTGAGAAGCCCTCTTTCAGAGGGTCTGTCTTCGCATGTTCGAAGCTTTTGCTTCGGCACGACACGAGAGCTAGAAATCATAGCGATAGATCATGACTTGCCAGATCAGGCCCTTGTTACCCTCCCTTTTTTAGACTTAATGTACGCATACGCATCGGTCGTCAAGACAAACTGCACTACCTATGCGAAAAACTCGGTAAGTTAACAAAAAAAAATCGTCCGAAACTTGTTACAAAAACTATGAGGCTAGAAAGCCCGCAAACTTCAGATGCATGATAACTTACGTAGCGAGGTCGATGGCATCGTATTGACGACGCTTCCTGACGTAGAAGAGCAAAATGCGGAAAAGGCTATAAAAGGGCACAGTTGGCTACCGCGACATTTTGGCTTATCTTATCATGTGCTTTACATTGCGCATGCGGACAAACGCATCGAATGCCTCATGCGCTGAGTGGATTTCATAGCCGTGTACTATTTCGGGAAACACTTCACAAATGCTCACGGCAGGGAACGCTTGGCAGCGTGGATTTGCTGAGATGATGCTCAGTTGAAATTTCGGTTTTCGGAAATTCGATCAAAACCCGAAGTTTTCCGGAGTTCACACTAGATAAAGTGACTCGGTGCAAGGCGCATACAGAGGGAATATTTCAAATGTTAAAATTTTGCTCAAAATGAGCATGCTGTAGCGTGCGGTCAGAAACTTTCACAGGAAAATTCAAAGAAGTGGATAGACGAAGCTTCCTAGAAGGCTCGAGTGGACTGTGCGCTACTCAAGTTCACCGTTCGCGCGAACTTGTCGCTGCCTATCGCCGGTAACAGTTCCGTGAACCTTTGGCAAGTATTACAAAATGCTGAGCCGCAATACTTTCATCGTGCGCTTGGACAGCTTCTGTGAGGAAGTGGAGAACAAGATCGAGAACGATGACAAAGTTTGCTTATGAGTATCTGAAGATGAAGCGCTTCCTGCAGCTGCACTCTGCGGTCGAGCACTTTATCGCTGCATCTGCATTGACGGGTAGAATACTATGCAAAATTTATTGTGAAAACACATAGCAGTAGCATGAAGGAAAGCTGCTCTTAGCGTGAAATTCTTGCAAAGCCACTGATTTCTTGGTCAAGTTGCGTCGAGAATATCAGCCGAAAAGCCTGGAAGAAGCCAACTGGTGAAGCTTTCCCAGGGGAAGCACTCAAGGTGCACCTATGCGGGCCAAGTCCGCTATTCTCGCGGATTCAGACGGGCTGCCTTCGTCGTAGAGCACCGAGACCGTCACGACGTCGGTCTTGCGGGTGCGTAGCAGCTCGAGCGTGTCCGATACGTCGTCGCTTGGACGCAAGAAAATAATCTGAAGTTTTCACGCTTGCGTAGCTTCACATCGCCGCTTACGTGCTGACTGTAGCGAATGTTGTCGGTAAGCGGCGGCTCCGCGACGTGCACCGATATGCCCTCCAGTGGGTGCCATGAGTGTCCTCCTCGAACGGAACGGCTAAAGCAAACTTAAAGCATGAACTTTCCGCAATTCGAATTTGGATCCGGTCCAAAAGACGAATTTTTCCGCTTACAGGACGTTGTTGACTTATCGAAATTAACAAACTACGATAAGCCGCTCATGGATACCTACGCTCAAATGACGGAAGTTAAAGCTTTTCGGCACAGGGCCTCCCGTGTCGACTCCAACTCAAAGGGTCGACTCCAACGGCTTTCGGCGGCAGGAGGCTAAAGGGGGGGGGGGGAGGTACGGCAGTATAGGCGCAAAGAGTGCTTGCGATGATGCGACGACAAAAACGTCGATGCCCGCCTTTGTGAGCTTGTCCGTCGCGGCACGCAACTCCGCCAGATCGTTGACTACCAGCGTCGCCTTGTATATCCCGGCGTGGTTCGAGTTGTTGTTCGGGTCTAATTGTCATGCCTATGGTGTTTTCATATTCTAACAGAGAGCACTAACCCTTTGGCTGGCAGGCGTCGTGGAGAACTATGTTAGACACTTTCTCCTGCTTCTCCAATTCCGATACCGCGAAGCATCGAACGGTGACCGATCGATCTGCTTTTGCCGACCGAACGGAGCCAATGACGACCGATTCATTTGATGACTCGGCTAGTGCTGGCACTGACGACTGATGTAGCTCGTCGAATGAGATGAGGTCCTCGGAAGCGGCTTCATTTGGAGCGTCTTCAGGTGAAGAGATCGGAACGCTGATCAGTCGGTCCGTTAGGAGGTCCCGGACCACCTTGCACTGCTTTCGTTGTTCCGCGATGAGCAGCGTCTTCGCTGTAGACACCAATGCAGCCACTTTGCTGGACACCGTTGGCTTCCGTTTTCTGATGCCCTCAGCGTTCGCTAGGTCCTCCCTTGGATGGCACTGCGGCGCATCGGTCCCGTGGTCCACAAGCACAGAACCTCGCGTCGGCGCCGCTTGGCTGGTCGTATTCGCCCGGCTAGCGCGAGTCAGGACACTTGTCGGAATAGTGCTGACAGGTTTGCTCGAAGTGACCTCCAGCTGCCGTAGGACGTTCGGAGTCGGTTGTGTCTTGTTCATTTCGGCTACGTTCACAGGAACAAAGCGGCTTGGAGGTGTGCGTACGGAGGCGTATCCAAGCCGCGATAGCTCTCGCTCGATCACGGCTAAAAGGGCTTCGCGTAATTTGGGTCTCAGATAAAATTTCGGTCGGCAATTTGGGACCCATAATTTTGGGGTCCCGGAGAACAACGTGCACGTTGTGAGTTTACAGAATTGTCACCTTCATTCACATGGCTGGATGATGAACATCCAGCTTGAGCCCGCTTCGAGTGGACCAGAGCGCACTCACCTTTTGGCAAGTCGATGCCCCATTCGCCGCGTGACAACAGTCGGCCGCCGAGTGCCAACGCGGCGGATTCCGCTTGCTCGCCAGTGCCAAACGTTATGTGCCCAAACCCCAACGAGGCGCCAGTAAGACGATTGTATTGGATTTCGATGCGTCTAGAATTCCGAAAATACTAGCGTTCAGTCTATTCGGGAGACGTACAGAATCCCGGTGAACCGCTCGAATAACTTCTGCAGAACGCGTCGATCCACGTCTAGGTCCAGCGTGTTCAGGCGAACGTGAACGCCTATAAGCAGGGAGCAAATTGCCTTCATACTAGAGATCGGCGCTGGTACCCCGTGCCGTACCCGTACCCGTCGTAGACCCATCCGTGCCGTACCCGCACCCGTGGTGCCCCCTCCCGTGCCATTTAGCCGTGCCGTGGTGGACCCAAGAATGCCGAGCCGTGTACACTAACACGGCATAAAACACGGCTTTGGTTGGCACACGTTGGCAAAACACGGCTTGCTTTCGGCACACGTGCCGTACCCGCACCCGAGATGGACCCTCCCGTGCCGTGTTGCCGTGCCGTATAATGCGGGCATGGGTACGGGCGCCGAACTCTACTTCATACACAACCGAACCGGCGTTACCGAAACGGCTAGTAGCCTCTTGCCCCTCCCCCCTCCCGCCCAAAAAATTCATATAGCTGGGCGAGAACCCAAAGAGTGTATTTCGCCTACCTAAGGGCCGCGAATTCTTCGACCATTTCACTCGAATGGGCGTCCCCTCTACCACACGACCGTCAAGTTCGTCAATCGCTCTTGCTGCATCCTCTGCTCGAAGGAAGCTGACAAAACAACAAGTCCATTCCGCACCGTTGGGCATGCTGTGCGTAAGGTCCAAATTGCTGAACGTAAATCGTGCACAATAGCAAAGAGAACTCGATACTCACGCAACTGTTCCGAATGGAGTGAACAATTTGCGAACCGCCGTGGGATCGATGTGAAGCGGCAGAAATTCTACCATGAGCTCCGAGCCTAAAACCACAATGAAGTTGATCATTTCACTTGCGTGTATGGTAAAGTTCCCACAAATTTGGGGTAAATTTCCCACAAATTTTTGGTTCCCACAAAAAAGGGTAAATTTCCCACAAATTTTTGTTCCCACAAAAAAAGTAAATTTTCCTTGTACCCACAAATTTGGGCTTCTTTTCCCACAAATTTTTCTGACCCACAAATTTAGGGTTAATTTCACACAAAATTTAAAAATTTAAAAAGTGCTGAGCCGAAATGTTGAGGGGGATTTGTTGGGGGACCAGGGAAAAAATTTCCAATGAGGAAATCAAAACCTAAGCCTCAGCCTAAGCACCAAAGCAACAACCCTGAGCCTAAGCCTCAGCCTAAGCTGCGTTACTTCTTGTTGCTGCTTAAACTAAGCTGGGATAACTGCCTAAACTAAGCTGGCGTGACTGCCTAAACTAAGCTGGCGCGACTGCCTAAAGTAGAGAAAACAACCCCAAATTTGTGGGAAAAGAACCCCCATTTTGTGAGTCCTATAAATTTGTGGGTCCAAAAAATTTGTGGGAAATTAACCCCAAATTTGTGGGAGAAAAATATCTGTGGGCCCGAAAAATTTGTGGGGAAACAACCCCAAATTTGTGGAGAAAATACCCCAAATTTGTGGGTCCGAAAAATTTGTGGGAAATTAACCCCAAATTTGTGGGACGCGTACCCTTCCCCGTTTTCACTTTGGGTGAAGTTGGGGTGATTGTCAAGTTCAGGGACTGGAAGTAGGCAGTTGGCCTGTTCGCTGACTGGACGAAGAAAACCAAAGGTAATTTATTTTAACCCATGAACCGCAGTACGGCTTTGGACGCGGCCCTTGGCCTATTACCTGGAGGTTTTGAAGCATTAGACCAGGACACGTTCACGCAGTGTCCTTCAGCATCCAACTGACAGCCGTCCATCTTCTGCATCGCGGTCCATGCGTCCGCTCGACTCGCGAACTCGACGAACCCGTAAGCTAGCGGCATGCCCGTGGTCTTATCTCGCGGTACGTCCGTGCGGCTAAATGTCCACAATGAGGAATGAGCCATATCCGAACAACTTGCATGATGTGTCCGAACTGGGAGAAGAAGCTCCGAAGTGTGGTGCTAGTGGTGCGCGAGGACAACGGTTTCACGATGAGTTCGGCCCCTAAATGAACCTCCTTTATAGACCGGTTGCTCCGATGCAGAACCGTCTTGCCCCAAATATGCCTCAAGCTGGTCCCTAGTTAGTTGCGACAGCATGGAATAATGCCAAAAATTGAATTCTAGCCTAAGTTTGCTGCGAAAATTAATGCGAAAAACTACCTATGTAATTCCTAATGGTAGGTCGAAGAGTGGTGCATTTCTACCCATGTTCTTACCCATGTTACGGCAAGAACTTGCCAAACGAAACTCTTTCTTCATTTACTTTATTTTTATTCTATAGTTTTCATAAGTAACTATTTTACTTATTCTACATATTTTATTTATTAACTAATAATAAAAATTTTTTATGTATATTTTTGCGGGCTAAGTGAGCACATGCATTAGTAGGGACTACCCTTGAAGACTCCTAAATTAACGTGAAAAATAGTTTTGGCAATTAGCAGATACACCCTGATAGAGCCGCGTGCAAACTTACTCAACGGGCTCGACGGCATTTTGCAGACAGTCAGCAAAGTACTTATTGCCGGACGTAGAATTTGAAACGTACAAGAAACAATCATGCACTTTGACTATCGCGGCATTTCGGCTTATCTTATCGTTCACGGTGCATGGCGCATGCGGACGAACACTCTGAATATTTTACGTCACTGAGCGGCGTTCGTCGCCGATGTAATATATTCGGAAATGCACTGAAGAAAGGCGATTGCTTAAAAAGTTGTGCATCGCTGGACGTTGAAAAACAGAGAACGACTAGAGGGGCTCCGGAAGCGTATACTAGAGTCCGGTGCCCGTACCAAGGTACGGGACAAACCCGTACCCGTACCCGCATTATACGGCACGGCAACACGGCACGGGAGGGTCCACCACGGGTACGGGTACGGCACGGGTGCCAAAAACAAGCCGTGTTTTGCCAAGCCGTGCCAAGCCAAGCCGTGTTTTATGCCATGTTAGTGTACACGGCTCGGCATTCTTGGGTCCACCACGGCACGGCTAAATGGCACGGGAGGGGGCACCACGGGTACAGGTACGGCACGTGTGGGTCTACCACAGGTACGGGTACGGCAGGGGGTACTAACGCCGATCCCTACGGTATACCTGTCGCCGTTAGTTAGCATTTCGCAATTCTTTGCGCAACGACTTGAACTTTCGAAAGCCTACGTAGCTTGTTTTGTCTAAGAAAACTGATTTGCGCACCATATTAGCACTGTGCGCCACATCTGTTTGGAAGGTTCACGACCAACAAAAGCCTTCATTCCGTAAGAGAGGTCATGACGAATTGGATATTCTGTATGGGGTGAGCATACGTGGTTAAACAAGCGCAAGTTACCATGAAAAGATACAGTAGAAGCGCGAAGGAAAACTGAACTTTGTGCGAAATTCTTGCAAAGCCACAGATTCCGTCGTCAAATTGCGCCGAGGATCGTCAGCCGAAAAGCCTGAAAGACGCAAACTTGTGAGGCTTTCACAGCCAATGAAGCCGAGGTGCTCACGTTTGAGTCAAGTCTGCCATCCTCGCGGCTTCAGACGGACAGCCTTCGTCGTAGAGAACCGACACCGTCGTGACGTCGGTCTTGCGGGTGCGTAGCAGCTCGACTGTCGCCATTACGTCGTCGCTTGGACGCAGGAAGATAATCTGAAGTTTGCATTCTTGCGTAGCTTCACATCGTGCTTACGTGCACCGGTTTCCCGACGTATCCCCGGTTCCCAGGCGTTCTTCGACGTTCCCTGCCCCACGGTCCCGACAGGTCCACCGGTTTCCAGACGTTCCCCGTTTCCCATGCATTTCCCACGCTTCCCCGGCGTACCCCTAGCTCCCACACTTTCACCATCGTTCCCCTACTTATCTCCCACCAGTTTACCGACGTTCCCCCAAAAGCTCAGCCTGTTACCAGACTTTCGTGGGTTCCCTACCGTTCCCACGGTTCTCCGACGTACCCGGTTCCCAGACGTTCCTCGACGTTCCCCCGACTCACGCCCCCGAGTCCCAGTTGCTTACGTGCTGACTGTAGCGAATGTTGTCGGCAAGCGGCGGCTCGGTGACATACACAGAAATGCCCTCCTGCGGGTGCCACGAGTGTCCTCCACGAACGGATCGGCTAAAACCGAGTGATAAGGGTTAGGATAGGATCAGGGATGGATCAAGGTCGACTTGGAAGTCCGGTAGCTTTTGACTCGACGCTGAATCAACGCAGTTTCAGGGAGGGCGGGATTTCGTCATGGACCATCCGAAAATATGCCTTTTCCTGTTTCGTATAGGCAAAAAAAATCAAGCAAAATGCTCGTTGTTCTCCTTGACAATAGGCTATTTCCGTTGCATTCGATCTAAAATTACACGTCAGTACGTTTCTCGAGGTTAAAAACAGACCTTAAAATGCTTTTGTGCGTGTCGGATACTCGCAAGACCACTTACTCGTCACAAATAAATGCGTCGATGACCGCTTTCGTGAGCTTCTCCGTCGACGCACGCATCTCTTCCCGATCGCGGACTACCAGCGTCGTCTTGCGTATTGTGGCGTCGTACGAGTTGTTGTTCGGATCTAAATGTCGTTACTACGAAGCTTTGTCATCGTATTCTGGTAATGAGGTCGGCTTCAAGATTTTTTTTAGAGAATTACGAATTAATAATATTTTTTTTAAATTTTAGTAAGGCATTATTAATCTAAGCCATGTAGAATTTGAGCGCATGAATTAGATGCCTTTCCGGCCTGGTCGAAGGGCTCACTATTAAGGGCCAAGCTACTATGGAAAGTACAATAGCTTTACAGGTAGCCTACCCGCTGGGTCATAAGCGTCCTCGAGAACGATGAGACACACTTTCTCGTGCTTCTCCGATTCCGGCAATGCGAAGCATCGAACGGTTATCGACTGGCCTGCCTTTGCCGACGGAACGGACCCATTGACGGCAGGCTTATTCGGCGGCTGGGACAATGCAGGCACTGGCGACCGCTTTGGCTCGTCGAAGGAGATCAGGTCCTCGGAAGCAGCTGCGGTTGAGGTGACCTCACGCAAAGCGATGGGGACGCTGATCAGTCGGTCCGTAAGGAGGTCCCGGATTACCCTCGACTGCTTTGGCTGTTCCGCATAGAGTAGCGTCTTCGCTGTCGACACTAATGCAGCCAATTCGCTGAATGTGGTCCACTCGCGTTTCTCGGTCCCATCAGCGTTCGCAACGTCCTCACTTGGAGGGCACTTCGGCGCATCGGTCACGCGATCCACGAGCGTAAAATCTTGCGTCTTCGCCGATGGGGCCGCCGTATTCGCAAGACTAGCGCGAGTCAGGACACTTGTCGGAATTATGTTGACAGGTTTGCTTGAAGTGACCTTTCTTGCAGCGCACTGGCCGAGCGGGCGTAGAACATCCCCACTCGCCTGAGCCTTCTCCGCATCGATATTGTTCGCAGGATCAAAGCCGATAGGAGTAGTGACCGGAGACGCGTATCGAAAGCGCGACACTCCTCGGTCCATGACGGCTACAAATGAAGTGCTTGAATACGTACCCCGAGCAGACACCCGGGAAGGGACTGTAAATTGAAAGATTACTGAAATATTCTGTAAAAAATATCAACGGAAACGGTGGAGTTTGATGGATTTGACGGATGGCGAACGGTGCCGCACGCGACTAAGCTTGACCGCAGCGACCATACCCAAACGACTCCAACGACGGATGCACCCCCCCCCCCACAGAAGCCATACAACCGGGAGCGAACAGGAAGGCGTGTTTCCCATACCTGGGGGCCGCGATTTCTTCGACCAGTTCACATGAATGGGCGTCCCCTCGACCAGGTGACCGTCGAGGACGTCAATGGCCCTTGCCGCATCGTCTGCTCGGAGGAAACTGACGAAGCCGTGCGTCCAGTTCACATCGCTGGGCTGGTGATGCATGAGGTCCACGTCACTGAAGGGAATTGTGAGCAGTTACAATGTGAAGTCTTCACTCACACTACTGTGCCGAATGGTGTAAACATGTTGCGTACCTCTTTCCGAGCGACATGTAGCGGCAGAAATTCAACCGCCAGCTCTGTGTCTGAAATCACAATGAACTGTAAAGGTTTGTTATTTGGATCAAAGTCTTGTGCGAAAAGCACAGTCTGTGACTTGTACGGAAGCATATAGATCTGGAAATCTTCTCCATACCGTACTAACCCTATTGCATCGTACTGCCGTGCCATACTCAGTACGGCGCCGTACTCAGTACCGTACTGATAACTAGTGTTCGGCATACCCCCCCCCCCTTCCCCTTCTTCCCGACCCGACCCCCCGACCCTACGAAAAGGTCGGTACCGACCCGACCCCATAGGCGTGCATCTAGCTATCCTTAGTTGCCTCAAGCCATAATTCCTACTACAATTTCGGACAGTCGATACGCGCCTGCTGCTGTCAACGAAACCCAGCTTAGTTGTTTTTCTAGGCCATAGGAGTACGTACTAGCGACGAGCTGGGCCAAATGTCAACCTGCCTCAGAAAGCCTTTTGAAAACTATTCGTCTTTAGAAACAAAGGTACATTAAGGGTGTAATTTCTGAATTCTCAGTAAAACCTCCCCAGCAACCATGTGCAACCGAGCTCTACGCCCGCCGGGCCGGGACGGGCCTCGGTTTCGCAGAACCAGCCGGGCCGGGACGGGCCTCGGTTTCGCAGAACCAGCCGGGCCCCCGGGCCCGGCCTGGGCTAGGCCCGACCCGGCCCGTTTAGGCCCGGTTCAAGGCTAAAAAATTGGCGCATTTTTGTCAATTTTTCAATACGTTTTTGATAAATTAGTCAAAAAGTCGCTCTGGCGGTGCCTGCGGCAAGCTATTTTAGGCGAAAATACTCGAATTTTGTATTTTAAACTCACTATAAGGGGCAACATTTTAGCCTATGGAAAGTACCAAAGGGGGGGACCAAGGGGATTTTCCTGTCTAGCCTAAGAAGTCAAGGCCCACCCTTGTGAGGCAAAAAAAGCGTACCTTGAGGCATGTCTCTTGTTGCAAAACTGGCTCGAATTGGGCAGCCACTTATGACGTTGCCGTCAAGCTCGTTCATTACGCGAATAGCATCGGCGTCGCTGGCGAAGCGCACAAAAGCGCAGCGCAGGAACTCGCCAGTGACGCGATCCATCGAAAGGTCGATGTTTCTAAGCGCCACAGAGTCAAGTTCAAGACGAGCGTTTCATTTTTCTTACGTGGGACGGGCGAAAGGAGCACACATGTCGCGAACGGTGATGCTGCTGGTATTACCCGGTAATCTGCGAAGGCACAGGTCTTTTCTAAAAAATACGTAGTCGCACTTGAACCTCCGGCCCTGTTCCTTTTGGATCGTGCGGCTATTTAGCAAGATTTCTCTCCCTCTAGGCTGATCGTGTCTAAAATCGTGTGCTGCACAAAAATGCCGCTTAAAATGGCCTAAGCCTATGATGCTCGAGGCTTTATCGTAGTTCGATAGTCCAGTACCTGGAGGCTTTGAAGTATTCGACCAGGACACGTTCATGCAAGGTCCGTCTGCATCCATCGAACGCCCGTCTGCCGCCTGTATTGCGGTCCATGCGTCCGCTCGGTCCGCAAACTCAACGAAGCCAAACGCTAGCGGCCTACTCGTTCGACTGTGTCGCGGCACTTCCGCGCTGCTAAATGTTCCACATGAGGTATCAATATGATAAGAGAACAGCGTGCATTATGCGCCCGAACTGCGAGAAGAAACTTCGAAGAGTGACGCTAGTAGTGCGCAATGAGAGCGGCTTCACGATGAGTTCAGGCCCTAAAGCGACGTTGATCAGGCGGTCTGATGCATGCAAAAATGTGGTGTTTCATGTTAGCATGCGGTTTTATCAGTAATGTGTTAGCAAAAAATAGTAAAACAGGAATAATTAGGACAAGAGGACATAAAACAGGACAAGCGCAAGAAACACTGTGCACGGTCGCTACTGCCGCATTGTGGTTTATCTTATCGTTAGCTCCGAACACTGCGCATGCGGGCGAACGCATCGAACGTCTCAGCTGCTGGGTGGCGTTCGTCGCCTATTCATTATTCCGGAAGATACACCTAACAAATGCTCATCGCACGGAAAGCTTTGCATGATGGGGCCGACTGAATTGTATAAAAACCATTCACTCGCGTAATGCTGCGGATTTCGCTCGTACATATGAGTTGGTGCTTGTCGGACCGATTCCATGGCCCGCCGAGTGCAAACCGAGGATGCCAGGGAACGAATTTCCGCCCGGCCGCGGGCCCATAATTCGAAATGGGCTTGCCTGAGTTGGGCCGGGCCTAAACTCGAGCATGGCCCATTTCCAGGCTAGGCCGTTTTTAAGATCAAATTTTGCCTCATAATCCCCACTGTATCCTTTGATTTATGATCAAGTAGCTTAAAACGGCAGAATTCTGCCATCTAGAACAGGTACCTAAGTGCGGACCAAGGCAATTTTTCCTTAATAGCAAGAAATATTGCTTCGTGGACCAGGTCCGGACTGAGCCCGACCAAGGCCCCGACTCGGGCCGGTCCGAGTTGAGCCGGGCGCAAAGTATGTGGGCCCGGGTCTTGCCAAGGCCCGGCCCTTCCCGAGTCGTGCCTGGCCAGGTGAAGTCGGGTCCGGGCCGGGCCCACCAAAGTCGGGCCCATTTCGAACTCTGCGCAGGCCCACTGGCTAACTTAAGACAAATAGGTAGTTAGCATTATTTAACGATTCACCGAAATCGTGGTCAAACTTGGCCTATATTTGTCCATCCATGCTACACGCTGTATAGGTAGGCACCACTCTCTGCCTCTACTCTCTAGTGGGCACAGAAAAGCTTGTACCAGCAGTAGCTTAGAAGGTCGATTTCGGGCAAAATTAAGCTTCCGCGGCTGTCCGCCCATTATGAGCTTCATCAGGCTCGAGTCTCGAGAACAACCTCACAAGCAGAATGTGCCCAAAGGGCGGACTCAGTGCATTCAGACTCTGTCTGCTGATTGTGACGTCGAATAACAAATATCGCAAGGAATTCCCCCTATGTACCTCGGACTAGAGGCGAGAGACCTTTCCGTCTGTCGCATAAATTTATGCGCCGAACGTCTTGTCTTGTCCGTCAAACAATTACTGAGATAGGCGAGATTTTCGAGACATTTTAGCATTGTTCCGTCGTTGTGAAGCTTTATTGCGTCTTCTCTTCTACCACGTATACCAATCACACGACTAGCGGCGTTTAGCACTGACGAGACATCACGAGCACGGGTTAAGATCGGGGAGATCACCGGGGACGGAACCGGAAAGCTTTGGTGCATTCTTCTGGGTCACTAGAAAGCGCATCGGGGACGGTAGGTATTCTTCGAAAGGAATCATTCGAACATTGCGCGCATGTCGCGCATCGAACGGCTTAGGTTCTCCGCGAATCCCTCGATGTCCGTGCGCCCGTTGGACTCGAATGCGGAGACGGCAAAGATGACGCGGTCACGCTGGATGTTGTAGGCGCAGCCGTAGCCATCATGGACCACTGGGCCGTAGTAGAGGTAGCACGGGTCGAACTCGGGCGAGGTGGTCACCTAAAATAGACTAGGCCGAAGTGTGCTTTATCCGATTCGGGACTTGGGTCGAGGCCAGTGATGACGGATCTCGGTCTCGGTGTCGCGGGTGTCTAGGTCTTGGCCCGGTCACTAGGAAGATGGTGAGGGGCTACTCTTTTGTATCGTGGACCCAGCGTCACCAAGCATCAACATACGACCCTCTTTCGAAGCTATCCCTGCAGTTATGCGTGGATGAGAACAAATGGCACTTCTCACTTAAAATGGACGTTTCCCTTTCTCCGTATTCTGGCCATTTGTGGCTTATTTTTGCCCACCGCTAATTTTGGCCATTTCCACTATGACCGGTTTCAAACGGTTCCGCCATTATAGTCGCTAGCTCAGCCCGGCACCTGTTCGAAGCGTTATCAGCCGTGGCCTATAACCTTTCCAAGCGATTGGTCTGCGATGAACATCGACCCGCTCCCCTGCAACATGTGCCGCGCCATTTCTGGACAGTCCCCCTACCTGGCTCGTAGTGAGCGGGAAGCGCATGAGTTCCTTCCACATCGGTTGGCGGAAGAGCTCCGGCACGTCGGGAATCTCGCGCTGCTCGGCAGCCTGCCGGGCGAGTACGTCCAGAGCGCAAAGGTGGTTGTCGATGCCATAGCCGCTGATGTTCTGAACAAAATTTTACCATGTTTCCGGTAGTCTCATATCGGAAAATACCTCTTGAGTGACTAGAGCTTGTTTAGCAGCAGCCTCTCGGAAAAGGTCTCTTCGAAGCTCCTGAAAGCGGCCCTTGACAACGTACTCATACTCGAAAGTACGTACCACTATCGCATTTGGGTCTACCATCGATTTCACCCATCGAAGTGCCTCGGGCGTCGCGGCGCGAATGTTGTCCACGCGGCCGAAGCGGAAGCGACGCATCGTAGCGCTCTCGTAGGTCGAGACGAGGTAGCCGTGGCGCCTAAGAAAGGTGCTCTGGTACGATCTCGAGCAGCGTACAAATCATCTGAGGGCTAGAGACATCAGAGATGGGACCGAACTTCGGATTCGGAAATTCGGTACATTTTCCGAAGCTCGGATTCGGTTGCAAAACCCAATATTTCCGAAGCTTGCACTAGATAAAATGACCCGGCGTCAAGCAACAATGGGTAACCTAGCGCTCGAGTCCGAATGACCGACCTACCGGTAGTGAGCCAGCTGCATGCAGAGCTGAACGAAGCCGTCCGGACTGACGCGCAGAGATTTTATGTGGTCCTTGCCAAATTCCGTGAAAAAGACCACCTTCAGCTGCATGTCGTTGGCAAGCCTAAAGTGCAAGCTGAGTCCATCGATTAAAGTCTTAAGCAAGTACTTGTCCAGTTCGGTCACTGCGACGTCGAGAAGACGCCTCGCTTCCTCGCCAACAACCCACGAGAGCGGCTTCGGCTCGACGCCAACGAAGCCATTCGCTTGACCGTTCACGCCTTCCGTTCCGTTGGTTAAGAAGGGGTTCTAACCCACGTTAATTATAGAGGGTAAACGCGGGAAATGGGTACCTTTCTGGGCGCAGAAAAGCGTTCGTTAACAAATCGCATGACGGTTTCGGCGAGATTTATGATGACGATGCCTTCGGCGGTGCTGTGCTCGATACAAAGACCGTTGCATCCGTCGCGGGAGACTATCAACTAAACGTGCGGAACTCAAAGAAGGCCTAGGGTGAGGGCTCAGTTCAGGCCAACATTATGGGTAAATTTAGACCGCACACTGCCCGAAATACAATCGTTAAAAGCGAGGAATGGGTCAAAATCTGCGTTGCTTTAATGCCTTTTTTCTGGGCTACCAACGTGCTTTTCAAGAGAAGCGAACCTGCGAGACACGCTCGAGTTCAGGTGCGGGTTTCTTAACTCGCCTTGACCCACTCGAACTGTTCTATCGGTTCCGTTCTCTGTTCCGTTCTGCCCAGTCTTCTAACCTGTTATGAGATCTCTTCGTGCAAATGGTCTGTATCTGCCGGAGCGTGGGGTTTTGTCTAATCCTCATCAACCTTCGTCGACCTTTCTTCAACTTTCAACATTTGACTCACCTGAATGGTCGCGTCGTACCAGCGATTCAGCCCGTACGCCTGAGTGCCAAAGCCGTGCAGAATCTGGAGGCCCTCCTTCTCGAGCAACGTCCCTTTACCGAAGGGATGGAAGTTCTCGTCGTTGCGGTCGAGGCAGAGGACGAACGTCGAGGTCTTGATCCATTTCAACGAGTCGGCGTTGATCTGGGCTGAAACCAGCGACCATGCGGCTTGCGGCCTTCGACAGAAAAGACAAAACACATGAAATGACCAAACAACTAGCCACTCTCCTGTAGAATAGGGTAGACTTCGGCAATCGTACCGCGCCGTGTTCCGTTCCGCATTCCACGGCACGCAATGCGGTACGCGTGGCGTTCCAGTACGGAGGCGCACTCTGTGCCGTACTGGTACATCACGGTTTCCAAACGGAGCCCGTTCCGTGCCGTTTCAGTGGAGAACGGCACGGAATACGGCCAGTTTTGCAGCCGTGCCGTATTCTGGGCCGTAGAATACGGCACGGAATACGGAACGGGGACGGTCAGTACGGCTCGAAGTACGGTACGGGTGGCCAGTACGGCACGGCACGGGTTTGCCGAAGCCTAGAATATGGGTGACTGACAGTATTAATTGGGCATGAGCAGCGTGTGGCCAACGTATAACCGAAAAATAATCGCTTTTGGTTAATAAAACAATAAAACGGAGTAATTCCCGAAAACAAGAATAAAATATATAATTTCTGCTTTTTTTTCTCTATCATGCCAGGACAACTCTGACTAGGGAAAAATAAAAACGCAAAAGACTGTCCTACAATTGGGACTGAGTTTGAACAGAATGCAAATCGACCCCAGGCTGGCGTCTCTATCTGGTAACTCCAGCCGGCTTACCCTCCTTCATGAGCAGCCAGAAGCCGGCGGCGTTGTCCCGGTCACCAGCGGTGATCGCCGAGATGGGCACCACGGACTGCTCGAAGCGGTTGTCTGCCATGGTCATGATTTTGATCAGTTGAGAGCGAATTTCCGACTGCGGAAGAAGGCGTCCGTCTACGCGAACGAACAGCACGAAGCACTAAAATGACGTATGCTAAGACCGACGGGGTGCTATGGCCGAATTTCTGCTTCCGTCTCAGACATTTTGACATCGAGTGTTTGTATTCAGAAGTGGGTAACGAGCAAACGTTATGGAATTACATAAAACACAATTATTCGTAGTCTTAACGAATTTGATGGAATTTTATTTTCTGCTTATCTGAAAAAACATTCGTTGGCATCAAAAATTTTGAAAATTTTAATTTTTGTACAAAGTTTTTCCAAAATAAAATTTGAAAATTTTGATTTTTACCTAACTTAATTCTCAAAATTAAAAATTAGAAAAATTTAATTTTTTTCTTATTCTGTGACCGATTCCCAGCTTCGATCTGACTGTAGAAAAGCTTTTTACGTTGAGCCTACATTTTTTTGTCTCCTGACCGTACCCATGAACATGCATTTTCTTTGAATGTTTTGGCTTATATTTGCAGTTTTATCGTTCTCAGTGGCTGGAAATTGTCTTTGCCGCCTTAATAATTTGTGCGAAAATGTACCTGACGATTGCACATCACCAAAATGTGCTCGTTGTCCGGGATCGTGTTCGGAACGCGCCTGTAGTGCTGCACGTCGCCGCCGAAGCTCGGCTCTCGGTAGCAGCTCAGCAAACGGTCGTACTGATCCATGCACATCGGAATGTTGCCCCGGGTGGCGTTGATCTCGCGCGGGATCTCTTTGCTAAAATGCACTGCAGAAATGACATTGGCGCGCTATGACATCGGACGGTTATCGTCTTAAGCGCGCTAAAACACTAGGTAGACCGCTTACGAGCTTGGTTGATGATGCACGCTTTTGGGCAATTGTTCCACGTCCTTAGGTGGGCTTCAAACATAACATAAACATAAAAATGTTTGTCATACTACAGCACCTGTCCGACTACCTACGCATACGACAACGATACGACAAACGAGCATAACGAAGAACTCACGGTTGCCGGACGGTTTTCGTACGACAGTTTTAAGCGCGCGACATCCGTCCGACATCGATGCGATAGCGGCCCGAAACATAGATATGTTGCAGCCGATCTTGTTTTTCAGCCGGAAACGTTTTTGGCTAAAGTGCCAGCCGGAAACGTTTCCGGCTAGCCGGAAACGTTTTTGGCTGAAATTTCAGCCGATCTTGTTACGGCTAGCCGGAAACGTTTCCGGCTGAAATTTCAGCCGATACTGTTTTTCATAAATTTTTGCCTATTTCAATCGCGCTTTGCGGCGTTCCTAAGCCTAAGCCTGAACCAAATCAACAGCCTAAGCCTCAGCCTAAGCCTAAGCGTTGGTGACGGGTGTGTAACAGGGCCTAAGCTGGCTCTGTAACAGGGCCTAAGCCGGCTGAATAGAATAAACTAGGATGTGTTACTTAACCGGCTTAGTCCCTGTTACAGAGCCAGCTTAGGCCCTGTTACACACCCGTCACCGACGCTTAGGCTTAGGCTGTTTGATTTGGTTCAGGCTTAGGCTTAGGAACGCCGCAAAGCGCGATATACAGAAGTGGGCCTGGGCCTGCAGTGGGAGGCAGTATAGCAGTGGGCCTGCTTTGAACATTATCCGCTCTCATATGCGTCGACCTTACCGATCGATTTTCTCCTTGTACTCGGCGATTCCACGGACCATCCAGGCGGCGTAGCTGCAAACATTCAGTTCAAGGGATCACACTCGCTGCCGGTGAATACTTACTCGACTTGCTCGAACTCCGTCTCGAAGTACTGGCGCGGGAAGATGTACGCCGGGTTAGAGTTAACGGGAAGAGGAAAGCGCTGCTTCAGGTACATTTCCGGCAGCCAGTAGAGGTTTATCTGAAGAAAATTATGTACCAAATTAAATGCATTTAATTACCTAAGCCATAAAAAATGTAGTTCAACTAAATTTTAACCCGTTTTAAGCCAAGGGCAACGAGTTTTTTTGGCTTTTTTATTTTATTTTATTTATATTTTAGCTGCAACAATGTTAGAACTTATCTGCAATTTTTTTTGAAAAGTCAGATTTTAAATGGTATAATTAAAATATTAGCTGAGTTTACTTGCGCGTTCCCTATGTAGAGAAAATAATAATTTACCCAATTATCGTTCGCCTCGGCGATTGCCTTAAGCCGATCTTGCAGACGCTCCGCCAGTGGAAAGAACCGACTGACGGCCATCTCCGTGTCGCGTAGACTGAAGCCATGGTTGTCCGCAATGACGCTTGCGTACTGGAGATAACGCTCGAAGGTGTGCTCGAGTGAGGGTATCGGCGGCTTCTCGAGCGGTGCCTATAGTGCGGGTTAGACAAACCGCCCAAGGCTCTTCATCCGGTGAGTCGAAAAAAATTAATTCGTTTGTATAGCTCTATACCTCAGAACAAACGACTTTCAGGATGAAAACAGAAAAAAATAATAAACGATAAAATGAAGTAAATATTTTAAATAAACAAAATAATAAGTATATTTAATTAAAGCAAATAAAATAATTAAAATAATAGAAATGTTTTTAAAAACCCAATAACTGAAGCGGTTTTTAGCCAGCATTTGAACAAAAAAGTCTCCATTTTTCCCCATCGTCCTCATTCGTTAGGCTTCTACAAGCCTCGGAAAAGCATGCAAATATGTTCTCCAATGCAGAGTCCACAAACAAGCGGATTCACTCTGGTGTCAGGCTCTAGGACGTCGAGTACTTTTACATCATTTTCCAATAAAATTTTCTCTTTTTTGATCGATTTTAGGACGGTTACGAAGCTGCCGTACCTCTGTGTGTGCACTGAAGCACAGAAAAAAAACAACTACAGAACTAGCTTATCTGGGAAGTTTCTACCTCTTTCGCCGCTAGCTGGCTGTACCGCCTAATAGCTCCACTAAGCGCCGGACTGAAGCGACGAATGAACTTCGTCCTCATGCCGGCGACAGCGGCTTTATTTCGCGCATCACGCTATTAGCTATGCAAATAACCGCAAGGATTACGCTCTCGGCGAGCACTTAGGACAACACTCGGCGCGGCCGCACATTCAGCGTGGCGGTGTGGAGACCTATTAAGCTGCCCGCGAACGCATTTATCCGGTCGTTTGGCATTTTAATTGAGCGCGAAGCGACGTAAGGCGCCACACAAGAAACGCTTTTAAGGTTGGCGAGCCGGCAAATCGGGGAGATAAGAGGGCAGACTGGCCAAGCGTAAATAAACCTCTGTCGCATGCAAAGTGCCTGGAGGATGATGTACTTGATGCAGTGGATTGGACTGTAGAGTTGTTGGATCGTGCAACGGAACGGGTCGTTCCGCGAACCGTGCCGTCTTGAAAACGGACGGCACGGCAGAGGGGTCAAGACGAGCCGTTATCTGTTCCGTTCCACCATGGTTCCGAGCACGACCGCCGTTTCTAATGCCGTTCCGTGCTGGGGCCGTGCTGGCACGGCACGGAGCCCAGAAAGGGGGAATATGACGGAACGGAGGACGGCACGGCTGGGTAGGGCCAGGACGGAAAGGGAACGGGCCGGGGGGGGGGGTACCCAACGACTCTAGTGGACCGTACCTGAATAGAGCAAATTTTCGCATTCATTTGAGCTTTTTAGGGCGAACTGTGTTGTCTTATTGCCCATGCTGAGAGGGAATTCAGTGCCTATTTCTATGGCTTGTGTTGTCAATTATGGACCATAGGTAAGTTGCATCCAGACCTCTACCGCTGAGAGCGAACAATCTAATAATCTTCCTTCTAAATATAATTCCTCAACGGAATCACGAGTGGTAAGACGGAGCTAGGCCCGCGAGCGAGTTACAATTCAATTTATTCCATTAAATTTGGTAGTAAATTTCAAAATAATAAGACTTGCAATAACGGAAAAATATTTCGATAACATTTTTCCGCTATTTATTTAAATAAACAAAATAAATAATTGTTTAATTATTAATCGACAAGGAAAAAAAGTTTTATTTTTACGTCCTATTACTATTTTAAGGGCGCACGCCATTCCCGCATTTAGCATACCCCCCTATGCTTCAACAGACCCTACCTTCGACTAGAAATGCTTACCTCATACCAGTCCGCGGATCCGTTCGCGACGGGCATCCCTCCGTTCAAGGCGTCCTGCCGCTTGACCAGTTGCGAATGCGGCGCCGTCATGTCCACCGAAACCTATTTTATTCGCGTCACGTGACTTCAAGGTTACCGCTTAGTTGTCTTAAAGCTTTGGTTACTTAATCTTAAGCTTAGGTTTTAGCTTATTAGCTTACAAACAGAGATCCTGCATCGTTGCGATTCAGTCCTTCCCAGCCAAAAGCAGTTAGGTATACAAAATATGACGGATGAGGCCCTCTACATGAAGCTTTATTGAGACCGCAAGTACACTTCAAGGTTGTGCGGAGGACAACAGGTCTAAGGAATTATTTACGCATCAGTACATGAAATTTGACTGTCGGGCAGCCGCTTCAGGTGCAACTCTGGTAGTTAAGCGTGACAAACCGAGATCCATTTGAGAAAAGAAGGGACACCAGGCTTAGAGAAGTACAAGTGAACTCACCGAGCTGTGCGTGCCCGAAAGTGTTGGGGGCACAATAAAGTGCAAAATTAAACAGTGCATTTGATAGCGGCTACCATTTTTGGACTGTAAGGCTCATTTGTGCTAGAGATGATGCGCCGTGCCGTGCGTTTTGCCGTGATCACGGCACTGCCCAAGGCACGGATATAAACGGGCGCCTGCGAACCTTTTACAAATACAGTCGCTCGGCAGCGGGGTTAGGCCGAGGTTCGGATTCGGATTTCGTAATTCGGGGCATTTCCGACTTTGCAAATATGGATGCAGTACCAGAAGCCGCATTTTCCAAATGTCCTACACAAAATAGCGTTTAACAAACGTATTTTTTGCACACTTGGCCCTGGCGACTATGAATACCCGTTCCATTTTAATTTTTCAGTTTGAGTTCTCGTTTCAGTTAAGCTTCTGCTTCACTGAATGGGTCGACTTCGGTCTCGGAAACTTGGTGAGTTTTTGGTCAATCCTATACCATCATTTTGGGTTCGATTCGAATATCGGACAGTGCACATTCCTGCCTGCCACGTAGTCGGCGTAGAAATCGCTTAGGCTTAACCTACAAGATTATGTCAAGCGCAATTATGGAAGTAGCCGTTATCAAATGTCTACAAGACAAACAAGAAATGATGACAAATAGTGAAAGGAAGAGGAGGAGACAGGACGTAGCTAAAAATCTCTCTGACAGGAAAACGTTCCTAAAATAGACCGAAGCTTTCGTTTTCGACGCCTCAGACGGCTCGCTACCACTGCGGGTTCAGCGGGTCGTAGCTCAGCGCAGGGCCGCCTCCGCCCACGCCCACCGCTCCGCCCGCGTTCTGGTAGCCGTAGCCGTCGTCGTTCGTCACGGCGTTGCCGTCGAAGGCGGTGGTGTTCACGACCGACGTCGGATAGGAGCTTCCGTTCTGCTTGGGCGCATTCAGGCTTGTCATCTCGTTGGGCTTTTGAGCCGCGTCGAGGTGCTCGTAGGCGTACGCCTTGCGCAGATGGCACAAGATGGGCGTGTAGAGGAGGTTCGAGAAGCAGATGATCATGTTGAGCGCAATGAAGCCCATCGCGTGGACGATGCCGCCGGCTAGAAAGGGTCAGATGTGAGGAATTTAGTATTTGGTGGTAGGAGCAGGCTATGGACGGACATTGGCACTTGTGTTTTAGGCGTCTATGTGCAGCGACCCTACCCGAAAATTTTTCACGTTTTTATCCGAAAATTTCGTACGGAAAAACCAGAATTTAACACGTTTTTAGCATTTAAATTTAATATATTAAAGTTAGTTTTGCAGCATAATTTCGGTTAGAACGCGGTGTGATCTTGGGTAGAAACGCTACGGCATAGGCGACGGACACCTCCAAAAAGCGGGAGGAGGGGGATTGGCCCCGGTCAGAAGGAGTTGGACCCCAAATGGGTAGCCGAAAACGTGGTTTTAAGGCCGAAAAATGGCTATCATTGACGTTAGCTAGGCATTAATAAGGTTTTGCTTGTTAGATACAACCAAAACAAATCCGAAAACCAACAGCGAACTAATAATTGTCGACTTCGTTAAATTTTGCTTGTGTTAGGCAGGTAGTTTTCGAAAATTTGATGCGTCCCTTTCAGCAGTCATTCCGTTACGGTCCGAAAACGAATCGTCTTCCGATTTGGCTTCGGAGGGCTGCTTTTTTGTAATTCCGATTGGCTTCGGTTATGTGTTCAAAGACTTATCGGTTTCTGTTTGAATTTTATATTTGAACGTTTATGTTATTAATAATTTTTTATGATTCATAATTATAAAATGTTTTTTAATTAATTTTATTTATTTGTGATATTAGTTATGTTTATTTAAATAATTTTATATAAACAAATACTATTAAAAGAATTAAGTTATTATATTTAAGTAAATGAAACAGTTTTATGCATAACGTATTAAGATTTATTTTTTTATTAATTCTATTTTTAGAACTCCGAGATTGCTCTTTTGGCCTGGAGATGTATATTTCCCGTACCTATAATGGGACCAAAGGCGTAGGCGAAGCTGTATGAGATATCCGCGATCGCGTAGACCGAGCCGTAGACGCTAACGTGGCGCGTGTCGACGAGGTATCCGAGCGTCGGCAGGAGCGCCGTGTCGACGAGGGCGATGCCGAAGCATATCAGCGACAACGGGATCACTAACTGGGTCGCCGTGGTCGTGAAGGGCACCGCAGCGCAAGCGACGCCCTCCATCGCGAGGCCCACCGCCGCCATCAGCCATGGGTGCTGGGGGTAGCGCTTGAGAAGCTTGACGGTCACGTAAACGCCGGCGACGTGCGGGAAGAACGCCGGACCCCAGATCATGCCGACCATCCAGTCGGGCGTCTCGGGCATCGTGTGCGCCATCCACGTGGTGATGGTGGGCTCTAGGAAGGCCAGCGAGACGTTCGCCATGATGAGCGCGCCGGAGCAGACCGCGATGAAGGGGTCCATGAAGAGGCGCCACATTGGAGTGCCTGGAAAGAGAAGGTTCTAACATGGTGATCATCCTAAACCTGCAGCATGACTGTTCGCCTTTCCCCCCACTATGCTTAAGTCTACCAAGCACTAGCCCGATAGGCTCACCTTTCTAAGCTTAAGCCTTACTTTTACTGTTCTCATCCAGGGCTAAACCCTAAGCTACACGATTATAGGTTTAAAAATTATACCGCATGAATCGGTCGCTTGCTCGGTAGTGTTAAGCCTACGAGGCTAGCCGCGCGATTCTATGCTTGAACATACCTAACTCGCATTAAGCCTATGATGTTCTCAAGCTATGGTTGCATAAGCTGTTAAGACATCAGAAACTATGGCCAAGTGGCAAATCCTGGCTCTAGGATTAGAGTATTGTGCTTGGTTTTCAAAAATGCATTTTAATTAGGCTTGGGCGTACCATCACGGCCGTGCCGTGATGCCCCACACCGTGCCGTGGCCGTCCCGTGAATTTCGAAAATTTGATTAAAAAGTGCCTAAAAGGCGTGTAAGCTGAACCCTTCGGCCTAAAAGGTGCCAAACCCTAATTTTAATTGATCTTTATTTTTCAATTAAAAATAGCCAAAGGCCCTGTCGGGTCGATTTTTCGGCTTATTTGAAAAAGTAGCTAGAAACATTGAATTAAAAAAATTGGAGTTTTCCCCTTCTCCCGCCGTCCCTATGATAGCGCTAATGCCGTAATGATTAAGCAACTACCAGAACCTATTTACTTGTCAATGTTTTCATTATCGGTGTCCAAATCACCGCTTACCATTCATTTTATCGCCATGCTCGTCCCTGGGCACAGTGCGAGCCTTCGGCTGAATCACCATGAAGACCATGAAGGCGTCGAGGAGGCACACAAGGCTGAGGATGAGGAACGGCACCGGCTTGCCGAACATCGAGTACAGCACCGAGCCGAACGGCGGCGCGACGAGGCAGCCGAAGGAGATGAACGCGATGGCAATACCGAGCGCTGCGGAGCGCTCGCCTTCTTCGCTGAAGCGGTCGGCGATCATCGCGAGACCGGAGGTGTCGGCGAAGGCGGAGCCGAAGCCCTGAAAATTGGAGTCTAATGCTTGCATGTTTATGGGTGGCCATGGGACAAAAAGAGCAAAAATTGCCTAGAATTGCCCAAAAATGTCAAAAACACGCGCACGAAACACGGCACCGTTTTCATACGTATGCGTGCCGTGGTAAGCCCTCCATGCAGTGGTGCCGTGCCGCGATGACGGCACGGCGCATGGAACGGAGTTGCATCTCTAAGGTAAAAGTCCGCATCCGTAGGTGGTACGGCAGTACCGTGCCGTACTGTCGGTACGATTAAGGGACGGGTGGGTCAGCACAGTACAGTTAAAGGTACGGGCATGGTCGGCCAGTACGGGTTCTCTTGATACTTAGCACTAGTACCGCCCGTACTAGTACCGTACCGTATTACGGCCCGTACTGCCGTATCGTACGGTACGGAGTTCTTGTTGGGGTCTGGCGCACAATGTTCTCCTTCTGTGTTCTTACCTGCAGCGACCTGGCGAAGAAGAGGACGCCGTAGCTCCTGCCCAGGGCGAAGATCGCCGTCGAGCTGAACATGACGATCAGGCCGATAATCATCGGCAACTCGTAGCCGATCCGATCAATGATGAAGCCAGAGAAGGGATTGACGAAGATCTGCAGAAGTGCCTTCGAGGCGAAGAGCCACCCGAGCTCGATCTCCTCGTCGAGGTAGTCGATCTGACCGCCGACCATCTTCACGACGATCGTGCCGTTCTTCAGGCGCATCGTCTCGTTGTGGTAGCCGACGTATTCGACCTCGTAGGCGTGGATGTCGCGCAGGTACTTTGGGATTATCGGGACGATCACCATGTAGAGCATGTTGTCCAGGAGCAGCGCGATGGATACGATCACGAGCACGAGCTTTTTCTGCAAAGAACACTGCATTAGAGGAACGAACCCAAAGAAACGGTTCTAGTTTTGTGTTTTATTGCGGGACACGACATTTTTTGCTTTTGGAATGATCCCACAATCAGTCCCAGCAATGTCGCCAACGCAGTATTTACTTTTTTAAGGAAGAATCGTTTAGGCTAAAGACCTGAATCTTTTTTCATCCAACCACAAAAGCGGCCAAAAATCGAGAGTTTTTTGCCGGCAAGGGAGAGGGCATTTTGGATAAAGGGTACCCCATCCATCTCACCTGCTCTATTTGACCAAGTTTGCTTTACTGGGCTGTTTTGACCGGAGGCCTACGCTTTGAAATTTTTGTTACATAACCGCTGTCTGCATAAGGGCTTAGCGGAGACCCACTTTAGGTATCGTAATTAGGACCCTATCAACACCGGAAATTTGCAATCTTCGGGAAAGTCTTTTTCTGGTATGCATGAGAATAAGGATGTTCTCGAGGACGTTCCAGAACTAACATGCTTAGCCTAGTTCTACCAAATCCGAAGTCCGCTCGAATATCCGAAAAAAACCTTTTGCCTTCATTGCCGCAGCAGGGACGATTTGAAGTTAGTTTCGAACTAGCCACACCTGCCCCCAAAATAAACATCCGACTTTGTTGGACGTTGAGGAGAGCCTTCTTGGCTTACCTGTATGCTCGGCTCGCGCGTGTGCTCCTCGATCCACTTCTGGACCCATGCCGTGTCGCGGTTGAGAATCGGGATGTTGAAGCCCATCGTTCCCTCAGAAGGCGGCGAAAGACGGCGTTATTCGGTGAACAATGACGATTCTCAGTCTCCTCGTGCTCTGGCAGAGATCAAGAGTGCGTCTGACGGAAGTTTTCCGGTTGACAGGGCGCCTTAATCCAGCTCAGAATCCACGCGGTGTTCGTGAAGACGTTTTCCAGGCGTTTTCTTGGTGTGTTTCGTGTCTTTCTCGACGCGTACTTCCCGCCGACGGACGACCGATGGCCGAAGACAACAAAGGAGTCAGAAGTCGCAACGCGGGAAAACAGCGAATGGAGGAGGAGAAGACGTCGAAGAGCGAGAGGAGAGGGAATGCACTCGCCGGCTGCTTGCTTTTTGTGCGCGCACGGCCTAGTCCCGCGGGACGCAGAACGTCATTTGTCCGGCTCCTGCTCGGAAGGCTCCCGGAAAGCCCTGCTTGCTTGCGGCTACGGATGAGTGTGTGGTGCGGTCGTTGTGGGCCTGAAACTGACTGACGTTTTGACGTGGACATCGGTCCCCGATGGGGCAGAAAAGTTTTTGAAAGGCTTTTGGAACAAAGTAAAGCAAAAACTTCAAGCGAGGGATGCAAATTTTGGCTGGTTGGCCCCTCTCCGGCTCGATTTTATATAAACTATCGGTCGTATTTGCGTCTTGACCGCCTCAGACTCATCGTAGCCGCAAGCTGAACCTTTTTTCTGAGCAGGAGAGGGGCGTATTCCCGAAAAATCGGCGTTGCATTGCCCTCTTTTACACATCAAGCGATACACGAAATAACAATCACGGTATAGAATGCGAATAAAAAGCAAATAAATACAGTGTTTCAAGCGAAACACGTCGAGGGCTGGAACCGCAACGAATGTCGCAACTACCTAGTCTGCTGCCAATTGCCCTACACCCCTATGCGATTCTTAGGCCTATCGTCAATGCGCTTCATGCAAACTTACTTGTATGCCTTCGTCGATCGCTCGTCCTCACGTCAACTGGGCGGCTTTCTCGTCGAGACCTGAAGTTCATAGAAAATTGTACGACGCTTGACGTATGATCATCACGACGTTACACGCGCGCAATTATGTGCGGTCCTGATAAGCGAATATAAAACGGTACGCACGCGAGAAATGAGAGAGAGAGAGATGGCTGCTTCACTAGAAAGTAGGGCGTATGCGAAAGTTGGAAAGCGTTGATTTATCTATGACGGAGACGCAATACGATTTTCTGATTACGATTACGATATTATCCAGAAGTTCAGTTCCGACCGCAGCCTCTCTGACCCACAAAACTCCTCTCTGCTCCACAGTGGACAAGCGATGGGTCAAGTCCCGCACCATCTCATTAATGTGTAAACATTGAGTCTGTCCTGCATACATGCACTTTTAGCCCCAAGACCGGTGGGGCGGGGGGCTGCTTACCGCTAAACGATGAGAGCATCATGATACAGCGTGTCATACACGCATACAGCCAGCATGTCATACAAGCCAGGGCCGGGGATTCGGATTCGGATTTGGTTTCCATAAATTGGACCGAACTTCCGAATCTTTAATGTAGCAGTCCGGTTTGGAAGAATGGACCCGTACTGCACGTAATGATCGCAAAAAAAGTCGCAAAACGCGAGTGGACATGGCTCGAATGGGCGTCGAGCTACATCAGCTGCTCGCGAACGCATTCAAGACCGTCCTAGATTGCCCGGGCCGCCGGGCCTGCGGCCCGGCGAGCGGAAGGGGGTCAAAGTGAATCAAATTTTCAAAGGTAGTTTATACATGACCGCTAAAATCGCGTTGGCGGCGCCTGCGGCAAGCTGCTTTGGGTTAAGACTGTCCATATTCACGGTTAAAAATACATCTAGATCCTAAGCTTTCAACAAAATTCGACGCGTAATCCATCGACGGGCCTGCCCGCTACCCGCTGTTCTGCGGGCATTTTAAAGCAAAATAGCCCGCCGCAGGCGCCGCCAGAGCTATTTTCGTGCTTGCTTTACCGAAATTCGTCGAAAATTTAGAAACTTACATTGAAAATTGCCTTGGTCCCCCTTAGGATCCCAAAAAATTAGGGGTTGCTTCCGTTCTTCCTAATTTAATACATGCTTCGAAAATTCGGATTCGGATTCGGTAATTGGGAAATTCGGTCGTTTTGCTTCGGATTCGGATTCGGATTCGGTTATTTTTGGGGAAGTCCCCAGCCCTATTACAAGCATGCCCAAGCGAGCCAGACAAAGAGTTAGTTGACCACCGACCATGGCTGTGCTGAAATCGAGCTGAAATCGTCATCAAAGGGCAGTCGTTTAGAGGAAACGAATGAGAAATCGGAATGTTCTTACGTGATACCGACGTATGCATTTTTGTCCGACTCACACGCTCGTAGGCTTAGAATCGGAATCGGACCGAATGTCGGTCATTTATTTGGAGCCGGAATACTTAGTCTGGGAGGTTCCATATTTTGGATCGGTTCGAAATCGGCCGCGAACATGAGGTACCTCAGCCCAGCAGTTGTGGCCAATGGATACAGGGTCTCGTGACCTTTCTAAAACTCCCATACGCCTCAAACAGCAAAAACCGCGGACGGTTGTGCGTCGCCGGCGAAACGCAATTGGGAAACTCGAATATCCGCCCCGCATAAATCCTCCCGAATTGGCGGGCAATCAAATTTGAATCGACTAAACGGACGGCAACCGCCCGTGGCGGAATCCGTTTAGCCACGCAACGCGGCCGCTAGCCGCCGAAGAATGCGCTTTTCGGAAGAAGCAGTGTGGGACAGGCGATGACACTGGTGGCCGATGGTCAGAAGATTCGATGATCGTTGGTATGTTTTGAGGGAAAGTACAAACGAATGCCGGCGACTCTCGTTGCTGAAGGTTGTAAGAACCAATCATCTTTGGTCCAACTTGCCACTTCCGTAGCCGTCATGACCGGTACGCAAACGTCCAGTAAAGCCCTATATTTCAGAGTTTCTTCGACCTCAGCATCGTTTCGTACGGCGGTGTAAGGGCATGACGGTTTAGAGCTGACCTTGCCTCGCAGGAGTTAAGCAGGAACATTTCGAACTTTGTATCTTTCGCCTGCGGAAAGGAATAGGCGATGCTCTGGTCTTTGGTCCAAGAGCTTTAGCCCAGCTACGTGCCAGTACGTCACTACAGGCACGCGTGATGTCAAAATCAGACAGCATTTTGCGCCACGTATAGAATTCTCTTTTGGAAACGGTAGCCGGGAAGATGCCACATAAATACTTTTCGGTAGATTCTGTCCCTCTGGAACCATCCCTTTCAATAGCGCTTATTAGAAAATAGCCCGAAAGCAGACCTTTTTGGCACTGCTAATGGTTAGTTGGAACAAGACTAAAAAGCGACAAAGGCATCTGTCGGAAGAAAGTGCGTAATACTAGCCTTATTAAGCGAACGAACAAAAGACTGTTGAATTCAGAAAAAACAAAATTTTTTAGCTGTCCGCCGAAAAGGAACCACGCTCGCTGCCCAAACGAAAACGGAAAGAGGAGCCTCCTTGGAAGGAAGGAGAAACATTTCCCGATTACTTCACTCCCTCGGGGATCGTTGCTTCACGCAGCCGAAAGTTTTAGCATGCTCCACGTCAGTCCGGCCCTGGGCTCGTTCGTCAAAACGTCCAGTTTTGGCTTTCACGTTACGTGGGCCAAACTCAATAATCGTTTTTATCGCGGAGGATAACTTGCGTAAGAACGAAACCGCGAGGACAGGACGTGTGACGTGTAAATATTGCGAAAGCCAGCCAAACGCGGCTGACGGTTCGCAAGAACAAGTGCAAAGCTGCTTCCGAAAATTAACCTCGCGAATGCGAGAATGCTTCGTCTGCGATGATATCTGCAGCTTAAAAAACGCTCAGTGCACGTCCCAAACTTTGCCATGAGCCCTATAGCTAAAGAAGACAGTCTAGAATTTGCCAACAAAGGCGTGCGAATTGCGCAAAACCTAGAAAGTTTGGCCAATACTATAGCGCCAAAAATGCTGACCTCACGGCCGTCGAACTACTTTTCTCAAGAGGCATTCGTTGAAAGCAACCAGGTTCGTCATCTATTGCAATTTGTGAAAACTACCTAGTTGCAATCCACTGCCTGTGATCAGCACGACATTCGTGTTCCGTAAGGCACTGGGGTACTAGTTGCGTAGGGGGGGGGGTCGCTTTTCTTGCCCTATAAGAGGGGTCGGGGTCAATAAACTACAGAGTACATAGACTGCCAAATTTTTTATATGGCATTTTATTGTTTATACTACACAAGTTTCAAGATCCAATCGGTCCACCGATCGCTCTTCTGGAGCACGCTCCACTTACGCCGGAGACGAGGCAGGCGGGTAGGAGGGAGGGGGGGGGGGTTGGAATATCCACCAAGCTACGAGTGACGTGACTATCCTAGCCAAGATGAAGGTCAACAAAGACGATGTCATCCTAAACGCTCAAAAGTAGGCCTTCGCGTTAGACCCTGGAAGTAAGTTCGGACGCGCGTGAAAATTCGATAAGCCCGCCGACTTCGCGGACGCCCCCAACAATGCCGGCGGCCTGGGTAAGTCTCCCAGCGAGTGCGCGCATGAAACGGAAACAAAGCGGAGTCGTCGGAAACAAAGAACGTCGACACAAAAAAGCGGTGCCCATATCGGATTCTGTGCGGGTTCGCCGCAATGGGATTTCGTCGGCGTTGACACGGACGACGACGTCCGGGGAATATACACGTCTCCGCTCTGGGGCAGCGCCGTGGTGGTGGTGGTGGGCCGGAAGTAATGACGCGAAGCGCAGCGGTTGATTCGCAGAATTCGTTGGAGTATTGGAGGACGGAGACCAACTGCATGAGTGCTGCTCGGGAATCGGAATCGGCATCGAATAACGGTCGTTTTTAATCGTAGTGGAGAATTAGAATCTACCAAAGAGACCGACTTCGCCGGTTCTTTCCGACATGTACCTTCACTCCGTTTCTTATGCTTGGAGGCATAGAATCGGTATTGGAATGGACACCTGAATATCCCCCGCTTTTCTCTAACTGAAACGGAATCATTACGCAAATTTCGGAACGGAACGGATTCGGATCCGGGCCTCAGGAGAGCTAGCCCTGGCCTTCAAGGCCACTAGTAGGTGCAGAATAACACGTCCGGTGCTAGCGATTGCGGGAATAAACGCAAAAACCGGAACAGAGTTCGCAAAATGATAAACCAGTGCCGAAATGGCATTTGCTCTTCGTAGTTAACATGATCGGCGCGACACACAGTCAAGCAAGACAAAGGATTTGCTTTCGCCATCTGAAACTGGAACAATCAATCAGTACCGTCGTTTACCCTACGCTGCGTGGAATCGCACCAGCTCTTAGTCGGCGTACGTGCATCTTACGGACGCAGAGTTCTACTCTCGTAACGAACTATTTTTTCGACAGTGTTTCTTCGTGGTTCAGTTAGTTAGATTTATGATGATCAGAGGAGCAGCGAAGAAGATGCGTCCAACCATAGGGATCCAGATGGACGAAACATGCACATTTATTCGTCGCTTCGAGCACGTCTGCAAAAAAGCTCAGATGGCTACTTTTCCCACGGCGCACCGGCCGGTATGATGATACCCCTTGCTGCAAATATTGCTCGTCTGCAGCAGGTGCTAAATTATTCTGGAACATGCTCTATTTTCAACCACACTTGCACCAAATTTAGCGCATGTTTCGGATGAGTGGTTTCAGCTCGACGTGCATGTAGAGTTCTTATAGGTCAACAGTTGCCCGACGCCCAACTAGAGACATGCGTTCCCCAGAGAAACGGGACCTTGGTAAGCGTCGAATATCACGTGGTGGAACTTCTAGCGCGCAAGAGCGGAACGTGTAATTTGAGGGCTCACGACGAAGTGCATGTGAACATATGAATGAACGATGCCTGAATGAGACGGCTAGACGATGAAGGCCGCACATTCTTGGAATCCTCAAAGTCCCAGAGGCGAAATAGGGAAAAAGCTGTCGCTTTGAATGTCAGGAAACTCATACCAAACGGGTTGCGTGATTCAGGCCACTCCGAGAATAGGTGCTACCGGACCACACATATACCATAGTTTTTGTTTTTTTAATGCTACTGAAAGGGCTGATCGAGTAAGAGTGAATTTCAGTCAAGGCGCGCAGTAGGCGAGCAATAACGGTGAGACAAGCAGATAGAGCTGTGACATACAGATAAAACGGCGCGCCGCACATCGACGCCCTTTAGTTAAACTGCGAATCCAACAACACTTTTGGGAGACTAGATTTTTAAATTTTTCCATCCTCATGATCTGGTATCTTTCCAAAGGGGGACCGCAAACTGGAAAATTTTCTCCGCCGCTCACTGCGGATGAGCATTTGACCCAGTGCTCGTGATCACGAGCTCACCTGCCCTGTACCCTATCCTCCATAAGTCGATCAGTGATAAGGGTAACCCCTTCCCGCTTCCAAGACGCTCTCAAAGGGCAGTCGATGAAGCGCGGGCGCTAACTATTTGTAAAACCCTCTGCCACCGTTTGAGGGTCCCGAATTTTGAGCGGCGAGCGCAAGCTGGGAAGCGCGAAAGAAAGGAAAAGGTATTAAACAGAAAATTTTTACGCCAAAATGACCGGTCCCATCGCCTCTTCTTGCACGTCATGCCCAAAGCTGGCTGCTGTTGCCATTGCGGCGTCAGCTTTTGACAGCAGCAGCAGCAGTAACCGGTAATTTGGACGGCATTGTGAGGCGAACTCCGTCGTCGCCGGCGTCGTGTGGCGGCAAATTAGGCCCCGACTGATTGGGTATTCCGGGGGCTAACTCACTCTCACTCCGCGCCCATTCAGCGCCGCCGCTGCGGCGGTACTGAAGACGTCCCTTGACGCCGCGCGGCGGCGCTTCCGACGGGCGCGTCCGTCAACTTGATGGCTCCCCGGAGGGACGCCTCGGCCCGGCGGCTGGAATCGCGTTCACGGCGCAAGCGCGGAAAGCGAGGCATTGATTTAGCGCCACCGTGAGGCGGAAACTTTTCACTCGAGCCCAACCCAAGTTCTTTGCGGCGGCGTGTGTTGCGCCACCCGGAATAAGTTGAGTGAAACAAAGACAACAAAGATCATAAAATGCGAGGACGCGACGAATAGCTAAGCAGATCTTCTCGTGCGATCAATAGGAGCCTCGAGGCTGCTTGAACAATTGAGACACACAATACACTACTGCTAGGTCGGTACTAGACAAGGTTTGACGTTTAGACTAGCGTCTGAACGAAGCTTAAGAAAGGGATGTTTTAATGCCGGCACCGAAACAACGTGAAAGCGAAGAGGACTCATTTGTTCTTCCCGAAATTTTGTGACGATGAAAGCAGGTGACGCCCTTCGAATAGTTCCCTCTCTTGAATAATTCCCCTTTACACTAATTTTTATAGCCCTCGAGGGAATACGCTTGTCAAAAACAAGTCCTGGATTCGTTAGAAGACGATGAAAAGAATTTCCAGGGTCGGCAATAGTCTTTTAAATGTAAAACAAACTTTTAAAGATGCTTTTAAAATCAAAATTGCGCAATGAAAAATAGTTCCCCAGGGGAATTATTCGAGGAAATACGGTATGTTCGTCTAGGTTATCCGGGCCTCATTAGTATCGGTTAGCTATACAACGGCAGAAAGACGAGTTCACACCAACGGAAAGATCCGAGAAATGATCAACATAGTCGTCCAACTAAGATATGGACGGTCCAAAAAATCGGGTGGCATCAGTCCAGTCTTTTTGAGCGCGGGCCACAAGAGCTGGCTTCAGCAGCGTTATACCTGCTGATACGGTTCTAGAGCTGCAATCCAGAGATCTGTCATGGCATGTTGTGGCGGCTAGATTTGGGTTGCAAACCTTGTTGAACTAACAAAGCTAATTAGTGGATGCCGTCCTTTCTGCTTGACTCTTGTTGACGACCACCCTAAACAAGTTCGACTCACTCATCCGGGGGGAACATCACTTCTGCCTTTCCGGGAGCGCTTCTCCGGCCAGACCAACTGCCAGTAATTAGGCTCGTTTTCCACTTCGGGGATTCCCCAGCCAGAGAACCAACTGAAAGCCGCTTCATAAGCAGGGTTTCAGCAGTTCTGTGCAAAATTTAAGAATTTTAAAACCACTACTCGATCCGTACCGACGTGATTTTTGGATTTTCGGGCGGTTCCTATGCCTAATAGCTTTCCGAGGTTCGGCAACCTTCGGCTAACACCAGAGGACGCATTGTGCACTCGAAGAACATCGTCTGTACGCCGGAATCTAAACCGGAAATCCGTGCGTTTAAGCTCAAAGAAACCGGTTGCGTGCCGCGAGGAAATAAGAGGCCCCTTCAAAGGTGGTCATTAAGGCGGGCAGTTCATGCGCCGCGCAATTCGCGAAGACAAACGACCACCGCTTCAAAGCCGACGGATCAATTTAAATTCCCACGCGAGTGGATTGCATGAGAAGGCTACGCAGTCAAGCTGGTGGAGGAGATTGCATGCCATTACTCATCGCGGGCTGGGAGAGAACTATAATAGACATAGAGATCCTTGTGTTTTGCAACCGAAATCAGCCTGAAGGACATCCAGCAGTTCTTTTAATTTGTTTTCTCGAGCTCGCCACAGGCGGCATCACCGAAATTTTTGCCATTTGTCGAAGAAATCTTGTAGGAAGTAGGTCAAATTTCTGTTTTAAAATAGGTCTAAAATAGTTGATAAAGGCTCAGTATGCTAGTTTTAAAATTATTTTTAGCCAATTTAGGTCATTTAAGTCCATTTTTATCCATTTTGTCGGTTTTAAATTTTGGGCGAATCCTAATGGCGCCCAGCTCACTCAACTCGACCTTGGACTGGACGGGGAAGAAGGGAGGGTCAGCCTGACGAGACTACCGCACTAAGATTTATGAAAGAGCGTCAGCTTTGACGCTGCCCTGGACTATTATGGGCTAGGTCAGGCCTTCACGACTCGGTCAACAAGAAAGCCTCAATGATACTGCTCAAGCTCATTGCTTCCTTCCGTTCCGTGTGAATCAGTCGCTAATTGAGATGGGGAAAAATGAATAAATGACGAAGAACGCTGGCGCCTACTCCTTTCAGGCCGCCGTGATCGTTTCGGGACAGCTAATGAGCAATTCTCCGCGGGAAAACCACCACGACAGAGCGAGAGACGGTAGCTAGGAAACCGAGATCCTTGGAAGAAAAGAACGGCGCTCGAGGCGGCGCCAAGCCCCACGTAGTGTGACCAGGATATCCACGCTCGAGCTCCGGGTATTTTACTCCTGAAAAGCCGTATGACTCGCGGGCGAGGCGAACACGCAACTTNACTGCACTGCGGTTGCACTATCAGTTTCGAGGAACAGAGCCGGTCAGTTCCTACCCTGCTCTCCAAAGTGGTCTTGGCTCCTGCCCAGGCAAAACTGTTGAGTCTTGTCTACTCATGCTATGAGTAAACAAGTCTGTAGTCTTGTCTACTGTCTAGTCGACAGTCTTGTCTACTCGCTAAACAAAAACCCAAAAAGTACGCTAGCACTGATGTGCATCCATGGCTTCGAGGACAAACCCTGGCCAGCCGGGCCATCTGGGCGCAGCGGTCCTCATACAGGACCTGTTTGCTACCCGAGGATTCAAAACATTCACACGCAATGTTTTTGTCCGAACAGGGCAAGAAGGTCGGAGACGTGTTTTCATCCTGAACAAAAACAACTAGCTGCCGAAGTATCCGAGAAAGTAAGTACCTGCGAGCCGCAGAATTGTGAGCATTCTGGTGCTTCGAATATACGCTTAAGTTGATTATTTATTTTTGGCGGGCCCAATCCGTCACGTCTCCATGTCTCCATTATGAACGGTTTCTACACAGATAATGCAGGAATCACGAAATTCACGGCTTCCGACACTGAGCGCTAGAACAAAGCGTTATCGTATCTGCTTGTCCTTCTGGACTCTCTATTTAAGAACTACGAGTACGCTGAGGCTCATGCTACGCGGACTCAAAACGCGTCAAAATTGCTTCCAGAATACCCGGCATCACGAAGACCCCTTTATCATCTTGCAAACATGAGTTATGCAAAAACAAAGAGGCGAGTACTGGCGCCGACTGAGCTCTCGGGAAGCGCTCCATTCCCGCTTCGACGGAATGCTCGGTATGATGGATGCGCAACGGCGGAGCCGAAAACGCGCCGCTTTCCGAAATCGGCGTGCCGATGAAATTGAACTCGTGGGATACTCGCGTCGGGACAAAATGCTCCTCGCCTGGCGATGCCGTCATCGCGCCGGCTCCAACGGAATTTTCCCATCGTATCCGGCATGGCCCAAGCGCGTCGGGCGCTAAGCGCATATTCGGCGGCGGTGGTAGTCAGTTGGTAGCGGAAGGAAGACGCTCGCGAACGGCTTCCTTCCTTCCTTTCCGGTGGGGGCCACGCTCCAGTCAGTCACTGTTTTGCTGAAGTGCTAACTTCAAATTTTAGATAAGTGAAATGAAGCCGAAGTGAGTTGAAGTTGACCTCGACTTCATCTTCCTTCACTTCACTGCCGCGAAAACCATGCTATGCTATGCTTCATGCTAAACAATGCCTGCTATGGACGGGGTCAAGCGAACAAACTGGTCTCTTCCGCTGTATGGCGGTCGGCGAGTGGGTTTGAAGAGAGATCCAAATTTTGCACGAGTTTAAGTAATCTACTAGGATAAGCCCAAGGACAATGAGAGGTCTGCGTCCTCTTTAACCGCAAGTGTACTTCGTCGACTGGAAAATATCGACGGAAATAACAGATCAAATGCTTAAATGGTAGCTTGAAGACCCACTTGTCGAGCGTTATAAATTGCTCGGAATGAACACACTCGAACACCGAAGACACGGCTCGGACCTGAACTTAATTCCACAGGGTATTGCTGGCTATGGTGTGAGGAACCTACAACGACCAAACTTGCTTATTAGCTTTCAGCAAAGCGGAAGCATGCGGTGTTCCAGGGCCCGTATTCTGGCACGCAACTCTTCTTTCTTCTCTAGAGTTGCACGCATCTGCTCTAAGCCGACGACGAAATTGTCCACAACTAATGTTGTATTCTAGTTTCCGACTGGCTCTCCTGAATATGGACGTCTCCCTCTTTGCTGTATTTTTTTTTTGCCAAACCCATGGCACAATTCAAAATCTTGACATTTTGCCCGAATAAGTTATTTTAATTGCATTCGCATGTTTATTCACGTAACAATACAAATCTTCATTATTCAAGCAATGCGGCATCGATTTCGTCGGCCAAATCCAGGTCAATGTAGAGGGCATTGTCGAAAGTGGCGAATGAAGCTATAGCGTCCTCAATCGACATGACATCTGGTATAGTCTCGAGGTCGTCTGGCGAATGCTGGACAACATCGAGGTCGTCGATATCAGACAGCGTGGAACTGGAACACCATTTTTTGGTCGAAGCCCCGACCCTCGCGGACATTGGGTATTCCCCTGAACCATCCCTACCCCCAGTGAAACTTACAATTCAAAGCCAGCTAATTCGGCCGTATTACCCCTATTTAAAAGCGATTTTGCCTAGGCAAAGGTGAACGCCTTAGAACAGCTTACCTCATATACGCATGTCTGTATGTCACAAATACAAGGGCGTCCGTAGGACTCCTTCGAAAGGGGGGGGGGACCCAAAAGGGAACTTTTAAAAAAGTTCCCGCGACAGTTGGAACTTACAAGCTACGGTCCAGATGAGGGGTGCAGGGCCGTATTTAGCGGGGGGGGGTGGGGGGTGGGTGCCCGACCCCGTACCGTCGGCNAAAATTTTCAGAAAGTTAGTAAAAAAATTAAGGTAAAATGGCTCTAAATTAACTAATATAGCCTAAATATGCTATTTTTAACGTTATTTTAGGGATCTGAGGCCATTTTGACCCCCTTTTGGCCCATTTTAGGGTCCACCCCCCTGTCCCCCGACCTCCACCCCCCCCTATCCTGAAATCCTGCATTCACCCCTCAGGGGTGAATGCATCGTCTACGTCCTCCACGGACATCGTCACCGCCTCAGCGACGGAACGGACCTCAGCAGTCGTTCTGCGTCTTTTTCGGTCCGCCACGGCTTCATTGGCGTCCACGCATAAGTTACTTGAATGCTTTCGCTTCCGACTACCGAACTTTCCAGCGGACCCACGACGAGAAAGACGCTTCTCCAACTGGGCAACCTTCTCCGGCTGCTGACACATATGTCCGAAGTTCGTGCCAGCGTCGTCCGGATCCCGGTCGATGATCACCCCGTCTAGTACAATAAGCATGGCGAGTTTCACGCCGACGGCCTTGAGCTTGTCTAAAATGTGCAGAGAACACATCTACATATTTAAAATAGAGGTTATTTGGAGATGGGTTTGAAAAGGGTGGAGTGGGTTCCCTCGGTGCCACCCTGTCTACACCACTGGGGAATCGAGGTGCCTGCCAAGTGGTAAAAAAGCGTAAATGGCGAATCGTTGCCGCTTACCGTAGATCGAGCTACAGGGGCTGCAGCGGTAGAAGAGTTTCCGGGTATCCGAGCTGCATCCGATCGGTCCGTAAAAGCGCAGCATTGCCCCTAAACCACAAGGTCTTACTGGGCGAGGTATTGCCGATTCAGAAACCTGGATATAGTCGGCTCTCGTAGAGGACGTGCGTATTGTCCGGCGTTAGGAACTTGGCTGGCCCGAAGCTCGCCCTGCTGGGTCGACGACCGCTGCGCCGCTTGTGGTCAGAAGTCGCTATACCCAGTTCTGCCGACAGCTCGGCAACCTTCTCCGGCTGCTGACATAGATGGCCGTGGTTCGTGCCGACGTCGTCCGGGTCTTTGTCGACGATCTCGCCGTTTAGCACGACGAGCATCACCATCTTCACGCCCGCCGGTTTGAGTCTGCCTGAACTGTTCGTGCTTAGGCACTACCAAACGCAGGAACGAGTATGGGATCTCTTTACGCACCTTTCGCCCTCTACACAGAACTGAGCCTAGTTTCCGCAAAATCCTGACGTAGGCATGTAGCCAGCGAGAAATATGGGCAAACTTATCGCTCAATCCTACGGGGCACGGAATTACGTATGTAGGATTTTCAGTCATCAACACCTAATGGCCACGCCAAATACAAGGTACAAACTCAAAGATAGGGCTAAGACTTTCTGCATCCTGGTGTGTACACGGTTTTAACGTATCGTAAATCCCCACTCGGCTCTACTACTTTTTCTTTTGGCTCGAGGGGCGCTCTAATATTTGGGAGGAGGGGCCGCACAAATTGCGGATTCACGGTATGGTCAAACGTGTCCCCCTCACGCCACGGTTTGGGCAAAAACTACAAAATGCAGAGACAATTCGGTGCTAACTTCACGTTCTGGTGTGCATAGGGTTTCAACTTACGGTAAAATTTGTGGCATCGAAGGCAGAAATAGCAGCTCCGTCTAGCGGCGACGTTCACAGCGCCATTTTGAACAAACGTATGTGTGACACCTGAAAAAAAAACGCATCGGTCTTAGGACGGGCTCCAGTCTGGATGATGCCGTTTAAGGACCGCCCGCGTACTCTACGCGTCAATGTACCTTCGTAGCGTCGACTTTCATACGCCATTCGCTTTCTTTCGCCGTCCACAAAGCCGGCTAGCCCGAAGCTTTTGGTCACTTCGCGGGCGCCGCTTTGTCGCCGACCGACATTCGCTTCGCTCTGCTGAAGCCCGAATTTTTCAAGTTCCTGGCACAAGTGTCCGTGGTCCGTTCCCGCGTCGTCCGGGTCCTTGTCCACAATCTCGCCGTCGAGTACGCAGATGGTCGCCGTCTTCACGCCGAACATTTTCGTGCGGACTGCAAATCCCACTTACTTAGGGATTGCCCAGAAATTAGGTATGCTGCCGTGATTCTGCCGAGTTTTACTCCTCCACCCCTTATCACTATTAGTAATTATACCCACCGCCTGCCCGCCCACGTCCCCGGTATCCCCGGTAATCACAACGAATTAGTAATTTGGGATCGGATCGCAGTCGCTTTCGGGCCTGAGCGGCGCCCAGCCCTGAGCTAGACCCTCGCTTTAGCCGTGCCCGTAAGCGTGCTTACGTACCTAGATAACGCCAGCAGACGACGCAGTGGTAATGATTGCGCCTAGCATCGCCGCGCCATGAGCCGTGCAGGCGGAACTCTAACGTTACGCCTAAATACACGGTAAGCAACGCAGCCAGCACTCCGTCAACAAGTACGTGCCGGATCGGGCCGAGCCAAGTAGGCAAGGCATGAGTCATTATGAAAGCCTGTCATTTTTTGGTTTTTTTTCTGGCAAATATGGAAGATCGCTAGGTCGCCACCTGCGCCAGGCAATCTCTGGCCTTGCAAGGGTATCAAAGGAGTGTCGACAGACATATTTTGGCTTGTTTTTTAAGAACAAGGCCTGCTCCGGGCTTCGATTACCGTAAAAGCTCTAATATAAGACGCCCGTCTTCTAATTTTCGATTGTCAAATGATTTCGAGGGTTTCGTAAAAATCGTAAAGGATCCCCCCTATTGATTTAGCAAAATTTTCCGAAATTTTGGTGACAAAAAGTTCTCGTCTAGAATGAATAGTTATAGTCTAAAAAGTATTCTAAACATGTCTCTGTGAGAAGTCAACCTTGAAATTTTTGGCGCGCGTCTTCTAATAGGGGCCGTCTTATATTAGAACACGTCTTATATTAGAGCTTTTACGGTAGACGGCATATTGCACAAGACTACCCGTGAGCTACCTGGATAGCGTCGGCTTTCGTAGGTAAGCCGCTTTTTGTCGGCGTCACGAAAGTTCGCTGGACCAAAACTGCGCGCTACCCTTCGCGGGCCACTTTTGCTACCATCTGTGGCGCCATCCGCGCGTCGAAGCTCGGGCGGCAACAGGGCCACAAGTTCCGCGAGTTTGCTCGGTTTTTGACAAATGTGACCGAAGTTGGTCCCGAGCTCGTCCGGGTTCTTGTCCACTAGCTCGTCGTTGAGCACCGGCAGCATGACGAATCTCACGCCGACGATTCGGAGGTGCACTGAATTAGCGTAGGTGACTATTAAGATACAAAACAAAGATAATCACGTACGCTTAATGCCGAGGTTGTAGCAGCGAACACAGCGGTAACAGTTCCGCCTGCCGGACCGAAGGTGATTGTCGTGTAATGCGAATCGCAGTTCGACTTCTGTAACGACATAATTGTGTCATGGACGCAGGCCTCGACACAGGGACTCCAGTTCCCCCCCCCCCTCTGTTGACGTCCACAAGGCGGGCGGGCGGGGAAGGAGGGGTGGGGGGGGGGGGGCTAGAGCCATGCACTATAGCGCGCGACTCGAGTTCCCCCCTTGCGGAAAAACGAACGTTGTAAATTTTCCACGGGGCGAGGTGAAAATAGAGTACAGCCGTAAAAGAGCCATTAGCTATTTCTAAGGCTTACGAAACTTTTTCTACGAATAGAAACTATTTCATCTCCAAGAAGTCGCCTTCCCCTAGTAGAAGCTCACCAGGATACTTGCGGCTCGCGTAAATGAGGAACTTCTTCGTGTCATCGACGTAGTGCGCAGGTCCGAAGCTCTTCTCAACAGGCCGAATAAAGCCGTGCGTCACATTAGAGTGTCTGCTGGCAGGAATGCTTCGTGTGCGTCGAAGCGCGCCGCTGCTGGTAGAATCATCTTGCATAATTCGCGGATGCAGTAGGCGGTAAAAAAATTACGGAGAAACAAATGAAGAGCTAAGCGCTGTGAAAATTGTTCTTTCACAGTGAATGGGTCCAATGGGTCTTGCTTTTGTTGTTACCTGTTTTCGAGCTTTATAGCCGTCGTCCTGGGCACATGCTATTTTCCCGCAGCTTGGGAGTTCGACGGCCTAAACTCTTGCTGGCGACAACAATCCTAGGAAGCCAGCCTGACGTCGGTGCATTAAACACAAATATGCGTGAACACCGCCAAGAAAGAGCGATGACGCTCTACGGTTCACGGCTCCCTGGAGGGAACGAGCAGTGGCCTTCTAGGGCGCCGTGGGATTAAGTTTTCGAAACATCTCGTGTATTTCCAAGGGATTCTATCTCAAAGGCATCGTTTCCCGATGAACCGGACTTTTCGCGATGAACTGACTGAACTTGACAAAGCTCCAAAATTGAGTGAACGTGGCAGTTCAGCAAAACACTTCCAGAGGCAACGCAGCAAAAAACAATCGACAAGTCTGTATACCCATCTTTTTTGCGGGAACAAACGGCTTTTCTGAACAAAGCAACGTTCCGCGACATCCCGCACCTTTCGCGTTGTTTGTGTTCAAATTAGCACCGTCCTTATCCTTATGTTCTTTAACATCGTGGGAAAGCACGACATAATTCAGGTAGAAGGCGGCCTTGCACGCCACATTCGCTTCGCATTGTTTACCCCTTTGTAGTCACGAACTACAAGCGATCTCTGTTCCAGGCAGTCGGCAGGGCAACCGACAATTCTGAGGGAGAACACGAGCGCTCTCACTACGTCGCCACCTGACAACATTTCATTCGCACCCGAACAATGATTCTGCTCTTTATCGGAGAGTTATTTCTTGCCCTGGTTGTTTTCGTGTTGTTCTACAACTTCTACTACAAACGTCGAAATCTTCCACCCGGGCCGACGCCACTGCCGATTATCGGCAACTACCTGACGTTGCTTAGGCACGAGCCCGGAGAGGATGCGTTTATCAAGTGGCGCAAGGAGTACGGAGACGTGTAAGTCCGATAAATCCACTCCAGTGGTATCCGTGCGGAGGAAGCTGTGGGAGTTACCGCCATAGACGAAATCTATTACCAAGTGCCTAATGTTGGGACCCTAGTGAACTTAGTGAACTGTCGTCGAGCAGCCAGTAGTCTTGGAATTGACTGTATAGCTGCTAATTTAAACGGTCGATAGTCGTATCGTAGTACCTGCCGTACCGTACTGTCGATGGAGCCGGATTTTTTCTGTCTTTTGCCGCAAAGATCTTCACAGGCCTGGACCTCACGTCAAAGCGTCGTGCAGCCCGCCACAGGCGAAACTAAAGGATTACGACAGAAATATTTTTAGGTATCTGCGAAAAATCTTGCTGACTGCCTTGTCAAAATGAAATTTAACGCGTCGAATCGTCTCGTCGCAGGGTGTAGTATAAATGGAGTGAACGAATATGAACGACGCTTCACCATAACAGTCACACATGTTACTCCTTAAATGCACCCATGAAAATCGGTGGGGGGGGGAGAGCAAGAAGTAAGAAAAAAGCGAGGTCGGGCGGGTGGGCCGCGACTAATCGTAGCTCTACATTTCTGTTCGATTCTGTGCATCTCAGGTACACGTACTGGCTCGGCGAGCAACCCGTAGTGGCGGTGACCGATTACCAGAAGATCATCGATACGTTCCAAAAGGATGGAGCCGCGTACGAGGGACGCCTGGTCTCAGCCGAGATGGATCGCATAACGAGAGGTATTTTAAAGTTGAGCGGTCAGAAAACACTCAGGCATCAAACACATTGGCGATCCGCTTGCTAATACGGCGGCGACAGTACGGTACGGAAGACGGGCGTACGTTCCGAAATGATTGAGGAGCACGGTATGGGGTAAGCACTGTGCGCAGAACAGTGCAATCAGTAAGCTACGAATCACAAATCGCAATGCGGAGAACGGTGCAGACTGGGTCAGTACGGCACGTAGCACGGTACGGATGGTCAGAAGAGTACGTAAAACAGTCGGTGATCGGCACAGCGGGTGGGAAGTAAAGATCGGCACCCGTACCGTATTATGGCCGTACTGTCGGTACGGCGGTACGGTCGGGTGGGCATCGAGTACGGCAGTACGGTACGGCTTGCATTTCCTGGCAATTTGTAAAGGTTGCGGGTCGTATTGGACCTGGACCCGTACCGTACCGTACTGGCCGTAATATGGTACGGCAGAACGGGACGGGTCGACCTTTGGTGGGAAGGATGTCGGTACGGCACAGAGCCGTCATGATAATTAGTATGGAAGAAGGGTATGGGCGTGAAGAGCACTCTGTGTAGCACGGTAGTAACTGTGACTCACTGTGCCTTCAGTTCCGAACGCACTCTGGTATGAAAGAGCCCCACGTCTATGTTTAGGCGGCAGCTATGGCGTTGTACTCGTCGACGGCGACCTGTGGAGGGAGCACCGTCGATTCGCACTGAGCACCTTGCGCGATTTCGGGCTCGGAAAGAACCTCATGCAGGAGCGAGTAAGCGTCTTCAGCAGTGACATGCGATCTCTCTTTATCTTTTTGTCTCTCAATGTGTTTTTAATGTCAAGAACCTTCAGGTCCTTGACGAGGTTGTGGCTCTGCTATCCAGGATCGACGAACGCATTGCGGTCGCCAACGCCGAAGTGGAGCTGCCGGAGATGGTGGACTTCTCGGTGGGCTCCATCATCAACTCCATTATTTTCGGGTATCGTTACGACGAGGTAAGCACGGACGAACCGACTAGAAAATTTGAACTATTAGATGATTGCCTCTTTGTAATGTGTACGTTGTCTCCCAGATGCGCATACGTATTGAAGGCACTTCCCTTTCCCTACCACTATTTCTCGGTACTCCGTGCCGTACTGCTCCACCGTATGCTGCTGTCGTATCTCAACACCGCAACACGGCACGGTACGGAGTACGGCGTGGTACGGCGCATCTTGTCTGCTACTAACAGGCATTTGCCCTTTCAATGGCACAATTGCTCTATTTGCCAAGCATGGACTAATGACACTGGCCCTATTATTTCGAGCGCTTTCTAAGGCCCCCGTCGCATTTTCCCCGCTTAATTGCGACTCTCCGCTAATGTGGGCAAAAAAAACATGCCATCGAGGGCATCCCACTAGACTTCGCCATTGGATCCTCCTGCCATTGTCCGTTCTGTAAAACGACGAATACAAGACTGCACGGCAGTACGGGACAAAGCCGACCCTTACACTAGACCAGCGTGCGACCCATTCCGTTAAAATCAGAGCTTTCAGAGCCACCGACACGAGTTCCACGAAGTCAAGCGAATCCTTAACGAAGCGGTCAAAAACTTCGGTCACCCTCTCTACTGGATTGCCGTGAAGAATCCCCACCTTTACCACAAACTTCCCATATTCCGCGGCTTGATCGACAAGATCGTCCGTGAGAACGAGGAGATGCAGGCGTACTACGTGAAGCACATCGAAGAGCACGAGAAGGACGTCAACCTGGAGGAGGACGCTCCTCCGAGGGACTTCGTGGAAGCGTATATGCGCCAAAAGGCCAAGCTCGACAAAGAGGGACAACCGCATTTGTTCACGTAAGTTTCCGTCAGGGGAATTTCTCCTTGCGACATGAACCGTTTACACTTAGAACGGCAGGGCTCGACATGAAGCAGAAAAAAGCACGCATATATGGAACTGTTTCAAGCGACGTACCGTGATAACCTGAGACGTATTTATGGGGGGGGGGGCTTGGGTAAAGAAGGATTAGTAGCAAGTCATTAAATCTTTAAGGCAAAAGTCTCAAAGTAGTTAGCACAGCCTGAACATGTTATTTTAACTTTATTTTAAACATTTTGACCTAATTCTGACCCATTTAGGCCTCTACTTTGACCCTTTTCGGACATCCCCCCCCCCCCCCGCCCCCATCCTGGAATCCTGACTATGACCCCGGTGGTGACCCCCTGCATGCGGTGATAACGGTAGAATGACACGTCACTCTCTGCTCTGTACTAACGTACAGATTGCATGCCTATTCGACCCGTCCATACGGTACGTCTAGAAACTTGTTGGAATGAGAAAGTTTGCCCTGCAAACATTAGCTTTAATAGAATTATAACATTTCTCTAGGTACGAACAGATGATCGGAATGTGTGGCGACTTGTTCGGCGCGGGACAGGTTAGAAGGTGACATTCCGTCCATGTATTTTCCTCCTACTCTAGGAGACAAGCAGCACAACGCTCGCATGGGGCTTCAATTACTTGATCAACTGGCCGCAGCACCAGGAACGAGTGCACGAGGAGCTTGATAGAGTCATCGGCTCCGATCGGCTAATCACAGTGTCCGATCGATCCAACTTGCCATTCACGAATGCGGTCCTTTGCGTAAGTTGGACGGCACTTTGGCGTCCGAGATGAGCGCCCTTCAGGTGCGTAGTTCGATTCCATTCCGATTCCAAAATTTAAACCGATTCCGAATTTAAAACATGGCCCACTCGATGCCATTTCCGATATGGAGATGGCCCGGCTAGTTTAGTAAAAGCCCGCTGGACGTATTTTGATCATTATCAAGTGATGACTAAGCGCGACGCTCGTCTATAAAACAGTCAATAGAAATCGGTGTGTTTGGGTCAATTCCGACTACTATTTTGTTTCTAAAAATGCCGATATCTTATGCAAATTCCCGCTACTGTCCTCCTATAGGACCAAGTCTAAAATTCCTGAACGGAGAAATGAAAAATTGGAAGCGAAATTTGGGCAAGCAATCTCACAATATCCTTCCCGTTTAGGAAATCCAGCGCTTGTGCAACCTGGTGCCGAACAACGTCCTGCACACTACCACAAGGGAAGTGGTCGTAGACGGCTACGTCCTTCCCGCAGGCACTTGCATTACTCCACAGATTAGCGTCGTGCTGTACGATGATACGGTGAGTGGGCGAAACGATGAAGACCAACATGGATAAACGGCACGGTCCAATCTAGATCTACAAGGACCCGAAATGCTTTAATCCGACTCGGTTCATCGACGAGCAAGGGAACTTAAAGCGCTCCGACGAGCTCATTCCCTTCTCCGTAGGGAAGCGCCAGTGCTTAGGCAAGTTTGCGTTGAGGCGAACTGGACCAATATGCAACGAGTTTAGGCGAAGGCCTGGCACGCATGGAACTCTTCCTGTTTCTTGCAAACCTGCTCAATCACTACAAGGTTTTTCCCAGTGATTCTTAAATGCCGCTCAATTCAGCTTTAGTTCCTTCCCGGTGCGGAGAGGCCGTCGCTTAAGCGTTGCTTCGGAGGAGCAGTCGCTTGCCCTCCGTACAAGTGCAAAGTGGTCAAACGCCACTGAAGTGACATAATGCCGACAAGAATCAGACTACGCTTTGTTTTCCCGTGGCTCTGAATCTAGAAGAAAAAGCTGTTTTTCCCTGTCATTAAATGCCTGTATACATAGCTAGTCATATCATCAACGATATATTTTAATATACTGTTTAATGCCGAATAAAGGTGTTGTCATTTAATGCTGGATAAAGATGTTTTGTATTAACCGCATTCGAATCTCAGTTCTTAGCCAGGGCGAACTCCAGCTCCACGTGCTCCTTATAGAAGTGGATGCGCTGGCAATAAGGACGGTTGAAGGAGGTGCCGATTGTCCAGATACCATCTTGCAGACAACGATGCGTAGCACATTCACGGAACATGAGCATACATCGCTTCCCGGCGGACGTGGTGACCTAAAAAGCTGTCCGTTAAAGTGATCGGCCAGAGACGTACGATAAGAACCGTCCTAGCCATAACAGTGTTCTGTGCCGGCTAGGTAACGGATAGTGGACAGGCGGAATCGGTGAACATGGTGTACCCACTTCGTACCGTACCGCACGCCGTACCATACCGTACACCGTACCGTAGAATACGTTTACGGATATGGCGCGGACTAAGCCCGTACTTACTCCCGTACTAGTGTATTTTCCCCCAGAAAATGATTCCGTACCGTTCTCCGTGCTGCGGCAGTGCGGTGCGGTACGTAAACCCGTACCGGACCAGGACCGTATCGTGCTCTCTACCCCAAGATACGGTGCGCAATAAGGTCGGCTCGTCTAAGTATATGCCACATTGCATGGAAACTGGACAACAGTCTCACATTACCTATCTGGCTAATGTACGTACTCCACTTACGTTCTTGGTGTAAACTTCCGACGGAATTCGGTACTGGAAGCCGCCGTTCAGTTCTAAGACAATCGACGGAAGTGAGTTTCGTTTTCCGCAGTCGACGAAGTACGAACCGCTCGCATAGTCGTACTCGGAATTTGTGGCAGCCACCACTACATCCACCACGTTTGGCGGTGCATAGATATAGCTCGTGGTGGCTTGCAACTCTCCAGTAGCGTGGAGCTTGAGCTGGCGCTTTCCGATTGAGAACCTAAAGAACAGCTACCTATATGTTGTCTGTTCATGATCCCGTGCGTTTTGCACAACGTTTACGTGGTCTGTCTCTATAAAAGTGTCAGCTTATGCTTCATGCTTGTGGGTAGTATTGAGCACTAAACCGGCTGGTGAACGTAACGTAACTTGCACGTACTATCCGTTGGTCTCTCATGCTCCCAGTTGTCTGCATTTTTGTAAGCTTCCAGATAGTCCTACTCCCTGGTGTCTTCCGTAGGCCGCCCATGCCGTGTAGCAAAGCATGCTCCCACCCCGTCTAGGCATGCGCCTGTACGATTATTAATTATATTCAGTTATATTGTATTTATAATAAGTAGTAGAATTAAGGTAGTCTGTTGTGGCCTGCACCTGCTCGCAAGTGGTCAATGCTGGCTTTCTGGCCGTCTTCCGTGGTTTTGTTGGCTTGGGTCAACGCCCACGCGGTCCTCGCATGCGCACACCTACCTGTTGAATCCGAAGAAGAGAGTCCCATTGTAAGGAACTTTTGTTCCAGACGGTGTCCACTTGTTCAAGCAGTTGACCGTATCCTGTCCACCGATGACCAGTCGACCGCCAATTCTAGCTTGTCCTTCAGACGTCGGATCGGCTCTAAGTAGGTTTGCATGATTTAATGTCGATACTTTCGGTAAGCACTACCGATTAATGAACATCGAAATAGTCGGCTCGGGAATCTGCCAAACGAACGCGTAATCCGAGGGGAAGAACGGGAAGATTCCGTCCGAACCCCAGTTCGGATTCAGAGCTCCATGAATGGTGGAAGCCAAGTCGTACAAAGCATCTCCCATATCAAATGGGCCGAACTGAAATGTTAGAATAATTCATGCTCCTTGAGATTAATGAAGACTTTAGGAGGAGCCGGCATCGCTCTTGCGTCTGTGTTTTTCACCTACAAGCCGAAAGCAGTCATTCGCCTCGATACTTTTCGGAAATCGAGGAGTTGTGCCTCGATGTGGGCAGCTTAGCCCAGCTATTCGTAAGCCAAGCTAACTCTTGCTCCGTGAAGGTTTAGTAGGAGTAGAGGCAAGGCCTCTCCCCAGAAATTTACGCAAGGCACAAGCCCTACTACCGTATTGGTCCGAATAGAAGCCGACCCCTAATAGAAGCCGATCTCCAAAAATAAAAAAGTTGACTTGCCACAGAGACATGTTTAGAACACGTTTTAAAGCATAGGCGTGCATTCTAGACGAGAACTTTATGTCACTAAATTTTCAAATAAATTTGCAAAAATCATAGGGGGTACCCTTACTACCTTTTTTGAAAGCCACGCAAATTTGACCTTCGAAAAATAGAAGCCGACGGCTTCTATCCGGACCAATAGGTACGTCCTAGTACAGGGCCGTATGCAGGATTTCAGGATAGGGGGGGGGGTGGAGGTCGGGGACAGGGGGGGGGGGGCGGTGGACCCCTAAAATGGGCCAAAAGGGGGGGTCAACATGGCCTCAAATCACTAAAATAACGTTAGAAACGGCATATTTAGCCTTTGTAAACTATTTTACACCTCATTTATCTTGATTTTTCACTAACTTTCTAAAAAAATTTCTTCACCAAAGCCCTTACCCTATCGGCGGCCTTCGGCCGCTGACAGGCCCCCCCGCTAAATACGGCCCTGTCCTAGTAGCTAGGTCGAGGCAAGGCAACTTCTGCTTCTTGAAAACGACTGGTTTCCGACTTACCCGAAGGTTGTCGTGGATCAGTGTGCTAGTGTATCCGAAGTTGGTCATGCACTTCGGCTAAAATCCAAAAAATTTAAAGCATGCCTGGCTGTCTAGCGTCTTACATATTCGTAAATGCTCAGCTCCGAAAACGTTGGACTCGTTTTGACATCGGTCGGACGGTACGAAGACGAAGCACTAAACGTTTGCTGATTTTGCGACCCGTTGTGACTGGACGCAGTCCGCTAACCTCGAATTATACAGGTTCCGCCTGGGCTGCTGTGCATTGCCCACATTGCAGCTCCCATCCGCTCGGAATCCCGACGCGAGGAGGACCACCTCGTTCCAAACACTATCGAAGGTAAGGTTGAAAAGTTGTGCTTAACGACTGGTGAGACACTGTAAAAGAGTGATTAACATGCGAGCTGGGTAATCATCAAAATTGAGTTTATGGCGCTTAATGCTGCTGTACTAAGCTGAGATGATGCACAGCACCCCGTACCGTACTCCGTGCTGTACTGGCCTTCCCGCCCGTACCGTACTGCCGTACCATAGTGAGCCAAAATTGCCGTCCATTGCAACTCAACACGACGTTTAACAACACGGAACTGCATGAAATGGCATATTATAGCGCCGTACCTTATCAGCACCCCACTGAACCTCCTCCGTACCGGACTCCGTGCCGTTAATACGGCAAAATGACATGGCATGGTACGGAATTCGTTGCGGTATGTCTCATCACCGCTAGACATAAGTGGCGCGCAATGTGGCGCAAGGAGCCCAAATTTTACCTGGGGTACCGACGCTCACCGGCATCAGATAGAACTGGTCTGGGTACGGCAACACCGAATCCGGAACACCTTCCACCTGCGGGTAAAAGCCGGCGATCGGCGCTACGTATAGGTCTTGGAAGACGGCGCTTGGTGGCTCGGTCGGTAGAAGACCCGCTTTTACAGAAGCCACAAGGACGACAAGAAGAGCAGCAAATCGAAACATTGTGGTCAGCGGTGGAAAGAACAAATGAGGAGCACTTTGAGCGCTAATGAGGAGCGTTTTTGGAAGAAGAATAAGGAGCTGTGTATGCTTCCGGGCTTTTGTACCGATGATAACCGCAAATAAACAAAGCAATTAAGACAATGAAGCAACGGCTTGCCGCACCCACCATGTCCCGATTTCGGTCGCCACTCCTTGAAGGCTACCGACATTTTGGCGCCATTTTATGCAGTTTGCAGAATTTGTGCTTTGTCGTGCTGTTGTTTTAATGTGGGTATAGTGAATTAGGAAAACCTTAAAGCAAAGCGCCAAGAATTTTCGAAACTCCAATTTGCAAGTTAAGATCATCGGTGTTTTTTAGGTTCCGATTTAATAAAATTCTTCGTAAATTTAAATTTAAGAACTCTAGGTAAAATGTTTTGTCATTGCGGGCCGACTCGGAAGGATCAAACAAAACGGAAAATGTTTTTATTTTATGGTTTCATTTATTTCATTTTTCACTTTTCTTTATAAATTTTTATTTCTAGTTCCTAATCTTTTTTGTAAAAATATCCGCACACCCCTGCGATGCGGCACACTATCTTTTTTACCATGCAATGCTCTGAATACCCGACAATGCTATGCTGAACTCATTTAGACAATCGGATGCTGCTTGCCATTTTATTTCCCACAAATAGATTGCGTAATTATACAGACACGACGGGCTCGTTTGTGGCATCGACGCTTCTTGCGGTACTTAGTGCTCCTCGGACGAGCGCGATTTACGCGGGCACTGATCGCAGGTCTTCGGGCAGACCTCCTTCATGACCCGCTCGAGGAACTAAAATGGATTTTTGTGTATAGAGCTTGATGCATAAAGTGCACAAAAGTGGACCTAGCTGTATGAAAGACCGGAACTTACACGGTGGCGGCAAAGGTTGGAGAAAGCACGGCACGCTGACCCTTGATCCTTGCACTCTTGCTCCTCCGACGACTCTGATGAATGTGGGGAAGGACCTGCAAAGATGCGTATATTTAACAAACTTTCTCAAGCCGAACTTTTGAATAATGGTGCATTTAATATACATAAATAATTTTTGAGAGTTTATAGGTCGATTTTAGCCATTTCTAGCCCCTTTATTTTTTAAACATCATTTTTATTGTTTTTATTTTAACCTTTTAAACCACTAAATCAGCGATATTTAGCCCAATGACAGCTTATTTTGCAAGCTTTCTTTGCACTGTCGAGGAAAATTGCAAGTTCACTTACGCGGGCACTTTTTGCAGGTTTTTGGGCACTGCATCGCAGTCGGGCGTCCAAGGAACGGATGGTCGCACATGCGCTGCCTAAAGCGGCAGTCCGGCAAGAGATCGCGGCAAGGTGGCGGTGGTGGTGGACGGCGGGTGGAACGAGTTGGGCGACGCGGGGTGGTCTTCGTAACCCAGATGGGTGTGCGACGAGTGGACGGACTAAGCCGAGTGCTAGCCATCGTGGATGAGAGGGCAGTTGAAGGCTCACTAGTCGCCTCCGTTGAAGGGTCCTTGGTGGCAGCGGTGGGTGGCGCATCAGAAGCAACGGTCGAGGGCTCATCCGATGCCGGAGTAGAAGGCTCGTCCGATGCCGGAGTAGAAGGCTCGTCCGATGCCGGAGTTGATGGCTCGTCCGATGCCGGAATAGTTGGCTCGTCCGATGCCGGAGTTGATGGCTCATCCGATGCCGGGGTAGAAGGCTCATCGGAAGCGGCCGCAGTCGTTGGCTCCTCGGTGGCGGTCACTGGTTCGTCCGATGCCGGTGTTGATGGCTCATCCGACGCCGGAGTAGAAGGCTCGACCGGTGCCGGAGTAGAAGGCACATCCGGTACCGGAGTTGATGGTTCTTCCGATGCCGGAGTTGATGGCTCGTCCGATGCCGGAGTTGATGGCACATCAGAAGCAGCCGCAGTCGTTGGCTCCTCAGTGGCGGTCACTGGTTCGTCCGATGCCGGAGTAGAAGGCTCGTCCGATGCCGGAGTTGATGGCTCATCCGATGCCGGAGTAGAAGGCTCATCGGAAGCGGCCGCAGTCGATGGCTCTTCGGTGGCGGTCACTGGTTCATCCGATGCCGGAGTAGAAGGCTCATCCGATGCCGGGGTAGTAGGCTCGTCCGATGCCGGAGTTGATGGCTCATCCGATGCCGAAGTAGGAGGCTCATCCGATGCTGCAGTAGAAGGTTCGTCCGATGCCGGGGTAGTAGGCTCGTCCGATGCCGGAGTTGACGATTCATCCGATGCCGGAGTTGATGGCTCTTCCGATGCCGGAGTAGTTGGCTCGTCCGATGCCGGAGTTGATTGCTCATCCGATGCCGGAGTAGAAGGCTCATCGGAAACAGCAGCAGTCGTTGGCTCCTCAGTGGCGGTCACTGGTTCGTCCGATGCCGGAGTAGAAGGCTCATCCGATGCCGGGGTAGTAGGCTCGTCCGATGCCGGAGTTGATGGATCATCCGATGCCGAAGTAGAAGGCTCATCCGATGCTGCAGTAGAAGGTTCGTCCGATGCCGGAGTAGAAGGCTCGTCCGATGCCGGAGTTGATGGCTCATCCGATGCCGGAGTAGAAGGCTCATCGGAAGCGGCCGCAGTCGTTGGCTCCTCGGTGGCGGTCACTGGTTCATCCGATGCCGGAGTAGAAGGCTCATCCGATGCCGGGGTAGTAGGCTCGTCCGATGCCGGAGTTGATGGATCATCCGATGCCGAAGTAGAAGGCTCATCCGATGCTGCAGTAGAAGGTTCGTCCGATGCCGGAGTAGAAGGCTCGTCCGATGCCGGAGTTGATGGCTCATCCGATGCCGGAGTAGAAGGCTCATCGGAAGCGGCCGCAGTCGTTGGCTCCTCGGTGGCGGTCACTGGTTCATCCGATGCCGGAGTAGAAGGCTCATCCGATGCCGGGGTAGTAGGCTCGTCCGATGCCGGAGTTGATGGCTCATCCGATGCCGAAGTAGAAGGCTCATCCGATGCTGCAGTAGAAGGTTCGTCCGATGCCGGAGTAGAAGGCTCGTCCGATGCCGGAGTAGTAGGCTCGTCCGATGCCGGAGTTGATGGCTCATCCGATGCCGGAGTAGAAGGCTCATCGGAAGCGGCCGCAGTCGTTGGCTCCTCGGTGGCGGTCACTGGTTCATCCGATGCCGGAGTAGAAGGCTCATCCGATGCCGGGGTAGTAGGCTCGTCCGATGCCGGAGTTGATGGCTCATCCGATGCCGAAGTAGAAGGCTCATCCGATGCTGCAGTAGAAGGTTCGTCCGATGCCGGAGTAGAAGGCTCGTCCGATGCCGGAGTAGTAGGCTCGTCCGATGCCGGAGTTGATGGCTCATCCGATGCCGGAGTAGAAGGCTCATCGGAAGCGGCCGCAGTCGTTGGCTCCTCGGTGGCGGTCACTGGTTCATCCGATGCCGGAGTAGAAGGCTCATCCGATGCCGGGGTAGTAGGCTCGTCCGATGCCGGAGTTGATGGCTCATCCGATGCCGAAGTAGAAGGCTCATCCGATGCTGCAGTAGAAGGTTCGTCCGATGCCGGAGTAGAAGGCTCGTCCGATGCCGGAGTAGTAGGCTCGTCCGATGCCGGAGTTGATGGCTCATCCGATGCCGGAGTAGAAGGCTCATCGGAAGCGGCCGCAGTCGTTGGCTCCTCGGTGGCGGTCACTGGTTCATCCGATGCCGGAGTAGAAGGCTCATCCGATGCCGGGGTAGTAGGCTCGTCCGATGCCGGAGTTGATGGCTCATCCGATGCCGAAGTAGAAGGCTCATCCGATGCTGCAGTAGAAGGTTCGTCCGATGCCGGAGTAGAAGGCTCGTCCGATGCCGGAGTTGACGATTCATCCGATGCCGGAGTTGATGGCTCTTCCGATGCCGGAGTAGTTGGCTCGTCCGATGCCGGAGTTGATTGCTCATCCGATGCCGGAGTAGAAGGCTCACCGGAAGCAGCAGCAGTCGTTGGCTCCTCAGTGGCTGTCGCAGGTTCGTCCGATGCCGGAGTAGAAGGCTCGTCCGATGCCGGAGTAGATGGCTCATCGGAAGCGGCCGCAGTCGTTGGCTCCTCGTTGGCGGTCACTGGTTCATCCGATGCCGGAGTAGAAGGCTCATCCGATGCCGGGGTAGTAGGCTCGTCCGATGCCGGAGTTGATGGATCATCCGATGCCGAAGTAGAAGGCTCATCCGATGCTGCAGTAGAAGGTTCGTCCGATGCCGGGGTAGTAGGCTCGTCCGATGCCGGAGTTGACGATTCATCCGATGCCGGTGTTGAAGGCACATCCGGTACCGGAGTTGATGGTTCTTCCGATGCCGGAGTTGATTGCTCATCCGATGCCGGAGTAGAAGGCTCATCGGAAGCGGCCGCAGTCGTTGGCTCCTCGGTGGCGGTCACTGGTTCATCCGATGCCGGAGTAGAAGGCTCATCAGATGCCTGGGTAGCAGACTCGTCCGATGCCGGAGTTGATTGCTCATCCGATGCCGGAGTTGATGGCTCATCGGAAGCAGCCGCAGTCGTTGGCTCCTCAGTGGCGGTCGCTGGTTCGTCCGATGCCGGAGTAGAAGGTTCGTCCGATGCCGGAGCTGATGGCTCATCCGATGCCGGAGTGGTAGGCTTATCCGGCGCAGCGGTTGAGGTACCATTTGGTGCGGCGCTAGACGTATCTACCGGTGGCAAGCTTGGAGGAAGTTCCGCGGACGGCTGCTCGGTGGATGGTGCCAAGGTTGTTGCCTCCTCCGCCGGTTGCGTGTCTAAAACCAGTTTAGGTTTGCTACTGAATTTTCTGCTCATAGTCACAATAACATAAGAACAAGCATGGATACGACCACCACTTTTGTAGGAAGCCCAAAAAAGATAACCATAAAACACTTCATAGCCGGTGCTTACCCAGTATTATTTGGTTGCCGAAAAATCCAATTCGGCGCAGGACGTACCAGCCATCAAGGCCCGCTAAAACGGAAGTCTGTTGGAACTACTCACTGTTCGGGAAGAAGAAAATGAGTTCCCGTTCTACACTCGGGCTTATCTTAAATCATTAGTACTGGGCGGGAATCGGACCTCTATTGTTTTTGGAATCGAAACCTGGACAAAAATCGCGAAGTCATAGGCGATTATTCGATAATGTCTTTTTTTAAACTTGAACCCATAATCGACATCGGTTTGAATTTTTTACTGGATCGGGATCGACTCCGGGCTTGACGGTCTCCCAGCCTTATGCACCATTCACGTACTGGAAGAGTTTGCCAAAATCACGAAAGACCAGTGCATTTTCCTTGAGCTTTTATTAAGCCTCATCCCCTGTAGACGCCTGGTTGCGAACTTACATCCCACTCCCGAAAGCGCCAGCAACGTGAAGAGGAGAAGCGCCCATCGAAGTGAAGCCATGTCGATGCTCTCTGTGAAGCGTCGATGCGAATAGTGCCCTCTTCCCGCTTCCAGTGCTTAAGTATCCTACGAGACGGTCCTGATCTCCATCACTGTTCCCATTTTTTAGGGAAAGACCCTGTTCAAACTGAGCCTTACGCACGTAACAGCTGGTAAAAGTGCATCACGGTATTCACACTGGACCAATTGGGATATCAGAAAGCTGGCTAAACAATACTTTAAGGGATTCATAGCTATACTGGCGTGCACTTTCGCAAGTGCTCGGTCTCGAAAGGACATCGCGAGCGTTTGTTTGGCTCAACGGATCGGGTCCACTGACAAATGTTCTGACGTAAACATTGGCCTCAGTCTGACGTAACGGTCCTGTTCTCCGAACAGCCGGCAGAGAGGCAGTTCTTCGCACTTGCGGAAGATCTTCGCTAAATTAATGTGGCATTCACCTTTCTAGGAATCTCATTTTTTCGTTTCCGAGACGAAATCGTCTTTCTCCAAGACAAGCTCTATGTCCCTAACTGCTAACTGTTCTCCAAGCTGTCCGGTTAGTCGTAAGCTGCTTGCTGAAGCTCCTTTCTCCGATTTCCGCGGGCTATTTCGTCCTGGATGGATGTGGTAAAGCATACGAGCTTTCTTGCGGAATCCTAACCAACTAGGCACTTCGTTTGTGCGATGGCAGCACTGACAGCAGTAGTCGATTTACGGAGCATTGTGCGGTGCGGCGTACTCCTTGGACAGCTTCATGTTTATGGTACAAGTAGCGAACAATAGTATTGAGAAGCACAAAACGATAGGAATTCTAGAGTACGTTGTGAGAAAAAGCCTATGTCATATCGGTTCTAGGAGCATATGATCGTTGCAGCAAGACATAAGTTATATGTTGACCATTTCTCATATAATAGCGTGCAAATACGCCCGCCACTCTCCAAAAACCATCTAGCAAAAATTTAAAACATAATGTATTTCTTAGGTGTTTATGCGCCGTTCGCTCGCTTCAGTCCGTTAGTTGGAACGGTTTGGGGGTACCGCGAGCTGAAGGCATGGATGCTGCACGCCATGGAGCATGATGAATATGAGAGGGCATCAGGAATTATAATTCACCTAATTCCCAAATCCAAGATGACCATCCCTCCTCAGCTCGTCAAATCCTGCTTACGACCCGTCTTGGATTTATATACTTATAGGACTACTCGGTGAGCTTTGCTTTTCTGAGTAGGAACCAAAGACCGAACAAGAAAGCAGCTTTCTCGCGGCACCTCGTCCACGCGGAAACCTTGGCAACCGGTAATAAATCCTTCAACGAACGTCCTCGTGGCGATCACGTACGTAGAAATGATCCCGAGACGGCGGCATTTGGCATTCCAAAACAGGTTCGCCGTCCACTGCAGAGCCTTTTCATCACTCCCTTCTTCTTGGCGCTTTCCATATGAGCCAACTGGATTTTTCAACACGGAAGTCATTAGTGCGCCATTATCGCTTTATTCCGGCCATCTTCAAGCTCATGAAAGCTTTAGTATCAAGCTGAGGTTAAGTGTCGTTTTGCGACATGCTCGGGTAATCTCTCGATTTCCTTGTTTCTAGGATGTTCCTGCGGAGCGGGCCGAGAGACTCGCCGTTTCTCCGAACTTTTTGGATATGACGATGTCATATCCCTGCTACGCTGAGCCTTCGGAGCGGTCTTAGGCATCGGTTCCGTTCGTATAGCAAGATTTACCCGAACCGCTCGCGTAGATCTTCTTTTGTGGATATGGACTTTGATGTGCCCGCATCGACTGTCTCTGTTTGCTTAGCGACGGTTCGTCCCGCCTCATCTCCAGACCGTCCGCCAGGTGGTATCTTTGGCCGACACGTGACGTTCATTCCTGTGGTGGATTGGGAAATACACTCCCTCCGCCGATCAAAGCAGTGGTCCGGAAAATGACTTTATCTACCTACGATGACCTTTTGCTGTCCACGAAAGCGAAAGTGCATTGACTGAATGACGTTCACAAAAAGCCTACGCGGCTATGTTTGTTGGGACGCAGTGGCAGGATACGTAAACTCCCCCCTTCCTTCACCGAAAGGTTAAAAAAATTAAAACATGGAGAGTTGAATGGATCACGTGCCAAAAGCAAGTTTGCAACGTACCATTCAGTTCTTTATACAATTGTAAAATTGAAAGTAAGTTTGTTTACGAATTTAAATATATTTAATTTTAAATTTTGAACCGAACTGTGAGTGAAGCCCATAACACTGAACCAAGAAGGACGAAGGTCATAAAACTGAGCTAAACCGCGTATTTCTTCCTCTAAGCTCCAATGAACAATGCCCGGAGCATGGAGCATCCCAGCATTACACTTCAGCGAAACTGTGACAACCCCGTGGCTATGTGACACTACGCAAGAACAGCCTGACATGGGTCGTACACGGGCGGGATCTTTCTCGCAAAGAATGGACCACAGGGTGGATGAATTTAGGAAATAATTGATATTGAGTGCTTATGCTTATGCGTTTGCTAAGTTGAGCGCTTTTGAGTTGCGTTGATGATAGGACCTCTCCAAGCCCGATACACATCCCCGTTACCGCGAAGCTAAATGGGCCACCATGATCGGGTCCTTGCAGCGGCCCACGTGGCCCAATAACTCTGCATCGGTGTGCTTACAAAGCACAACTTAAACCTGCCTTTCTTACCTTCAGGTTTTCCGACACGCAACATTTCAGCGTTCAGGCGTGTTTATCCAACCGTTTGTTGACCTTGTGGACTCGCTCGCTGTGCTTACAAAGCACAAAACACAACGGTGCTCGCTCCAGACGCCTGGCCGCGCATAAAAGCAACGCACTCTAAGGGCATTTTGTGTTCCGAATGCTGAACCGTTCACGGCTTGCAGCACGTCCAGCTCATGCTTCTTGAAACAAGAGTTGTTTCGGCTTCACCTGTTATGCCCGTTGTCAGGCCGGTTGTAGAACGACGCCTGGACGGTCTCTTTTGACAAGCTTCTTTTCGTAGTCTGTGGAGTGTTGGAGGCGTCTTGGGGCTCGACGTATAGCCTAGTAGTCTGTTTATTTCTTGACGCTAACATATATAAATCTTATTTTTGTTTTATAATTTTATTTATTTCTTATATTTTTAATTTTATTTATTCATTTATTAGATAACTTTTTATTATAATTAAATATTCTAAGGGAAATTTTAGACGCGTCCTTCTCCCTCCCTACGAAAATTCTTCCGACTCGTTTGAAGGAGTAGATCCATGCTTGAAATTAAATTTACGTAATGCTTCATTATTTGCACAGTGTTTCGTTTTCTTCCGAATCCCATTTATTGCATGCAGAATAAGGTATCTCCAGCGAAACCACCCCCTAAATTAGGGGTTGGTTTCGCTGGAAATCAGGAGATGTTTCGCAGAAACCACTAGGCGAAAACCGCGAAACAACCCCCGAATTTTGACCACCCCCGAAGTAAGGGGTGCTTTCGCTGGAAAATAGGGGTGCAAACGCAGTTAGCCCAGCGCAAGTGATACGTTCGCTAACTCGAATAGCACCCACGGCGCTGCGCAGAGCTCCCGCTTGCGTCTCGCGTGCTGCCGTCCGTCCACATGGCCGCCAACGGCGGCCAGCCGGGATGAGGAGTGTCCTGGTATTTGCTTCCCGCGACCTTCGCTTCCCCTTTCTGAGTCGCTAATGCCGCCACCCGCCGCATTGACGCGTTGTGCTTTCACGCCGTCAATTTAGCCTTTCGCAGCTTGCCTGGTTTTTGTTCATAAACCGCAAAAATCACTTAACACATAGCCACGCACGTTTTTTTCGGTTTTTATTTACGCCATTCTGGGATTCCTGTTAAAGATTTCTTGGTTAGAACCCTGGAATCGGATGCTGGAAGCGAACCTCCGAGTCGCGTATCTCCGATATTTATTGTTATTTCTTTCAATGAAGCATACTCACTCCGCTTCAGATCACATTTTATAATCTGAAATGACGACCGCCGACTTTGTTTCCGCCGAGCAAAGCGATGAAATTCGCATCGAGCAGATGCGTAAAAGCGACGTCGACGCTGTCCACAAATTCATTCTCGGAGACTTCCGCAAGTTCGAACCCATGAACGCCGCCATGGAGCTTAGCGTCGAAGAGGCGGACGAGTTCTTTAAGGGTAAGTGGGGGCATCGGTTGACTAGCTTTTATGCTATTTATTAAAGAAAATGTTCCGTTGTGAGAGAGTTTTGAAGATTTTGGAATAAAATGCTGAGAATTCCAACTTTTATGACAAATTAATTTTCGACAAACTCTTTTTGTTTTCAGAGCTCGTCGAAGCCGCGGATCCGCAAGTCAGCTATCTGGCGAAGGCCGCCGACGGACGTCTGGCGGGCGTCGGCCTCGCATGCATAATTCATCGTCCGTCCGCTAGCGACGCGAATGGCGGCGAGAGCGCTTTCAAGCCTGAGGGAGAGTGCTTCAAAGTGCGGGAGATCAAACGGATCATCTTCGAGCTGGAGTCCAAGATAAGGGATTATATCGTTTTATTCTGTAGAGTCTCACACCAATTGGCTCGGCTTTCTAAAATAAATAAACTTAAATTTTATTATTGCTGTTATTATATAAATAAACATTAAAAAAGTAAATAAATTTAAATTTCATGTAATTAAAAAATCCAATTCGACAATTTAAATTAATTTTTTAATTAAATAAGAATAGTTATATGTAAATTTATGATAAAAATGCAAATACTACTTACGGCATTTCCGTTGTACTAAATATTTGCAACTTGATTTCAGATATGGAGCCTGGTCCCATCTGAAGTGAAATCACTCCTCTACTGGATCATCGTTTCCGTGCACGGCAACTTCAAGCGGCGCGGAATTGCGCGCAAGCTGGTGACGCACAATTTGGATGTGCCCAAGCGGATGGCATGCCAGGGCATTATCACCGAGGCGAGCGCCTTCAATTCGCAGCAGGTACGTCACATGACGGCAAAGAAAACTTTCCGAACGGCTCGAACCGAGCGGATGGAAAATCCGAGCGCCTCGGAAAGCGCAAAGGAAGCCTAAGCCTTTCGCTTGTCCTTACGCTATTTGACTTTCTCTCCGGCTCTAGCAAATTGTACTCCATTTGGTAGCGAAGGAGCATTGAACCACCGACTACCATTGAACACTGTTGGGATTTAGAATTTTTTATTTTACATATCTATTTTAGCATTTGAAGCTAATTGTGATTTTTGAAAAACGCCTTTATATTTAAAAAAATAATTATTTATCTTGTTCGCAGGAGTGAAAATTTCAGGTAATTAGTTTCCTGCATGACTCTACTTTTTAGCTCTTCGCGAAGCTCGGCTACCGGACGCTTGCAGAGATCCACCACAAGGACTGGACGTCGGACGCCGGCAGTAGGATATTCAGCTGCTCCGATGGAACGGAGAAGATCGTCCTCACGTACAAAGAGTTCTAGCGATGCGAATGCCGTAAAATGCACACTCTTCCACTTTCTCTACGTAGGCCGCCGTTTGACTTTTACGCTTTTGGATGCAATGACGGTTATTAAAAACGTTCGAGCTTAACTGCTTGCTACATCCAAGGAGAAGGATTAGAAATCTTGATTAATGTTCGAAGAAAGCGAATAAGTATAAGCAGAGAAGAATTTTGGCTGACATGAAGTTTGGGCATCGCGGTTTACGCCAGCTACGTGTATGTTTAGAGCAGAGTACGCCTGCTCGGACCATTTGTATGCGTTCCTCCGAGAAACGGGGGTCGCCTCGGACGTTCCTGGCCCCGCTCCTCGAATTAACTCCCATATAAGCCCCATATAAGCTGGTGTGGCGTCCAACTCAGCTGCAGACGCGGTAGCGAGGCTGAACTTGGTAGCTCATAAGGCTCGGCAACCGGCACCTTACCATACTCCGTACCGTACTCCATTCGGTACGTACTTGTGCTAAATACCAAGCCGTACCGTATAAAACTAGAGCCGTACCGTACTCCCTACTGTCCAACCGCGCCCGTACCATAAGTCGTACTGTCCTGACCCACCCGCACCGTGCTCCGTACCGATGGGCGGGCAGTACAGTACGGCCGTTCCACCTGCACGGTTTCCGACCTCTAGTAGCTCATTCATTCATACATTCGCCCTTTTCGTGGCATGACCCCTGCCGAGCGGATTATTTCCCGCAACGCATCGACCAGCGTGAGGGTCACTCTCTGCTGCGCATCACTAGTGAGCGGCATGTGGTCGGCCGCAAGACGATCGTCGGCACAAGGCATTCGGCAGATCAAAATGTTCTGGACGTCGCGCGCTTTTTTGGAGTCAACCATAGTGGAGGAGTGCTAAGTAGGTCAGCCACGTTCGTTCTTGCCGCGCAGTCGTTTCTTGGCTCACTAGAAACTGTCGTCGCAGCTTGCAACAAGTTTTCCTCAGTCAGTTTGACACTCGAATTGGCGGGGGGGGGGGATTCCCGGAAAATTAAGATGGTTTTTCAAACAATTAATTTCACGAAGGAAAGGAAATTTTGCAGCGTGTACGCGTGGCATTGCTTGTGCTGCCCAGAACAGGGATTCTCGCAGCAGTCATCACAAATTTCGCATTTTCCAAAGAAATACGCAAAAAAACTGAGTTTCGTCCGTTTGAGTCGCTTGAGCGATATTATGTTTGATGCGCGGCAGGCTACATTTGCCAACGTGCAAGGTGTTGAGCTTTTTTGCCTCTGTACTTCAAGCGAAGACAAACTTTTCGGACTGTGATGGACACAAACAGTGCCAACAATGCAATATTTCTTAAAAGCTAGGTCCTTGCCCACTCCATAATAAAACCCTTACCGCCTATTGCGCAACAACCTCTGCCGTTAGCCATGCGAACCCTCAAACGCGTTCTATCAGCGTGCCTTCGCGCTTCCTTCGTACTTGCGTCGCTCTAGAATGCATTAAATGATCGACTCTGTTCATGCTTAGGACCAACCCAGCCGACATGGAGGACGCCGCCAACAAGATGATGAAGTCTACGAATGCCAGAAACGCAGCCGAATATGTCAAGTATACGTCTTATAGCTTAGCATAAATATCAGCGTTGTTGAACTTAGGTTCTCTTCACGACCCCCCCCCCCTGAAGGCCCGCAGATGAAAAACGTCCTTTTGCGTTTCAAGCGCTGCCAGACGTCAGAAGGTCATTCTCAAGATGAAAAAGGTGCCACATCTCTTCAACGCTTTCTTGAGGATGACGCACAACATGAACCAGGTGAGTGACAGAAAGCATTTGCCACCAAATTATCCTAAAGCCAAAGTAAATATTGCCGGTAGCTACTAGATTCCGCGTCGGAGGCCGTTTTTTTGGAGGAATCTGATCAGGGCTTTTTTTGGAAATTGGAATTTTAGATATTTTTTTGGAATCGGGTCCGATTTGGGCTCTCGTCTAATTTTCACGGCGTTCCGTCCGGTTCTCGTTAAAAACTGTACCGATATTCTGCAGTCAAAAGTACCTCATCTCTTAGCGAAGCACTACGAGAAGGCGCCTTACTTTTAGGCCAATGCTGCAAGTGCTCGGCGTGACGCCAACGTCGAATTCGTCAGCAACTTGCTGGCTGACAGCAAGCTCTAATGGCAAAGCGATCAAGTCAGTGCCCCGAGCGTGTCCTTCTCGACGATTTTTTAAACGAGCATCCCTTTGCTATGCTTTATCGTTTTCTTTGTGTACACGTTCCTTCGACGCTCTTATGCGCTTTCTGAGTGAAATAAACCTTACAATATTATGTGAATTGAACAAATGCTACGTAGACGCAGCCGAAACTAAGTTAGCGGACGGTGGGAAGGAGGGAGGTCAAATATTTCAGCGTTACTATAGGGGGGGGGGGCAACGATAAGTTGACCATGGGGCTCCCGTAATGACCCTGGTTCTAGTGGCAATAAAGGACTGACCCCCTTTGCCACTAGTCTCGTCATTGGGAGAGGTCTGCTGACCGTCGCTAGCCCGGCTTTGACCAGGACACACTTTGCGCCAAAATGTTACCACCTTATTCACTCCAACGCGTGCTGGTTACAGCAGAATTCCGCGAAGGGACCTACTATCCGAAAGAAACGATATCTTACACGGTGTTTGTCACGCTACGTCTGTATGCGACGAATCGTGGACATGAAACGATCTAGACGGACTCCAAACGCGGCGTTCATTGCTCGCTGCCCAAAATACAATTCCCGGTATTTCCATGCGTAGATAGCGTGTTGGTATCTTCGAGGAAGGCGAGACGTGTAAAAACCACGTAGCTGCTCTAGTGCCACTACAATGCTGCGGGCAGACCACCTACTACGCTTGCAAATTCCGTTTCCGCATGAAGCCCGTATGTCTTGTACCTGTGGCATATCAGATTTATTTTCATATGCCCTCTTCTGTGGATAGTTGTGCGAGTTTTGGCTTGACCTTGCCTGCAAGACTTAGCTCTCTCTTTAAGTATATTTCCAAACCTAAGCCGAGGTCTGAACAAAAGGATTGCTCAAAACGTGGTCGTAAAAACGCCTCGGAAGGCATAAGCCTACGCCTAAAATTACCGTTGAAAACTGGCCGAATGAATGAAAAAACGATGAATATTTGTCCCATCCCTTTATCCCATCCTCAACACATGATGCTTTAACCGACTCAGACTAACTCTAACTACGTTTTTAGCACAAAAAGCGCGCGGCACAAAGTACATTTTGGAGTGATGAATGAAACGGAAATCCCAGGCGGATTCACTGAGTTCGATCGAGACACCGTAGATGTACCTCGCGCCTTCTATGAGGCTCTTAGCGGCGGCATCATCGTCGTCTGCGACGTCTTCTTCCTACTCGTCATTGTCACCAGGCCTTCCTTTGGAGAACGGAAGGAGTTCATTATTCTCGCGGCTAGCATACTGCAGGATACTTTCTACGGCGTGACCTTCCTAGACAAAGGGAGCTTCAAAGTAAAGTGGTACTACTCGGGCGAAACGAGTAAGCGCTTCACTGTTCCGCTTATACTGGGATTTTCTATGTTACCCGACGGGAAGAGTCGCATAAATGATTACCATGATTGGTAGTTAAAAGGATTCTCAACCCATCGGTTTTTGAGTTCTCGGAAAATGGCCGGAAGACAAGTCTACTCGTCGAAAAATTGCACACGTGATAGAACTGATGAATTGGGTGACACACACTGAGAACTCTGTTCAAACCAGACTGAGCCCTTTTCTAGCGCTGATAATTTCCTGACAAAGCCTACCCCAGTTCGAATACTACACCGGTTGGATGCTTAGGTTTGTGCTTAAGCGTAATATGGCCAATGGTAATGTTTTGTTACAACGTGTGCTCAATCCAGGCCTCACCGCAGGATGCGCTTAAGCTATGTGGCACGGGCTTTGCTTTGCTCGGCCTTGGTGCTTAGATCTCGTGCCCATTTGAGCACGGCCCTGCTCAAGCGTTTAAGTCATCTCGGGTCTAGTCCTGCGTACTACGAAATAGGGCAGCTTAGCGAGTCGGATAAATCGGGCCCTTGCCGTAGACCTCGGGATCACTTAGAACGGGCGATCTGGTCTAAGCGGTTATCACGATTCGCACTGTCCAATGACGATACTTCAGTGTTGCCCACTGTGCCGCCGACGGAGTGCCTTAAGAAAGTGAGTGCCGTCCTGAACGCGTACGTCCTACCCGGCTCCGGTACCGTCATGTTGTTCACCGCGATCGACCGGCTCTTCGCCGTCTTGTTCCCCATAAAATATACCGGCATGGGTGCTCGATACGCGCTCGGTCTAATGCTGACGGCGTACGCGTGCTCTACGCCAACGTTTCTTTACTGCATCATCAACTCTTTCTTCGGATTCCCGCCGGGAACATTGGTACGTTGTAGGCACGTTGTTGTTTGTTCAGGCATGGGCTCAACAAAGGCCCGAAGCATGCAGCCACCGTTTTACTGCCGTACGAAGAAAGTGCAAAGAGCCCAATATTTCCCACGCTCTCCAAAAAAATTAAAATTTTTTAATTAAAGTAAACTAATTTTATATTAAAAAGTTTAAATTGTTAAATTGAAAAAGCGTATGTTCAAAAAAATTGGAACGTACGAAACGAGACTGTGGGCCTCAGTTTGATCCAGGGCGACTAGAAATCATGCGAATGAGACAATTTATGCTCTCAATGCTCAAGATGCATTCAGACGAATATTAATTGCCCATGAGCGTGCTTTAGGTCTCCATCGAATGCGACGGTGGCACCGCATGGAATGGCAATACGATGGACTACGTGCGAATCCAACGCTGCACGTGCACAATGGCTGGCACGCTCTTGTACGCGCCGATACTTGTTCGGGTGCTCAAGGTTACCAAGTAAGTCGCTTTGACTCGCTTACACCTCAAATGGTCCGTATATTTATTTAAGGTAACTATGAACAACTAATATTTAAATTAGATTATTAATTAAATTAGTTAAACTTTGTTATTTAACTTATTAAATGGGTTAGTTTATTAATATTATGTTATTCATCTTTTAATTTACTATTAAAAAGAAAATTATTACGCGTGTATATTTACCGACGACCATCTACCATGTTCAGTCATAGGCAAGCGGTACATCTGCGCGCGAAGAAGTTCATCCGTACGACCGTCACCGTCTCCATGATCACTGCGTCGCACTTCGTCCTGCTCGCGGTGCCCGACATCCTGTACTTCATCATGCCCAATCCTGCGGTGCCGTTGAAGAACGTTCTCAAGAACATGATCACCTCGCAAGGTACGCCCTAATGGCACCCATCTAAACGGCCTGGTCTCTGTTCCATAAGTCTAGTTTGATTTCTGATGAATCATTGGTAGGCCTAGCTCGGCTCTGATGATTCCGATTAGGCTTCGGTGTAATCGGCCTACTTCTTGGCTCAAGCTTAAGCCTCCGTCGTTGAGCAAGGCTGACTACGTTCCTGAGGCCTAACCTTAGTTCGCCCTCAATGATTCTGGGTAGGCCTAAGACTAGTCCATCCTGCACACTATTATTCACATTTAAGCCTACTTGTTTTCGTTTGGCTACTGGATTATGTGGCTCACGTCTGGTAATGCCCGGCCGTTTAGGCTTTGCCGTGACGTAGCCCGACCGTAATACCTTGCCTTGCTTTGGCTTTCCTGCGGCTCACCTTAAACTTAGAACCGTCTCTGAGTATCCGCTCTTGTATAGATTGGAATAAGTGCATTAAGCTCAGGTGTAGTTGGAAGCTGTTGCCAAGGTCAATGCTAAGCCGCTATGTAGGCGAGCGGCCAAGGCAACTTTTCCACCCTTAAATTGAACATGCGCCCCAGGCAGAAATGGCGACACCGTATATGTTTAATAATATTTTCTGCTACGCAATTGATACGGCCAAACGTTTCCGTGATTTTTTACGTCATTCTGACCTGTGACGAATTTAGGTCTCGTTAACGTGCTGATCTACCTGCTAATGCAGCCAGAACTGAGGCCGTGGCTCATCGTCCGCCGGAAGTTCTTCCCGAAAATGACACCAGTAGTTAGCCCTATGGGACGTCCGACTACCACCGCCATGGCGACCACAAGAACTGTTATTATTGCTGCTTAGCCGAGAAAGCCTTATTGGATCTACGATCTTTTGAATAGTATTTGTATTGCATATATTATTTTTCATTATTTTAGACTAATAAGGTATTAAGATAAATACTAAAATATAAATGATTAGGATAAGTATTTGGATAATATAATAATCATTTAGAACAATAATAAGTAGGTATCTAAGAATAATTAAATAATATTTAACAGTTAAGTATATATTGATAATTTAATTTTTTAAATTTCTGTCATGAGTTTTCTTCTTTGCTGACGGTCAACAGCCCACAAAAATGGGATAAATGCCCTATAACCGGGATAGCCTGAGACCTCTAACGCTATGTCCCAGCTCAACACATCGCTTTATTTGCATTCACGAGCCAGACATAGTCGTCTCAGACCAATCCGCAAGCTCTATGCAGAGAGCTGGCAAATAGCCATGAGGGCCGCGTCATCCCGCCCATCCCAGTAGCCGTTCTTGGTCCCATAGTCGTCGTCGTTCCGCTGAAGGCCGCAGACGGTCATGCGGGCGCCCCTACCCCCGTCCGTGGGCAAGCCGTGCGGGAAGCGAGGATCCCAGTTGGTGTAGTCGTCGGACGGAGAGCCGTCGGCCCACAAGAAGTTCGACCACATGTGCATGTTCACCCACAAAGTGCGATAGAGTCCGATGGCGAAACCGTGACAAACGTTGTCCGCGAGACCGCCGGCTGCTCTCGCGAATTCTGGAAAAACGCTAATGTGCCGGTCCAGAGCAAAGCTCGGCGTCCGACAGTCGTGCCGGAAGCCGTACCGTTCCGCGTACCGTACTGACCGTCCTTACACGGTACAGTAAGGATCGGCAGTCGACAGCCGTGCCGTACTCCGTACCGAACTGACTCCCCCCGTACCGTATTCCGTACCGTACTGACCCTTCCCGTAGCGTACAGCACGGGACGGAGTAAGGTAAGGGCCGTAATACGGTACGGTACGGCCGTAGTACGGCCCTCACTCGTTATAAAATTCCAGACAATCGAAGCCGTACCGTACTGGATCTTCACCCGTACCGTACTCCGTACTAGGAGCCCCACCGGTACCGTACTTCGTGCCGTACAGTACGGAGTACGGTACGGTATGGCCGTACTATCCGTACGACTGCTGACCTTTAGTAAAGACCATACTCAGTCCGTGCCGTACTCAGTATTGTGCTGTTACCCAGTTCCGTATTTGGTACGATGCTTCCGACGACTTACACGTAAGTGTCGCCGATGGCGAAAAGGCCACAGAAGAAAATTACTTTGCTTCGAGAAGGTAGAATTCAAAGCACTCACCGACGGTGGCGTAGTTCGAATCGTTGCTGTGAATGCTGACGAGGTCGCCTCCGAACTCCGCGCAGCGAGCTCGCTGATTGATCCAGAAGTCTCTCGCAGTTATTACCTTAAGAATAAACGTTAAAAAATGAGTATTTTGACAAGAAAACAAATTATCGATGAAATAAATAACACAGCGCTTACCCGTAAGCACTTTCCCTGCACCGCGACGTAGGTCCATTCAGGAGGGCAACGCGCCGGCTCGGGCACACCGTCGGGTACGACCTTGGGCTCCGCTACCGCTTTGGCCAACTTCAAGGAATTTCTCGGTATGGCTTGCGCGATTGCTGCTTCGGCTGGGCTGTCATTTTTGGGCGCTGACGACACCTGACAGACGTAGGGCTTCGTTTCCGAACAGAACTGACTGTGCCAGCGTCCGTCCGTCACGTTGATTGCAGCGCAGTAACCGGCGCGAAGAGCGGGGTGTCCTAAGGCGGCGCATTACCATCATCCTAATGGGCGAAAACAGGTTTTATAATGAACATTGCTCGGTTGTGGCCCGCCTTCCACAACAGCGCGAAGCCAGAGAAGAAGGCACTCAGTGTCGACTAGAGGCCCTATCCTCCCTCCCGCCCACACCCATGCCATGCACAGGAACAAGAAGAGCATGGACCAGGATCCTCACGTTAAGCGTAAGGGCTTAACGTGAGGATGAGGGCATACGCATACGACGGCCAAGTATGCTACGCGAGGTGTACGGTTCATATGAGATAGCATGTCACGCGTGATTACACGCTTGCATGCCCCGGAAACCGCATTCAACGCACTGGCTCATGCATGCCAAACAAAGAAAGAGGTGAGCCAACCAAATTGATGCATGCTTTGAACATCACATCATGCACATCATCGCGTACATCAGACCAGCGCCTGATGAATGACAAGGATGGGAGTTTCGCATGCTAGTGTTAAGGGCTCGAATGGCATGCGACGTTCATGTATGACATTCACAGGAGCCCCGCGTAGCTGCACATGCGACATATACGCATCCCAGCGTGGGCACATGCGTGTCATGCTGTGACACACCTTCTTAGGTATAACTCGTCCTAGAAGCTCGCATGGCACGCATTCGACTTGCACGTGACACACAGCGACTGGGATGTCACGCGAATATCACGCATGCTTGAACAGGAGACTCACATTGTGAAATACACAGTCGCGTGGTGTCTCTGAGACTTCCACGGTTAGGTAACTCACCGTATGCCCAGCGCGAGAACGAAGAGAACCGGCTGCCGTCGGTCCACGACCACATGCCGGCCGCATCGCTAGTGAACCAGCCGCCAAGCCAGAAGTCCCGAGCACAGTTAAAGCCCGCTCCCCTCGAGACGACAGTGTTCGCCGCTTCACTGGAGATCGAGGCCAGATGTCCGTCGCGTGCGTTGCAATCGATTTCGGCCTGAACATATGGCTTTGGGAACAAGCGCATGCCGGATTAAATCCTTGCTCTGCATACAAAAAATATTATTTAGGCCTAGCCCTTTGGTTAGGACCTTCGAGGGGACGTTAGACCTTTTACGAAAATGTTAAGCGAGCCGAGGCCTAGCGCTGTGTAGGCTCTTGTGGAATGGGGCCTAAGCTCGGCCTATTGCCCTTCGTCGACCTCAAACTTAGGCATACATCTATAAATTCAAATAAATCACCGACTTAAATAGGCAACCTATTTTATTGCTGTGATCAGAGTTCGAAATGGGCCGGCCTGGACCCGGCCGGTCCTAAAATTTTGGGTTTGACATGGGCCGGGGCCCGGTCGGGCCTTAATCTCTGGGCCTGGGCCCGGCCCGGGTCGGCCCGTCTGTAGTATAGGCCAAATTCAGGCCAGCCGGGCCGGGCCGAACAAACTTGGGCCCATTTCGAACTCTGGCTATGATATGTTCCTTACATCGTACCACGTCGCCGGCTTGAGCCTGAAGAGCAAGCAGTCGTATCGGTCAGCTCCCTCGACGGCACCGTCCGGGCATTTTGCGTAGACAGCGCTGGCGAGCGCAAGAATGCTCAGAGAATACAGCCCATACATGTTGCTGCGACAAGTGCCAACAGGTTTCACAAACGTAATAGAAGGGTGTCCTCCAAATCAGCTCTCAGATGGCTTAGTCAATGCTTAACCGGCATTAAGTACCTAATCAAGGAGAGACATGCGACGTCCAGGTCGCTCCCTAATAAGCCGATTGTTCCCTCTTATGCTCGTGATCGCTTCGCGTCCATATCACCGAAAGACGACAGACAACACTTTGACGTTATGGGATCGGTTTGCTCGATGATCGGAATGTCGTTCGTCTTCAGTGAGCAACGGGACTAATCTTGTACTGAATTGAATTGACTAGCTGATTAAGGCTACAGACGGCACTCTTTTGCGATAAGGACGAAGAAATACACTTGCGGTTACACGTAAACGTACACGCCATGCACGCCGCATAATAGCGCACCGTAGACCGCCTTTCATGCGAGTCGACTAAGAAACGCAAGGCTTTCTGTTGCGCTTAGGCTTAGTAATCGGATGGGACAGTAGTGGTACTCTTTGCACAAATGAGTGGTACGCCTAATGTTAATCATACTTGCCGCATGAAATTAGTGGTGCTCTCATGTCTTAGACAGAATTTTTGACTTGCATATGTTTAGACAGATCGCAGTTTGAGGCTAGCTCCAGCTCAGGCGAAGAATACTTCTAAAACCCATGAAATTTCAGACGGCCGTCGCGCATGTGTCGAGTGACAAGTACCACGTTGGTTCCCATTAAGGAACCGGAATTTTACTGAAAATTGTACTGTCGGCCGGCGACGGGTAAGGGAGGACCAAGGGAAATTTTTATATTTCAGAAAATTGTGATATTTTGACAATTTTTGCTCAAATTTCCGATTAATTTTGTGAAATAAGAGTAAAAATCTCGTTGGCGGCGCCTGCGGCGGGCTACTTTAGAAAAAAATGCTCAAAATCACTCTTTGAGCGTCAATTTTTCCAATGATCAACTGATAGCTTGACCCAAAATTCGCTCTGGCGGCGCCTGCGGCGGGCTAACCTAGGGTTATACACTCCAAAAACGCGTTTAAAAAGGTTAAAAGGGCGAAAATCCGACCTTGCCGAAAAACACCAAAGGGGGAATTGACTGTACGAACGGACTGTAATCGTTACGTTCTGTGAGTTTCGGTTCGGCCGTATAAAGACTGTATTTCCCCTTTCGGCTCAGTTTTTCGGCATAGTGCTCGCTAGTACTGGTCGAGGACGGTGACGATACGGATCAGTTCGAACGGGTCGTTTAAGGAAAGAACGAGAACGGTATTTTGGTGTCGTCTGCGTATGACGGCGGACATTGCAGTCGTCTAGCTGAACAATCGCCGTGGAGATCAGTATACGCGGCCATATTCTGTAAACTGTCGCACATGCGGTTTTGACGGAAAAATGACGAGCGGCACGTATTGCCGCATTTCCTCTGACAGACCTCCGGGGTTGATTTTCGGATGGTCCGTTGAACGGGAGTCTATTAGCAAAAAATAACGAAAAAACTTCGGAAGATTTGGCAGAAGTCGTTCAATTTTTTGCCAAAAATTCAGCAAAAACTGTAATTTTTGCTTCATTAAATGCTCTTAAACGTTTTAATGTTAATTAGCGCAATAAAATTTTCCGTAAACTTGGTAATCCCGTTAAAACTAGTTACTAACACGTGCACACCATGCAAACGGCGTACCGAAGACATAGTTTGATGGAAGCATACCTTTTTTTGGTTAGAGGGAGGGGTTTATTTTCCGGATCCCCAATGGACAGTGGTCAATAGGAGGGAGGTCTAATAGGAAGGCGGTTGATTGGAGTAAATAAGGTATGTGTTTTTTGCCTGTTTAAGACGGAGGCAGAACGGAACAGAACGATACAGGTAGGGCGGGAATTAAGAACGTGAATTTATCAAGCAAAATTTGGGTGGGCTGACCCTGACCTTTCCCTATGACCCTTCCCCCACGCTACCTCATTGCACGCCACGTGTGCATCTCAACGTGCCAAGCAAGAAAGAGCGAGCCGCTGGGCAGCGGACCCTACGTCATGGCATTAGGCGGGATACGCACTTATCTACAACCATGCTGTCACTACGCTATAGGTTCGCATTTTGAATGTTACGCCGACTGCTTCGATCTTCAGTCACGTGTTCTCGCAGAGGCTTCCCGTCGAAAAAGACAAAAGACCATACTAAAGACCGTCCTCTGCGCCAAAGTCAAAAGAGCGTAATGTTCCGAGAGGGCGCTGGGCGGCAAACAACTTTGTCGGGGACGTGATAACGGCCGAATGACCGCTCAATTCAGGGGCGCAAACAAGCGCGCCGCAAATCCGCCGCGAGACAGCGCCGGGAAATTTGCGTAATCCGACCGTTTTCTGGCCCTCGGAAGGGGAAAACGCTGGAAGCTTCAATGGCGTCAGTTAAATAATCCCGTCACGAGTCGGCCGCTACGCCTCGCTCTTTTCGTGCCAGGTACTCACTTTCACCAGTTGTTTCGTTGCGGGGGTGCGCTTGCTAGCTCTAGGAAGACTTTTTACTTCTCACGTGTTTAGTCGTGCCGTGTTTTAGCGGTTTGCCTCGAATGCGGTACGGTTAGGCAATCTTAGGCTAGAGATGACGCGCACTGGGCGCTAAAGATCGGCCACCGTACAGGTGGTACGGTCGTGCCGTACCGTACTGCCTTACTATCGGTACGAAGTATGGTATGGGTTGGTCGGGACAGTACGGCTTGTGGTACGGGCGGGGTTGGCCAGTAGGAGTACGGTACGGCTTCGGCTTTCTCTATAGTAGCACTAGTACGGCTAGTACCTTACCGTGTTACGGACCGTACCGTACCTCACCCTGCGCTACGGCGTATGGTACGGCTAGGGTCAGTACGGTACGGAATACGGCACGGCTGCCGGTTATCGATATTAACTGGGAGCGTCCAGAATTGTGAGTTCGACATTGCCTTGATTGCCTCATGCCCATATTGGTGCATTTCACATTGGTCCTCCGGACCCCAGCTCCTCCTTGTGGAACCACATAATTGGGCGCTACCACACCCCGGTTTGTGGGCCTGTCGTGATGCCGTTGTTAGTACCTGTTGTCAGCAATTTGTCTCTTGTCTCCGACACTGGGGTAACTTCGTAACTCTGTGAGTTTAGAGCGTCGTCGTGCGGCGAAGCGCAAAACCGATGTCGGAAACACAGAATTTTGATGCGGGCCGGCGGCCCTCGTACTTCGTGCCCGTCGACAGCGTCGGGCAGAGACTTGACCAGCAGGGAGAGCAGAAACGGTAAGCGCAATTGCGTTTTTCATAGTCCCGATCGGGGATCGGTAACGTCGCACGCTCACGAACATGATTATGTGAGAGAGAAAGAGAACTTAAGTTAGGTGTAAGGCAGCGCCGGGTGGGAATCGGCATCGAATATCGGTCGCTGTCAGATGCCCTAAGCACAGAATCGGAATAAGCATCGAATACCGGTAATTTTTGGGATCGTAAACGGGTGCAGGGATGGGCGGGTCTTGGGTTTGGTCTTGGTCCCGGTAGTCTTGGTGGTTTTAGTCTTGGCCTTGGTCGTCGAAAAAATTCCGCCCATCCCTGAACGGGAGCCGGAATATATTAGAAATGACCGAATCCATCAATTCCTTTCAGCATGTGAATTCTTGTAGGCTTAGAATCGGCACCGAAATGGGACTTTTCGCAAAGGGATCGTTAAAAGTTTGGAATCCGGTTCCGGAATATTTGTTCAATTAAAAAAATTTAGATCCGCTCTCCGATTTATCTATGTTTAAAAAAATAATAGGTAAGTAAATTTAATTTAATTTAATAAAATATGTGGAGCCGGGTTCAGAGCCTGATAAAAATCTGGGTTCGTCTAGGATAGAAAAATCGCGATATTTAGCAGCCGCACGCAGGGCTCCCAGACCGCCTTCCCTGGGGGGCGGACGCCCCCTTTTTGGGGTCTACCGCCCCCCCTTGGCAAAGCCGCCAGGGGGGCGGAAAAGTCAAAAAAATTCCGGATTTCAGACGGTCCGTATCAAATTTTCAACGAATATTTGCCCAATAATCCAAAAATACGCGCTGGCGGCGCCTGCGGCGGGCTATATTGGGCTAAATACTCCAAAAGCGGCAATTTAAACTGGCTAAAATGACTAAAAGAAGCTAGAAGCGATGTAAAATACCCCGTGTAATTGCTGTCATTGGAATAAAAGACATGTTATTTACCGCCTCCCGAAACCGCCCCCTTTTTGGTCATGACCGCCTCCCCCCCCCCCTACGCCCCCCTAGAAGGGGTCCTCCGCCCCCTTTCGGCAAATTCCATCTGGGACCCCTGGCCGCACGTTTAATATTATTTTGCCAGTGCGGTACCCCGCTTGACGCTATAGTGTCACTAGCGGCTGAGCGTTCCCCCTGATCACTGCGTCACTTCCGCCGCACCGTCGCGGAATGCACGTGAAGGCTTCTTCGTCATCCTCGCAGCGTTCGTCGCGCACTCAATCCCACCGCCTATCACTCTCATCCGATGACCCACGCGTTGCGCAGCGCAGCAGACTGACCGCCGATGACCGCAGCCGCCGCCGCGCGATGACCGATTGCGGCGTCACTGCGCTTTGTCCTTTTGCGGCGCCGCGACGCGGCTCTCATGGAACTGCGTTTCCCAGGGAAGGGGAAGAAGAAGCGACTGCGTCCGTAGCCCACTGATATGTCACCTTTTCACCTCGCGCGTCGGAACCCAGTGCGACTAACCGCGCCGATGCGCCCACCGGGCGTTCGATGGGTGTCGTCTTCGGCTCGCGTACTGGGATCATGGGCGGCTGCGGCGGCGGCTCGGATGAACCGCTTCTTCGCCGCTGCCGCCGCCGCAGCGAATAAACAATCAATCCGTCAAAAGCCGATGGGGTCCTAATTCCGCGCGCTCTCTCCAAACAAGGAGGCGATGATCGCTCCTTGACGCGTTTGATGAACCGCGCGACCCGGCCGTTATCCGTCGTTCGATTGTTCTTCGTATATTTGTCCAACTGTTTGTCGCGTAGCCTAGGGGCCCAAAGGCGCTAGTGCAGCTCAGCGCTAGGCACATTTATATGAGTGCCAAGACCAGGACAAGGATCAGGACAAGGATCCGCAGGACCGCGGGACCAAGACTAGTGTCAAAACCAGGACCTGCCCGGCCTAATGTAGCTGTCCTGGTCCCGATACCTAGCGAAAAATGCCCCGCTCTCTCTCCGATCTGGCGCCATTTCCATACTAAGGCCACGTCGTTAACCTAAACGCGCGCACTGCATTTTGAGGACCGTTTCCGAGCATTCAGGTCGCGACCCTCATTGGTGTCCGTCACATTTCCATAGGTGCCTCATTCCGTGATCGGCGACAAGCGGACCGTTTTATTTTGTTCGCAACGGACCGCAAGCCGTCCCACAATTTACGGCTCCGGGTTACTCTACAGCCCGTAATTACGGTCCGGCTACTCCGTAGTTATGCAGATACCTCTTAGTTTGTCTAGGAGATGCATCTTTTTGCGGCCTTCTAACAAGCGTTGGGTAGTTACCTCCGCTGCTGCTTGCAGGTAACTTTTCGACAGTGATCACATTAAGAGAATTCCGTGACGAACCCCATCCTCCCCCACCTCGGTGTTGATGCTGCCGATTGTTGTAACAGAATGACTTCCAGTCGCGTAACTGACCGAAGTACACTCCCTAGGCGGCGATCATTGCGGCCAAGTTGCGGCTCCCTCTGTCTGCGTCTTGACGCGTCGCCGTGCGGAGAGATTTATGAGCGGTCAATAGTCGCGTTGTTAAGTCGGCCATATTGGACTCCTTGAGGTGATGACGCGCAGCGTTCTCTTCAGGTGATTGCGTCGAAATCATTTCACTGTTCTCTTCCATTGCTAGCGCGAAGTAGGGTGGATACGCCTCGGGTCGCGTTCCGTTTCCGACTGATTCCAAAATTTTAAAAGGCGGTCCCGATTCCGATCCCGATCCCTTAAAAAAGCTGATTTCCGATCCCGATTCCTGGATACGCACCGATTTCCGATCCCGGCTCCGATACTCCCCAATATTTATTGCGCAGGCTTCCCATAAAAAGCGCCCAAAAAGCACATGATGTTCAAATATGTAGTAATTTCCCGCCGCTAGGTGCAGACAGAGCAAATTTTCACTGAAAAATGTCGAAATTGTCTAAAATTTCTTTGGTGTCGCAGCCGGGAAGCTTGAGAAGCAAACAACAGGAATCGGTCATTTGGATCAGTTCCGATACCGATTTTCGATCCCCGATTCCGATTCTTCCACAACTCAGCGCGACGTATTCCAGGCATTATTGCATTGGAATGTTGGCCCAGTATACTGGGTCAACATTCCTAGTTGACCCAGGCGCACGACGGGCCTGGCCCATGTCCCAGTGATTTTCTTTGACCCAACACGGTTCTGAAGCCTCAAATGCTCTTCCCTTGCAAGCTCACTTGGCCGCGGGTCCCGGTCCGCCGCGACCTCACAAGAGAGACTAAGCCTTACCTCGTTACAAAAAAACCAGTTGCAAAATATGGGAATTGTCAGAATAAATGCTTCTGAGGCCAATATATTAACGTAGGAACTAAGCATTTATAATTTTATACATTTTTTAATTTTAGATAATTTTATTGAAATCCTATACACTTTTAATAATTTTAATAGAGGATCCCCCCTGCACTTCAGGCTCAGGCCCCTTCCTGGAATAGATCGCCGTCACCGGTCTTCGTAGCGCCCTGATGGCTTACACATTTAACAGCTACTTCTAAGAGGAACGAACTCCGTGACACCGCGAGTTTGCCCGGAGGTCCCGAAAACGTAGCCTGAAAAGCTTTATCCACTTGTCGCCGCGTAGTTTGTGCGCACGTTCTTTGATGCCCTCCGCACGCCGTCGCGCATTTGCATTGCCGTCTGAGCTGTGCTCTCTGCGTGATTCTATGCGGGATTCTGCCGGACTCTGTCCTGGTTGCCGCGTGGGTGTGCAAGTGTGATAATCATAGGGTCTGAACCCTGATATGTTTCATGCTTTATCGCGCAAACCCCGAGCTATGAAAGCGCGTTCTTCCTCTAAATCCATGGAAGGTTATCAACCCTATTTCGGTATTTAGGCGTACCCGGGAAATACCTGCAGTCTTCCGTCTACGGCCGATTGTTTTCCTACTAGAATTCTTCTTGGTTCGCTCGACAGCGGGGAAATTGGTGCCCGTAAAAATGCGCTAGGAGAACCCCTAAACACGCTAAAAACGGCAGACAATGGCCTAGAGATTAGGAGGTACCGAAGAAAGACATTCCTAAACACACTGATTTGTACGCTTTGGGGACGAAAAACGGTGAAAAGCGAAGCTTCGTATAACAAACATGTGGTATTTTCAACTTTAAAACATGGCGATTTTTGGCAAAAATTGCCATATTACCCCCGATGTTTTTCACGCAACTACGGAACGCGAAATGTCCCTCTCCTCACCGTACATCCGGGACCATACGTTTCGACTACCGGTTCACATCATTATTCACTGCACTTGTGTATTTCTACACGAATGTATTTTTCGTATTTCAGCGGTCTCGGTGGCAAGACATTCATGCGTCAAAAGGTGGCCGAAGCCAATCCGGCGGTGCCACCGCCACAAGTGAACTCCTCACCGGACGCCGCCACCGTCGAGAGTGGCGTTCCGCGCAACCTGTCCAATGCGTCCTCTACAGGCCTCTCCAGCGGTAAGTCGCGCCATGGAATACGCATTTGTCTTAGTGTGTGATATGGAATGTCTCATCCTAAGCTGCAAACAGACAACTAACGTGAGGGCGTTGCGATACCTTTCGGAATATCAAATGCGCTTGCATATCAGCAAGCAAATATTTTTTCCACCCTTGTTGCATTTGCACTTCAAACGTATACATTCTTGCAATAACGCGTCAGGCACCCTTATTCCATTTGATGCCGCGCAGTATGCGGCAGTACTGCACAGTTGATCTTCTTTATTATAGCAGCAGCGACAGCGTTCGTTTGCTTCCTTGTTTACGTCCATTTCTTGGTTCATGCTATCCGACCGACCGGTGGTCGCTTCCGCTGGACAAAGGAACGCGACCGCTTCGCCTTCGATCCATTCCGTCGCTTTCCGCTCTCCAGCTCCTCGCTTTGCTCCCCACTCTCGCATTTCTTTCTCTCACTCTTTGTCACGCTCCTTACGGTTTATTCCTCGCATGCGCCCCTCTCTCGGCATCCCCTCTCGCGACGTCTCCCACGCTCCTTACGGTTCGCTCCCTACTCTCTCTGCTCATTGCCCACTCGCTCACTGCGTCAGAAAACGGACGCACCCATTCCACGGCTCCCATCCAGACACCCATGCGCACCGCCGCCCAGCCGTTCGAAAGCTTCGGTCGCTTCGATGGGCGCACCCATCCACATGCATCCGCGGCGCAGCGCCGCGAACGGCCCGATGCCCTCTCGATCCGGCGAACGGCGGCGCGAGAGCCCTCCGCTCAGCGTTCTCTGCTCACACCTTACCCTCTCCGCTAGCCGGGGCTCGCCGGCCATCTGTGGCTGCCGGCGGCCAAGGTGACCTTCGATAACCCTCCGGATGTTTCGTCATCATTTTCCTCCTGCCACCACGCGCGTGTTTTTAGTGGGTTCGGTTTGCACAAAGAGGTCCATTTGCATAAATATCACAAGCTTGAACTAAGTGACGTTTTGTGCTTCCTCACAAGCTTGCTAAAAATGAATCTTGAGGAAAATAGTTGTGCCGAGCGCGGTTATGTCTTTGATTTTGGTTGCCGATTTGCCCGCAGTGTCCAATTTATTTTAGCTAGGCCGATTACCTCTAAGATATTCTCCGTTTTACTCCTTTATGACCTCCGTATGCACTTGATGCTCCGCCTGATACCTTTTTTCTTTATGCAAATAGGTTGCCCGCTAAAATGGGCGGCAGAGCAATTTCTGAACCCGATCCCGGCGCATATTTTATGCGCATGGTTGCAAGTTAGTGGTCCGGATGCGCAACTAGTGTACAAGTCTGGATGGCTATGATGGCTATGGGACGAGTTAACATTCGTTTTTCTTTATCCGTTTTCGTGGCTGAGAATGGGATTGGGCGTTTTATGGATGGTTATGGAAACATTTTTTATGAAACAGGCTTGGTGTGAAAGTGACCTTATGACCGCTAAGAATGCTGCAAATCTTGTCGGCTAAGGTGGTTCGCAACTAAAAGCGCAATATGTATTTTGCACTTTCCAAATTTACGCTTTTGTCCGCATAAATTCCTCATATTGCTCCAGTCGCTATGTAAACTCGACGCACTTTTTAATGGATTCCGCACTGCGGCGCTTTTCTTCTGTTTATCGTCCGCAAGCGTCTCCGGCGTTCCGTGTCTATCCCGGTCAGTGCGCAGCGACGCAGTGGTAGCAGCACTCGTCCGTTACCCAGCAGCTACACGTATAATAGAGCACGGCGGAGACGGATCACTTTCACCCTCCTTGGAGCAATGCATAGTTCGGTGTGTGTCTGTGGCGGCGTGTTTGAGCTTCCGCTACCACTGTCTGGATGGGGCTAATCATCACGCGTGGGAAGCCGGCATCTTTAGTGCTTTCTGAGCGCTCATTTTTCTACCGTTCAAGGAGATATTTCTCGTTTCAGCTAAAGTATTTTTCTAGAAACGTATGGGTTTTGTGTGTTTTTTAAAATTGTATTTGAGTCTGAGAAAGTGCGTGTGTCTATGTTTGCGTTTCGATTTGTTTTCAGCCCTTATCAACTGCACGCTCCGTTCTCCTCCTCAAGTCGCTTCACGTGACAGCCCATGCTACGCGCGGTGCATGTATACCGCTAGTACAATGCGCGTCGCATAAGGCCATTCACGCAGCGCCGCCTGATTTATCGGTCTCCTCGAGGAGCTAATTTTTCTTCTCGATTCCTGCGTCAACATTGGACGCTTTTGTCTTTGCGGCTTGCTCTCTGCACCCGCTATGATCGAGAGCAACCGTCCGGAAAATTGAGCGCTGACGTTAAACGTTCTTGTGGTTGCTTTCCCAAGAGCGTTTGCATTCCGGCGCTTGCAAATTTTGAGCTTGCGAAAGGCGACTTACCGGCAATAACGAGATTAGGTGTTTGCATTTGTTCTGCAATTTTCTTTACTGTAATACTTTCTCTGCTGCTATGGACATTGTAACTTCGCTTTTATTAGGTAGACTTGGCACAATTTACTGTACCTTCCTGCTTCGTTGGTACCGTAAAAAGGCCAAGGCTAGAGTTACTGTAACTTTTATTTGCTGCAACTGTTTCGTCTGAAATAATGCGACGCTCACTACTGTAATCGTGTTTATTATGCTTCGCTTTCGTTGGCTATTCGCTACCGTCGACCCATGCTTTCTTTTAGTTTCGCAGCTTATTCGCATGTGCAGACCGCGAATTTTCACACGACGACGCAAGTGAACTCCTCTAACTCGCAAATACTTGTGACTCAAACTCCATCCAGATGCCATTGGAGAGCGGAAGCGCCAATGGCGCCGCGAATGGGACCAGCCATTTGCAGCGATTCGACTTGCGCTGCGCCAGCCCAGCGCCATCGGCAGTGACGGCCAAGTCGCACTCGTTCTTCGAAGTGACGAAAGTGGACAGTAGCGAAGTGTCAGTGAGTATGGAGTCCTCCACATCGGTACCAACGACTTCCTCTCGGCTGCCAAATCCGACTGCCGTCTCGGAGAAGCAGAACCTCGTCGCTCCGAACGGGCTTACGAAATCCGCTTCCGGTACTACCGTTTTCTCCGATTGCTTGGCTTCACACTAATGCTTGCGCAAGTTCAGCATAATTGACAGTGAAACAGATGTGGCGGCAAAAATTACTGTAAATTCAAATTCAAAGTAACGCTGCCACTACAAGCTTACAGTAACTGGACGCTGGAGCTACTGTAAAATATATCTTTCGAAACTTACTGTCAACGCGCAGTTTTGAAGTGTACAGTAAACGTGGTATCTAACTACTTTACAAATGCGTTGCAAAATTAGCCGTGATGCAAGCTGACCAACTAGGATCTAAGGACGCAGTTGCAAGTTCTCCGTACTTGGTTGTGGCTTAAAATCTATGGTCGCCTTCTTTAGATGACGGTGGCGGCTTTCCTCGAACGTTCGGTGGCAGCTTCCGGCAAAAGGACAACGGAGACGCGAATCTCGCTCTCTACGAGAACGAACCGGAGAAGTTCCTTGGCGGCTTCCTCAGCGGCTACACCACGCCCGGACCGGCAGAGCGCGAAGCTAGCAAAACGCACAAGGTAAGCATTTCGCCTTCGTCCACCGAAGCCGATACGGTGAAAGACAACGTATTTCAGGCGAACCTGGGCGTCATGTTGGGCGTCTACCTGCCTACTATTCAGCACATCCTTGGCGTCACAATGTTCATTCGTAAGTGACGCGGCATGGGTTTCTTAACATGACGCACAATCTATTTAGGATTGGCGTGGTGCGTCGGCGTCGCAGGCGTCGGTCAAACGTTCCTAATGCTCGGCGTCTGCTGCACGTGCACGTTCCTCACTTGCATCAGCGTCTCTGCGGTGGCGACGAACGGCGTCGTCGAGAGCGGTGGCGCCTACTTCATGATCAGTCGGAACTTAGGTAGGAGCGTTGTGGATAAACACTCAATGTCGAAGCTAAAGGAGCGCATGAAACGTCTTTGCTTTAGGACCCGAGTTCGGAAGCGCCGTCGGAATTCTCTTCTACCTTGCAAACACGGTCGCGACGGCCATGTACTTGGTCGGAGGCGTTGAAATCCTCTTGGTTTGTTGCAAGGAAGTGTTGCATGGAACAACCATATCCATTTAGCTCTACATATTTCCATGGCTCACGATCGGTGGACACGAGGCGCACACGGATACGGGTAAGCACAGAGCTCTCATGAGAGTGTGCCTGCTCAGTCGTCAACTGGTTACGTGCCGATTGATTTAGGCCCGTTCGGCATGATGTCGCACAACCTTCGTCTCTACGCCTCCATCCTCATCCTCATTGAGTTCCTGATCTGCGCCATGGGCGTCAAGTTCGTCCAGCTCCTTGCGCCAGTGTCGCTCGTCACCGTGATCCTGTCCATTCTCGCTTGCTACGCTGGCGGCATTGAGAAGACGCTCAATCCGGACGCTGGGCAAAGGTCAGTTATTTCGTAAGCAGCTCATAGCTCATTGTCATTTTGCAACATTTAGGATTTGCATGTTGGGTGACCATCTGCTGCAAGCCAAGGCGGTCATGCCGGAAGGAATGCCCATCTCGGACATTTGCAATTACTGTACCAAGAACCTCACGTAAGTCTAGCATCGCCACTATGAACTTGCAGTACCCTTGCCAATAACCTACTCGCACCTATAGTAACTGCGCATTTTAGCGGCGAAACTGATCTTCCAGTCGTCTTCCAGACATTTTGTCCTAACGGAACCTGTTCTGAGATCTTCCTCAACAACCAGCTGCGATGCGTGAACGGTTATCCGGGCTATGGAAGTGACGCACTCATCCGTATGTACACCCGGATTAAGGTACATGTAGTCACCACTATATTTTAGAGAACCTCGGACCAAACTACCTGAAGTTCGGAGAGTACAAGCTCGGCCATGAAGCGGACCAGAACGTGGAAATCTTCCAGGTACGTCGAGCTTTCGTGATAATTGTCCGGTCTTCCACAGCTTCCAACCAGTAATGTGAAATTTTAGGATGTGACTACTACCTTCTTCCTGCTCCTGGCGATTTACTTCCCTGCCGTGACTGGGATCCTCACGGGTACGATGGCCTTTTCCCTTTACATGCTGTAAAAGTGGCTCCTTTAGTGTGAAACCTGAACTGGTTTCATTGCTAGCGGAGCTCTTATACGTGCACAAATTACCTCTACCTTTTTCCAGGAACGAACATGTCGGGAGACCTCGCGAACCCACAAAAATCGATACCTGGAGGAACCATCGCCGCTCAGCTCACCACGTCATTTATCTATTTCTCGCTGGCGCTGGTGTTCGGTGCTTGCATCGCTCCACCGCTGCTCCGAGACAAGTACGCCACATTTTTTATTTTCCCCTGGTTTACCTTCATTATACCCCTTGATATGTACTGAAATCGTTGTTTGCAGGTACGGGCAGTCGCTCTACGGCGGTATGGTTGTCGCATCGCTAGCATGGCCTTCACAATGGGTGCTGCTCGTCGGATCCTTCCTCTCCACATTCGGTGCGGCCCTCCAGTGCCTATGCAGTGCTCCTCGTCTTCTCCAGAGCATAGCCAAGGACGATGTCATTCCCATCCTCCGCCCTTTCGCCAAAGTTACGAAGAAGAACGAGGTGCAACCATTCGTCGCTCTTGCACTATTTTACCTGTACTTTAGCCTTTTAACGGCCTCATCGTCACCACGCTTATTGCGGAGCTCGCAGTCCTGATGGGCGCCATGGACAGCATTGCGGAGGTGCGGTGGAGGCTGGATATACAGACTCCTATACTTGCTCCTTTTAGGTTGTGGATTTCTTCTTCCTCATGTGCTACGCCTTCGTGAACCTCATCTGCGCTCTCCATTCGCTGCTTGGCGCTCCCAACTGGCGCCCGCGATATGTATACTACCACTGGTAATAACTTTGTTCTTCTTTCATGCGGCATATGCGCAACTACAATTCTGTGTAGTTACGTGCGCAGGGAACTCTGACTGTATATGCGCTGCGCAAACGGTCAGCTTGCTGCAACATGCGCACGGAGCTCGCAGTGCTCCTTGATGGCACATTCACAAGGAACTACTTGTTGCCACATGTGCAAGCAGCTTCCTGCTACCATATGCGCATCAGTTTTCCTGTGCTGCCACGTGCTCAAGTTCACTGTTTATCAACCTGTTTAGGTCCCTTTCGCTGCTCGGCGCTGCGCTCTGCTTCTTCATCATGTTCAGCACCCACTGGGACTATGCTCTCATCTCGCTAGCCCTGTGCCTCGCCATCTACAAATACGTCGAATGGAAAGGGTATGCTGCACGCATAATTTACAATTCATACTTGCAATTTTAGTGCCAAGAAGGAGTGGGGCGACGGCATCCGTGGACTGGCGCTGACCACAGCGCAGTACAGTCTCATGAGGATTGAAGAGAAGGTATCCACCGTACCCACTTTTGTGTTCCACCATATGGAAGCTTACAGGACCCGCATCCGAAGAACTGGCGACCGCAGCTGCTCATCATCCACTCCATGCCGTGGTCCAAGGAGCTCGTCGACATCCGTTACCTGAACTTGATCAACCTGGCGTCGCAGCTCAAGGCCGGCAAGGGCCTGACGATGGTGACTTCCTTCATTAGAGGCGACACCACACTGGAAGGGGATAGACGCACTGCGGACGAGGTGTGTTTACTGTAACTACCTAAGTGGCTGGGACATTACAGTAAAGGGAACTTTCATAACCAGAGATCACAGTACTTAGCAAGTATTACAGTACTGAGCCATTGCTACAGTACTTAGCCAGTACTACAATACTGCGCCAGTATTACAGCACTTTTATAGTAAAACAACTTCAAGGGCCACTTACTGTACTGCGTGCCTTCACTGTGATTTCCACTGCAACTTGTAAAATGAAACTTTTGCAGGTCAAGCAGCGAATGCAAGCAGACATGGAATATGCTCGACTGCGCGGATTTGCAAAAGTTCTTCTGTATAACGAAGACCAGGTAACCCGCTTTCAAGCACTTCCCGTAATACGCAGCAAATTCTAGGTCACTGGAAGTTTGAACACGCTCATCCAGAGGTAACGATTGATAGGGAGTTGCAAAAGTAACTGAGAGTTTCTAGCATCGGCATTGGAGGACTGCGGCCGAACACCCTATTGCTGAGCTGGCCCACGCGTGAACCAGGAACTGACGAAGCCGCGGACTCCGAATACCAGACATTCACCGGTATGCATGAAATATTCCATGGGCCAAGTCATGACGTATTTGCTTTAGCCAAACTGCTCTCAGCGACTGCGAACGGAATGGCGTTGGTCGTCGCGAAGGGCATCACCGAGTTCCCGAGCCGCGAGAAACTACGTGGCCACATCGACGTCTACTGGATCGTCCAGGACGGTGGTCTCTGCATTCTCATGGCCTTCCTCCTGAAGCAGAACAAGGTTCGTGGGACAACTATGGACATATCGTGGACATGAAGAGACCACCCAACTGTCCCATTAAACGTCAAATTTTGGGAGTGGGGCCGGGACTGGAGTACCGTCGGGCTGGAGATGGGCGAGCTGAGCATGCAGCTCCGAAACGCGAACAGTGGGTTATTTCAAATTTAGGTCTGGCGCCACTGCAAGATTCGCATCATTGCGATTGCGGGAGAGAAGGACAACAATACGCGGCTTGCGCAAGAGCTCAAGGACTACGTCTACCAGTTGCGCATCGACGCAGACATTTTGGTACGCTTTGCGAGTGCACAAGTTTGGCAATAACGTTTGAATTGCAGGTGACCGAGCTGGTGGATCCACAAATTTCTAAGACCGCATTCGAACGAACCCTTTTGATGGAGGAGCGGACGCGAATGATTCGCAACATGAACGACCGCAAGCACAACCGTCCCATCAGTGTAAGGACGGCGAACAGACGCATTGCGTTAATCCGTACCGAAATGGCCTGTGTGGCCCTGGATCGCATTATCGTGCGTGACCCGGGACCGCACTGGGCGGAGTGGTCCCTGACAGCATTGGCAAATGTAGTCCGGGACCACATTGTAAGTGTTGCCATGGGCAGGCGGGGTCGCGGACCGCATTGCATGCGTGGTCCCGGACCGCATTGGCCGGCGTGGTCCCGGACCGCATTGTCACGCGTGGTCACGGCCGCACTGCATGCGTGGTCACGGACCAAATTGGCCAGCGTGGTCAGTGACCGCATTGGCAGCCGTGGCCCATGACCGCATTAGCATGCATGGTGGTCCTTTGACTGCATTGGCATGCGTGGTGGTCCCTGACCGCATTTGGGACATGGTCACGGACCACATGCAAGTGTGGCCATGGACCGCATTGGCAGGCGTGGCCACGGACCACATTGGCAGGCATGCTCACGGGGACCATATTTCAAGCGTGGTCCCGGACCGCATTGGCAGGCGGGTCATGGACCATATTGCAAGCGCGGTCCCGGACCGCACTGGCAGGCGTGGTCGCTGACCGCATTGGCATGCGTGGTGGTCCCTGACCGCATTGGCATGCGTAGTGGTCCCTGACCGCATTGGCATGCGTAGTGGTCCCTGACCGCATTGGCATGCGTGGTGGTCCCTGACCGCATTGGCATACGTAGTGGTCCCTGACCGCATTGGCATGCGTAGTGATCCCTGACCGCATTGGCAAGCATGCTCACGGGGGATCATATTTCAGGCGTGGTCACGGACCGCATTGGCAGGCGTGGTCACCGACCACTTTGCAGCGTGGTCCTTGAACCGCATTGGCATGCGTGGCGGTCTCGGACCACAATGGCGTGCGTAGTGGTCCCTGACCACATTGGTATGCGTAGTGGTTCCTGACCGCATTGGCATGCGTGGCGGTCTCTGACCGCATTGGCATGCGTGGTGGTCCCTGACTGCGTTGGCATGCGTAGTGGTCCCTGACCGCATTGGCATGCGTAGTGGTCCCTGACCGCATTGGCAAGCATGCTCACGGGGGACCATATTTCAAGTGTGGCCATGGATCGCATTGGCAGGCGTGGTCACCGACCACATTGCAAGCGTGGTCCCTGAACCGCATTGGCAGGCGGGTCATGGACCATATTGCAAGCGCGGTCCCGGACCGCATTGGCAGGCGTGGTCGCTGACCGCATTGGCATGCGTGGCGGTCCCTGACCGCATTGGCATGCGTGGTGGTCCCTGACCATATTTGCATACGTGGTGGTCCCTGACCGCATTGGCATGCGTGGTGGTCCCTGACCGCATTGGCAGGCATGGTCTCGGACCGCATTGGCAGGCGTGGTCATGGACCGCTTTGCAAGTGTGACCATGGACCGCACTGGTAGGCGTGGTCATGGACCGCTTTGCAAGTGTGGCCGCGGACCGCATTGGCAGGCATGGTCACGGACCACATTGCAAGTGTGGTCCCGGACCGCACTGGCATGTGTGGTCACGGACAGCATTTGCAAGTGTGAAGTGACATGCATGGCCCAGGACCGGACTTACGTACGATTTTAGCCACTGGCCAACGGAGGTCACGACACGGCCCGCTCCAAGTCGGACGCAGACAGCCCCGAAGACTCCGACAACGATCGTCAGTCGGTCGACACCTCCGGTAAGTGCTCACGGACTCTGATTACCGAGAGCTCTCTAATTACTTCGACTTTTTAGACAAGGCCAGCACCGAGAAGCTCTCGACGACGCCTGATGGAAACACTCCGTAAGTCGACGTGGAAGCTTATCCGATAAATAACGCCATGATTTCAGGAATGGCGGCGGGCTCAACCTGAAACCCTTTTCCGAGACGGAGAAGGACAAGCGTCTTCGCGCCTTGGACCGACAGAAGGTTAGCGGACAAATTAGGATAATCGGTGACAGCCATGACTAGCCAAATTTAGGTGAACAAAATGCACGCCGCCATCCGCCTCAATGAGCTCATCCTCGAGCACTCGTCGAACAGCCAGCTGGTGCTTCTCACGCTTCCGAAGCCGCCGAAGAGCAAGCAAGGTAAACTTCTGAGAGCCATACCTGGAATTTATGGCCCTGGATTTAGCTGTCGACGACTACATTCATTACCTGGAAGTGCTCACCGACAGCAAGTCAGGCAGTGGACAAGGGCTCAAACGCGTTCTCTTCGTCAGAGGCACGGGAGCTGAAGTGATCACCACCGATTCGTAGTCGCACTGCGTCTAAAACTCATCGCACTACACGTTCTTTGCACTTAGTTGCGCTCACTTTGTTACTGTCTTTACTGTAATCGCGTGCGTTCGAAATTAGGTTACCTTCTCGGATTTTGTACTTATAGGCTTACAGTAACCGAGCTTCCGAACGCAATGCGTCGACAGTAATCTTCGATGTCTTTCTTACATCTTTCCATTTGTGCTCCTTTTAGTCATGCCTTAGAGCCAGCCTCCTTTGGCGGTAGCCCAGCGTGCCTGTGTTTCACTTAGCGCCGAGCACGTGTGGCTCAGAATTCACTCTCGGCTCATTCTCACTGATACCACTTAGTTTCCGTCCACTTTCGATACAGGTCATTCGATTGCTCTCAAAGCCGGTCGTGAGGTTGGCAGTGGCCTATCGTGTTTCCCTGGAAAGCTCACCTCTTTGCGCTCGCTTTAAATTATTTCCCGCGCTCGTGGTCCTGTACAATGTGGAGAATGAAATAAAGTATTTTGACGGAACATTAAGTATACAGAACAGTTATGTGTTTTAGCCTGGAGTACAGTACTGAGAAGTCTTAAGTTTCTGGCACTCGAAAAAGGACTCGTTCTTGTTAAGTAGGTACGTACAATAACGTCCACACCAGTTTCGCATTTTGTATTGCTGGAAGTTGGACTGCACTTAGCTTCCTGTTCCATAAACGCCCATGAAAGCTAATAAATGGATTTACTTCCACGACTCCATGGAAACTAGGAAGTACCTGTCATTCTTTTAATGTTCATGGTGGTCTAACGTTGAAGGACGCTGAGTTCTCACTACATTCTTTAACGTATTTTCTCCGCTCCGGAAGATTTAAGGCAAATGCACTGAGGAGATGCAGCGCTGCTTCGACGCAGAAATTCAGCTTCCATTCCTTCGCGGAGTGGCGTGATTCACGCGTTAATCATCCATGCGTTTGTCTTCCGCTTGCTTCCCGTCATATTGGCCTGAACGTTTTTTCGCCTCATCCGGTGGTCGTACACGTCGTCTTAACGTAACGCTCCCGTGGAAAATGACTGCCTCCGACGAACGCGCCGATATCCAAGAGGCGTTCTTCTTCTACGACAAGCTCGGCGACGGCAAGATTGCGCTCACCCAGGTAAAGCACACGATTCAGGTGACACCACCTTAATAAATACGGTTAAAATCCCTATCTAATTATTCTTTGGCGAAAGAAATGTTTGCTTCCATGCCCATTCTTCTTTTACTTCCCGTTACTGTACAGCTAAGTAAATTTGCGACTGTTCCTTTCCCGTTACTGTACACCCAAGTTAGACAAAAAATCCATCCGTTACTGTATGCCTAAGCACTCTTGGGCAAAAAGCCATTACTGTATGTAGCGGCGCGTTTCCGATACTAGTCCGAGCCCGACTGGGCATCCATGCGTGCTCCCGAAAACGGTTGCTTCCCGAAACCCGGTTGCCCAGCGCGGGACAAACGGGTCACGCGCTTCCCGACGTCTAATAACGAACTCGATTTTAGGTGGGCAGCTGCCTTCGTTCGCTGGGTCTCTGTCCCACGGAGGGTCAAATCGCAGAGATGACGCAGCAGTGGGCCAACAAGGGTAAGTTCGCGAGCACCCAGTCGTAACACCCACGGCTTGTGGGATCTTCACCTTTACCTGAAGGGAGAACATTTTTCGTCCTTGCACAAGAGCGAAGGATATAGGGTCTAAAATCTAAACAAAATTAATTTTTGAAATATAAAATATAAATTTATTTAATTGTAAATTCTGCTAAAATTTCCGATTAAAATTGTTTTTGAATATTTAAAATACATGTAAAATAAATGTTCTTAAATTAATAAAAATTATAGTTTTAAAAACATTAAAAATTTTCGAAAAGTTTTCCCTCAAAAATACATTGCCTCCTCAACTTCCGCTAGAGGGTGAAGATCCCCAACCAGTGAAGGCGGGCTATATTCGGTATAAACACGACAAAATCGGGTTCAAAACCGCTGTGGGGCAAAAAAGGGAGACTTCGGAAAACTACGAAAGGGGGGGACCAAGGCATATTTTCGGCGCCGGCCTTCGGCCGGCGCCGAAAACATAGGTAAGGGTCCCCCCTTACCATGGCGCCCCCTCCCTGACCGGATCCTAGCTACGCCACTGTCCCCAAGGCGTTTCACGTCTCGTTCAGACGCGCGTATCTCGGTGGAGGAGTTCACGCCGATCTACCGCAACCTGCGCAAGGACCGTCGCTACCAGAAGACGCCGGAGGAGCTCGCCGATTGCCTCGCGAACTTCGACCGCGACGGCAACGGGCTAATCAGCGTCGTTGACTTGCGCTTCATTCTCACCAGCTGCGGTACGTACTTAATGTACTAGAAAAGCTACGTTGACGCATGAATAAGGTTTTGGATCACAAGAAGTTTCTGATTTTTAAAATTAAAAAATAAATTTCATGCATTAAATCAATCTTTTAAGTAAGATAAGGCTTTAATTAATTTTTTTAAATGTTTAAAAATTGCTAAAAAAATAGTGTGAGAGTCAGCGTTTAAAGTGATTTTAATCCGGCATTTCATCGAAATTTGTGGAAAATTCCCAACAAAGTGCTTTTTTTGAATGAGGTTAGCACAATCTCCAGCCCATATCGCTTTGGATTCTTTGTTGCAGCTATAATGTGAGCATTTCAGGCGAGCAGCTGACGGACCGCGAGACCGAGATCCTCATCCAGGGTCAGGACAGCTCCGAAGGAAAGGTGAACATCCACGAGTTCATCCGCCGCATCAGCGAATAAGCGACTGGGGTACGCAAATACGCTAGTCGGAGCCGCTTACCGAACCATTCGTCTTTTCTCAAAAGCGTCTTGTGATAATTTTGAATAAATACAAAGCTCTCGGCAAGAAATACTGAAGATACGGATAGGCTTAGCTACGGAACTCCACGAAGCAATGCTCGAAACAGGACTGGAGCACTGCCCATTCCAAAACTAGTCCCATAAGACCGCGCTTCTCGCTGCCCAACGCCGCTCTACTGTAATTGCAAGTTTACTGTACCTGACGGCGCTACTGTAAGTGCAAGCCGAGTGCCGACTTTTATTAGGAAGAGGGACGGGAAATACGCACTCCCTGGAGGATTTCTGCGTAGTCGAGCACTTCCGAAGGTCTGCTCAGCTGTACCGAAAGGCTCATGCTGCCGTCCTCGCCGACGTCCAGGAAGCGCCCGTGACGGGACCGCGCATTGTGTTGTGCGAGGCTCAACGAATTAAAGCCCAACGAGATCGCGTGAACCGTGTCTCACCGAAGCCGTCGACGCCCTTCAGCTGCATGTCGGTGACATCGACACTAAGTAGCCGATAATGGAAACCGGAAATGCTTGCAATAAGGTTTCCGCTGGAAAGTAGCCGATACCGCGATATCGGTAGACAGATGCAATACGGCTAGACTCATTGCGATACCTCTAGACGCATGCGAAACCGCTAGACACATGCGATACGACTAGACGCATTGCGATACATTTAGACGCATGGGAAGCCGCTAGACGCATGCGACACATTGCAATACTTCTAGACGCGTGCGAGATCGGTAGACGCATGCGCTAGCGTTAAATGTATGCGATACCTCTAGACGCATGTCATTGTAGACACATTCGATAGCTTTAGATGCTTGCGAATTCGATGGACGCATTTCGATATTTCTAGACGCATATCGTGCCGAATGAACATTTTCAGTCGTTCCGAATGACCGGGTTATCCTGGTCCGCAACCATGGCTGGGTACTGGTAAGTTTCTACGATGGTGTTCTCTTGTATTTTGCACATTCAGGCATAATTCACATTCATTCGCTCGCACATGAGTATTTTTCACATGGGATATTACAATATTTATAATTATTACGTCGCATATCAAGCATAATTTTCACAATGTTATCACAGTTGAATCAGCTGATCTGCATAGTACTGAAGACATGGCACAGCGTTTACCGGCAACGTGTTGTCGTGGGACAGTGAGCGCAAGCGTGTGGTAGCGATTCGGACGAAGGTGTCGCACAGCTCCAGGCGTGATCTCGCCGGATAAACAAGGGCATTAGTCGCGGCTTTAAGAGCACCTGCGTTGTCAGCTAGCAGATTTCGGAGACTGGGCGTTTTGTTGTACACGCTAGAGCCCTTCAAGCATCCGCATGGCAAGATCCTAAAAACACCATATTTACTACAAAGATTCCCCATCTCTTAAGATTCCTAACTTTGAGTTTTTTTTTGAAAAAAGATTTCCCATTCTATAAAGACTAGCCGCTTGGCAAGCAACGTGATGGGTAATTCATTCTCTGGCCAAGGCTGTGGGATTCCCAAATGCAAGCACCAAACCAATGTTCGCAATCGGCTCACAAAGGTCTTTCATTTAAAGTACGACTTGATGTACAAACATGGCCTCAAAAATCACGATGGTGGTTGACCCCCTTTTTAGGGGTCCAAAAGGGGTCTTGGGATCAAAGTGAAGAATGATGTGTAATCAGCTCACAAAGGGCTTTCATTTTAGGTATAACTCGATGTTCCAACGTGACCTCAGAAAATCACCATTTTGGGGGTCCGGACCCCTTTTTAGGGGGTCTGAGGGGGTTCGGGGACCAAAATGAAGAATGATTTGTAATCAGCTCATCAAGGGCTTTCATTTGAGGTATTACTCGACGTTCTAGCAAAAACTCGAAAAATCGCCATTTTGGGGGTTCGGACCCCCTTTTAGGGGGTCCAAAGGGGGTTCCAGCCAAAAAAATTATAAACTTGCTTCTTAGTTTTTTAAGGGCTATCGAATGATACCAAACTCGAGGGAGTAGCTTGAAATTTTTTCTTCCAGTCCCGTGTCGCGAACAGTGGCGTCCGGCTGCCGCTGCACGTGAAAAAGTTGGCGGTCCGGCGCGGCTACCGCGGATCGAACTGACCTGAAATAGTAGATAGATAGATAGATAGATTTATCGCATGTTTGCATCAACAATGGAAGCTATGCGTGCGGTTAAGACAATAGCGAACATAGGGTGTGCCATTCATTACGACTGCTGGCGTGTTTGAGAATTTGTTCGATCTTCGGACCCCAGTGTTTGGCGTGGACGGCTATGGCTGAGAGCTCGGCGCAGGCGGAAGAGCGAAGGTCGTTGAGCGCAGATGACTTCCAGCTAGTCTTGGGGCGTCCTCGCGGAGCTTTCCAGGATGGCAGAGAGAACATTGCACGGCGCACTATCGTTGCTTCCGGACGTCGAAGAACATGCCCGATGTAGCGCCATCGACAGCGGCGTACCTCGGCATCCGCATAGACTAGGTCACTCCATGAGGCCTTTTCCCGAACCATGTTCAGTAGCCGTTTATTGGAAACTTTGTCCAGCATCGAGACCTTTAGCATATACCGCCAGCATCGCCGCTCGAATATGGAAAGCTTTTCGGCTTGTCCTGCGGTCAGCGACCATGCTTGCGCACTATAGTACAGGACCGATCTTACGCACGACCGATATACTGAGAACTTGACTTTGTAGCTGACTGATGACAGCCACAAGGTACGTAGTTGCCAGAACGCTTTTCTCGCCTTGTTAATGCGAACTGCCACTTCTTGGTCGAAGCCGCCATCGGAATGAAGTGTTGCGCCGAGATAACAGAAGCTTTCGACCATCTCGACTTCTTCATTGGTTACCGTTAATGGCCTTTCGGGTAGCGGCGAGCCTTTTATCACCATCAGTTTGCACTTCTGAGCGTTTAAAAACAGCCCGAGAGCCGCCGACGCTTTCTCAATGCGTTCAACCGTCCTTGACAAGCTGCGAAAGCACGTCGAAATAACGGCCAGGTCATCTGCATAATCGAGGTCGCTGATTGACCGACCGTGCGGGAACAACCTTGCACCGCTGCTGGCTTCTGAGACCGAGATATTCATTATGGCGTCAACCACATAGTTGAAAAGAAAAGGCGCGCAGGCCGATCCTTGTCTTACGCCGGTGTTTAGCTCGAAGGCGCCGGATTTGCTGCTCCCACATTTTACGAACGCATGCGTGTTTGAGTTCATGTCCTTGAGGAGACTGACAATGTTTGCAGGAACGCCATCCTCTCTTAGCAGCTGCCAAA